>ML976670.1:0-18721 GCA_010015655.1 Bimuria novae-zelandiae CBS 107.79 | reverse complement strand
CCCACGCAGCAGCGCCCCAGGCAAGCTGTGGCCCTTTATAAAGAGCTTATGGATGTGCTCCATCGTAAAGGCGTCTTCGAGAAGCACGGCGTCGACTTATCCTGGCAGTCCTTTGCAGATTACACAGATCCAGCAGATTGGTGGCAGATACAGAGCTGCACCGATGAGCTCAAAGAACTCGCCATTTACGCCCTCAGCATCAACCCCACGACGGGAGCAGCTGAACGTAACTGGAGCGAGCATAGATTTCTCCATAATAAAGTACGCAATTGTCTCGTCAATGCCCGGGTCAAAAAGCTGGTGTTTTGTTATTACAACCTGCGCATTCGCGACTCAATTACAGCTAGGATGCCCAGTTTTTCGACCTGTTAGAAGTACCTGAACAAGTTGACGCCGACGAGCATGAAGATGATGGCCAATTGCTTGATTACACGGCTGAACAAGTACACAAAGAGCGTCCTGAAGATCCAGAAGATACCCAGCATACATAGATTCAATTGCATCTGGTTCTACATGTAATAATTAGACCGAGAAATGCGCCGATTGGCTCAATCCACCGTGCCAAGATTGTACCAAAATACCAGTAATTACCGTAATTACGACATTACGGTAATACCGGGATGGCTAGAAAATTACGGTAATCCGACATCCCTACTAGTGAACCTGGATCGCGCTCGCCAAGCGCTGACATTTAATTTTCTTTCCGCCCTCGTGCATGCCCCGGTGGGAGTTCTCTTAACATTGAGCGGCAACATCTTGCTTCCTAGGTTAAATTGCGTCCGCAGCACTAGATAGATTTGCCTCCTTATCGCATCAGACTTTCTATAAAAATAACGATTCTGTAGTCCGACTGAGACACACGCAGAATCGGTGTCGGAGGCGCGCAAGGGATAGCGAACTCACGGAACTCCGAGCGAGTAGGGGATCATGTGGTGCTTAGTAATACTCGGCCGTGCTGTAGGACTTTTGACTGCCGCAAACAGCACGAACACATGGGCCGCGCCGTTATGTGGCGATCTATTCGTATCGATAAATCTGACAGTGGCAACTGTGCAACCCGTCGCGCGCAACGGGATGCGCAACAGGGTGCGAGACTGTGCGTTACTGAAAAATTCCATCTGCCGTCCCGTTCGAGACGTGGCTGCGCGGATACTGTATCCCCTGTCTGCCCCAGGATGGCCAAGATGTGCGCTTAGTTACCCCAGATCCTGCCCAAGGGGAAATCGTACCCACGAAGAGTCATGGACGGGCACATTACTGGCTAGTAATCCCGGGCCGCCGACGGCCATCAAACAGTCTTGAAGACTGCATAGCACGCTGTGAAGAGTACTTTCAAAAGTTCCCAAAAGTTAATGACTGCATGTGGCTTTCGCATGCATTATCGTGCTCCAACCACCTGCTGGCGTACCTGCAGCATTGAACGCCCTGCTGTTGGTCGCCTCAATCCTGCATGCCAAACAAATCGCATGTCATATTCCAAGGAGAGACCTCCCACGTGGTGCTAGGGGTTACAAGCATGGAAACCCCTCCCATCACACGGCACAGCGCCCAAACTTAAGGTTTGACAGGACCCGGCTACCTCGACAACCAGAGTTAGCTTGAGAATGTCGCACCTGGGCAGGCTTCAGCTCGCGTGCCGACCACATCCCACCGTTGCAGACCCCGGTACTGGAGTTCGGAAGCCGCACTGGATTATTTTTACTGGTCGGGTGAATGAAAGTGAGATACACGCCATCCCAGATGAGTCAAGCCCATGCACAGAGCGTAGAGTCGCCCAAGGAGATGTTCACTGTGCGTGCTTAGTTACCGTCCGCATGCATGCATTGAACTTCCCTTGCGTTGCCTGTTCCTTTGTATTATTATGGAGCCGTTCCCACGGACCCGCACGCTTTGGTCTTTGTCCAAACATTATCCCCCTTTTCGCCATCAGTACCACGTTTTGGCTTGAATCGTTTAACACGCCTACCCAAAGCCACATCAGCAGTTAACTGAACTTTGAGTATTAAAGCCGCCGACGACCACCTAGCGCCACTGTAGGCTTCGAGAAGCTCGAGAGAACGAAACAATTGACACCTAGCGCCAGGAGAGGATCGACCACTCCCTATCCTCTAGGAGCCTGCAACTTGAAAGAGTAGCGCAAACTGGAGGTCTTACACTATGCCCCGATAAGCACGACATTGCCAACACAGTTCTTCCCTCAATTGGAGGCGATTCCACTGGGTTCCGAACGCACAACGTACGCCAAAAGACGGGACGGCGCCACACGACATGGCTCAACTTGAGCCCGGATCAGTGCTTGTGAAGCGCTATTTCGCGTATCCAAACTCACTAGATCCATTGCCTGAGGTGTATTACAGAGGCCTCATACCACTGGTCACCTTCGCGATGGCCTCCCTCGTATCCGTCTCTGCTCTCCTCTGTTTCATCACATGGCGCCTGATCGGCTGGAGAAAACGACACAGAGAGTACGTCGGATACAACCAGTACATTATACTCATCTACAACCTTCTCATCGCGGACTTGCAGCAATCCGTGGCCTTCGTCATCACCTTTCACTGGTTAAAATTGGACAGCATCCTTGCTCCTACCGCTGCGTGTTTTCTCCAAGGATGGTTTCTTCACATAGGCGATGTGGCTTCCGGATTCTTCGTGCTCGCTATCGCAGTACATACCTGGCTGGGCGTGGTGAAAGGATACAGGATGTCGTATGTGTCTTTGATCATCATGATAATCGCCATCTGGGTCTTTGCAGTAATCCTGACTGTCTTGGGGCCGGCAATGTATGGAAATAAGTTCTTCACAAGAGCCGGGGGCTGGGTAAGTGCAGTCTTTTCCTAGTGTAACAACCTGCAGGCCAAAACGCTGCCGCATCTTTACAATCGAGCCATTGGTTAGATAGCAGTCAACTAACACCACTACCAGTGCTGGGTATCCATCGACTACGAAGAGGAGCGCCTCTGGCTCCACTACCTGTGGATCTTCATCGTCGAATTCGGCACAGTATTGATCTACGCCCACATCTTCTTCCATCTCAAAGGCCGCCTCCGCAGCATCATCAACAACGACACTACAAAACTCTCTCGCGCAACCCGCTTCATGATCATGTACCCAGCAACCTACGTCATCCTCACCGTATGTACCCTTCTCCAAACAAACATTCTACACTAACGCAAGCCCTAGCTCCCCATCGCCATCGGCCGCATGGTATCCATGGCCGGCGTAGAACTCCCGGAGGTCTTCTTCTGCATCGCCGGCTCCTTCTTGACCTCCTGCGGCTGGGTGGACGCACTCCTGTACACGCTCACCCGCCGCGTCTTCGTCAACGGCGACCTCTCGGGCCACTGCTACAACCGCACGACGACGACAGCCATCAACGCCGCGCGCCCGGGCGACGACTACGGCCTCGCGACCATCAACAAGGAAGTCGGCCGCACCGTCACCATCGTCGGTGGCACGAACCGCCTCTCGCGGCTTGGCATGGTCGACAAAAAGCGCAAAGGGCACCCCGGTAGCCTGACCGAGCACAGCGCGTCGGGCAGCCAGGACTCGATTATCAAGCCGGTGGGCGCTGGCCGCGGCATTGCGATTGTGACGGAGACGAATATTCATGTGGAGAGTGCGGCGGGGAGCGATGACGAGAGTCAGAGGTATTTGACGAGGAGCAATTCCGACGGCGGCATGGGACAGTCGTCGCGTTAATGGTTTTTTTTACGTATGCGACGCTGAGAGTGGTTTGAGATATGTAGAAATAGCACTGCCTCGGATATGTCCTATGTGCCGACGCTGTGAACCTGTCATTTCCGTGATGTTTTCATGTGTTTTGTATCGCACGTTGCGCTGTTCCGATATCACTGTACTATGCAGTTTTGGTTGTCGGGCGAAGCGGGTCAAGAAAATGGTGGGGTAGAAGGGTAAACAATTTAACGGCCGAGAGTAAGAAAAATTGATTTTGTTACTGTATTTCAACCGGGGATACTGGAGCGACCAGTCGAATGTATGGCGATTGGGCATGTTGCAAATGAGGGAGGAGCATTCTAACAACCGTGTGCAATGTTTGAATTGAATGTATCATGTGCACACGTCTGTGGATTGAACATGCACCTCAAGTGCTGCAATGAGATAATGCAAAGCAGTGGTGTGATTTGCTAATGCTCGATATATTGTACATATTTGCGGGTATCTCTCTATTCTATTTTACAGTTGTGACGGTTAAGTACATTCTACTCCAACGGGAGCAGAAGGTTAGCCTTTTGCTCCGCGACATCAGTTTAATCGGACATGTCGGATGCATGAACATATGTTGTTACAGCTGGTAAAGTGGTTTCAAAGGACCGTACAAAGCGAGTTCTTTCTCCGCATTTTTTTTTTACCGCGGCTTGAAGAAGCTTCCAACGCTCTGAGCTTGAGTTTAAAGGACCGATGCCGGTCTGCTCACATGCGGGAGAGAGAAGAGGATAGGATCTTCGCCGTAGCACGGTCGTAGACAGCCGGGTTATGCTTGGATGGGTCAGCATATGCGCAGTTTAGCATACGGTCACTAAGGATACCAGGGTCTTCGGCTCAAATGCAGTCACAGCTTTCGGCGCGGAAGCCTTATGCGCGTGGGCGAAGTCGAAGACATAATGTCTTCGTAGCTGGGTATGGTGTCGAATTCTTCTTTGGCATTTTGAGATGCATAGAGAGATTCTGGAGGAGACACAGGCGTCGAAACTGGGTCCAAGTTGACGGATCTGGACCCGGTTCTCGCCTCTGCGAGCTGTTGTTTTAACAGGAAGTTTTGATGCTTCCAACGGAGGACCTCCTCTCTGTATTGCAGTTCCCGCTCTTTTGCTTCGATGTAGGCGGCTCTGTCATCGCTTTCTGGTCGTGCTTCTGGACTTTGAGAAAACTTAGATTCCTTTGCAGAGAATGTCTTTAGTCCTCTGTTCGACATTGGCAGGGACTGCATGAGTAGCTGCTGCTGCAGTTGAAAGAGTTGCTGCTCACGTCGGTTGAGCTCGGCTTCCCTCGCATTGAAGCTGGGCCGTTCGTGTTGGCGTGATACATAGCCTTTGACGTGTCTTCGAGAGCCTTGCGCATGAGATTGAGCAGTTCGGCGTGGCCATGACGTCTGCTCTGTGGGTTTCTGTGGGTTCTCGAAAGCTCTCCTCATCTCGATGTGTCGTTGAGAGCCATGGGCATGAGATTGAGTAGTTTGGGGTCGTTTTTTTGCCGTTAGCTCTGAGATACTCCGTGCAATCTTATGAGCCTCTGCATCGAGCCCCGTATCGAGCCCCGCATCGGTATTCACCCTCAAGCCGTTGCCTAAACGTACATTGGGTTGGAGAACGCCATCGATCAAGGTTCCTTGGAAAGAGATCAGCGCGGTTTTGAACTGCCGCCTCTCGCGTTTCTGGAATACGACGGGTGAAGGGTGAACTTTTCCCTCAGGTTGTGAGGCCACTGTCGGGCCGGAAATGATCTCAATTCTCTTGAAAGGTATTGTTTCTACAGAGAATCTTTCGCCATCCGCAGCATTGCGAGCAAATATCGTGCACAACGAGTTCAAGCTTTGTTGGTTTGAGAAGCGCTCCATAAAACGATCTGCGCGGTTGGTGCTGAAAGGGTGCGTCAGTCATGATAGCGCATACTATCCTTCCACTGGAATCTTACCCAAGGATCATAAGTCGCTTGTGTGTGGGCTTCTCCAATCTGACTCGATCCATGTCCGGAGGAGGTTGCCGCACCAACGGTTCAAGCAGCTGCATCTCTGCTTGTAGTTGGTCGGAAGACATCTGCGATGCCGCCGCCATCCCTTGTATGTAGACCGAACCGTCTTCGAAGTATGCATAGCCAACGGGCAATTCGTAGCGTGGATTCGAGTAGAGCCGGCCCAGGTTGACACCATGGTTCATCACAAAGCACTTGTTAGCTCTGAGTCTGACGATGTTCTTCGACGTGCGCGCAACCGTGGCCATCCTTCTTCAGTCTCAACCCACCGCAGCGCACAGTGCGGGATTCACTCCTCCTCTTCCACCAGCAGAGCAGCTAACGAACAACGTATTCCAGTAGGCGCGGATACCATGTATGCATGTCGTGGTGTGGAAATGACGATTGGTGTACTATCGGATCAGGCTTCGGGGCAACGTCTACTTCGGTCGGCACGGGCAAGAAGGGACGGCGCGCGCGAGACTCCAGGGTGGTATCCGGCAAGAGACAGCAACGGTAGCGTGCAGGTGAAACATGCAGCAGCGTGGGCGTGTCGTGGCGGCGAAGGATTTGCGAATGCACCCTCACGCAAGAAAAACGTGGAAGCACGGGCCGCAAACGTGCGGAAGGGGATCGACACCAGACAGCGGCCACCCTTAAATGCACCTCAGCACAGTGAACACGAGCACAGTGTGCTGATGACAGAGGCCTTTTCACACAATAGACACTTCTCTCACAGTAGCATACATAGAAAAGCCTTCGTCCAGTCATTCACAACCAAAATTCAGCCACCCTCGACGCCATCCTTATGCCTCCAAACCCATAGCACGGAAACTCCTTGCTTATGCCAGTGCCAAAAGCACAAATCAAACATTCTAAAACCACAGAGGCAACGCAACCTCTAAGCTTATATCACTTTTGTACGCACTATTGCGCGTCTCCGGAGTGGACTGATCGCACGTCGGAACGACGCTACAGTACGGCGAGGTTCATGTACATGACGAGTGTCTGGTGAAGGATATCCGGACTGCCATTCGTGGCTTCCTCATTATGCGATTCGCGCCTGCTAGGAGCGGTTACGACGCATTGACTTTGTCTACGATACTATCGATTGCCATCGCTCGTGTAGACGGGGTAGTCGGCGTTGGCGGCGCCTTCCCGTCGGCTTGAGTCACCGCAGGCTGGAGTTGGGTTGACGACGTGTCCATTGTCTCACCCTCTTCAGGTGAGTCTTCCGCTTCGCCAACAACTTCGTCCACCTCTCGTAGCCAATGTGCCTTGAGGACATCCATGGGTGGATCCAGATCCCCAGGCTTTCCACCTCTTCGAGCTTCTGCTGCGCTCATCTTCCTTTCGCCCCTCTGCTGCTGTCTCAGCTATGTAAGACTGGAACGCGGGAAAGCATCGTACCTTGTGAGGGTGGAAATGCATTCTCCGTAAGTGACTGGCGGCGTTGTAACACTCGTTATACCTCTTCCCTGTTTGGCATGCCTTGCAATTGGCAAGGAAACTTTTGTCGGGCGAGGTGTCGATGGTCATCCAGACCTTGCGGGTCTTCCTGTGCACCCGGTTCGTATGTCTTCGTCATAGTTAGCAATCTATTCAGATACACAAGGTACGTGTCCCATTCCATCATCCCGCAATCATGAGCACTCTTTCATGCCCCAACTGTCGCAGGACTGCTATAGACCTGTATGCGTACAGACAGTCGACAACTAGACCTCACTTACCGGCGTAGCTCATGTTCACTGCGAAAGCCATCAGGGTAATCGTTGCAAGCAGAGCATTTGAGACGTAATATTTTCCGCGACTGTGTTTTCCCCGGACTCTGAAATGTTGGCGACGTGGTCGCGCTATCAACGAGCGGAGCCATCACAATGGATTCCTTAGGCGGTGCTCCGGGATCTCCGGTTCCCTTAGAGGTGCTAATGAGCACTTCCTCTTTCATCTTGCCTTTGCGTCTAATCGGGGGCATATGCTCCCTTGTTCCAAAAGACAGCCTTGGATAAGAGGATAAGGCTTCAGCTCGCTTGAGAATGGGAGGTGCTCTCGATACAAGTCAGGTGGGGCCCACTATTCTAACCCCAGCGGATGCTCGCGGCGATACCAGAGTTTCAGTAATGAAATAGGTTCTTTCGGATGTCGGGGGCTTCCAGAAACGTTTCCAGGTTGACCAGAGTGGACCAGGCAGCACCAAATAACTTCTGCCTTGAAGTTCCGCGAAATTTACGGTTAGGTTGTGCACGTTCGAGGCTGACGGTGCCGGGTGGGCTGAACTCAGCCTCGAAGCCTCGCATGGACCATCGCTCAGGCTGAGCTGATAATCCAATAGGCGTCAGCTCGCTACTTCAAGCCGTGGCTGCAGCTTCAATCGCCCAGTCAAAGGCTCTGCGAGTACAGCTGGAGGGACCTTGGTTCGGCTGGCCACGACATATGAAAAAGAAACTTTGGCCCCGCGCGACACTGAATTGATCAAGCTGTACTCTGCCAGAAACACAAGCTGTGCAGCACAATCGCTATCCTTATTTTGCAGAGAGTCAATTAAAATGTGAACAATGCTTGGTCATCCCACAGCAATATCTCGGAACGTTAACGTATTCGTCTATTGACAGAAGCAACGAACACGCTCGGCATCCCAGCCCAACGCACGCATACCATGTCGCATGAACGCTCTGTCTTTCTACGATGATAACTAGAGAGATATCTCATGCGCCTGTTCATGTCTCCTTTCACTGCTTTCAATTCTAGCCTCGCGTTCGACGAGCCGGGCACTTCCGCCTCACTACCGCGGCTCACCGGCCGACGACTCGGTTCCGACTGGGGACCGCGAAACACCAAATCAGGGTTCGGAGAAAACTTGTTTACTTTATGAAGCGCCAAGGTGCAATTGCTCCTCCCGCAGCCGCCTGCGCGCTCATGCCCGTGTGTGCACCTGCATGATCGGTTTTTCGATCGTCAGCTAGCTCCGAGATGCTTCTTTGCAGTCCCGTTTCGACCTGAAACACTTCTTGCGAACCATCATTCGCACTGCCGTCCACTCCGACGTGCAGGTTCTGAAGAGCACGAGGTCACCTTTTGTGCAGCCTTTCCAAAGCGGACAATGGGTTTTCGTTTGGTTGTCAGATCGGCTAAGAATGGACCGCGGCTGACGAACACGAGTCGTAGCCTCGAAATCTGAAACCTCGCGCTTTGCCAATGACGATGACCCGTAGGTGTGGGAGCACCATATCGCTCGCCAGATAATTTTAGCCGAATGCCAGCCTGACCTGCTCAGCATCGAGAGGGACGTCGGTTTCGCCATCGTATTCCAACGCCATGTCACCGAGACGGTTGCAAAAGACGAAGATCGACATGCCCATTAGCCTTCCGCCTTCTCCGCGTGTTGTTTATATAAAGGAACAATTATCAATCGCAGTATGGTTAGCTGCTGACTGCTTCGTAAGCACTACGTCTGAATACCCACAGATGGGAATTAGGCGTTGCATATGGATTACATCCTACCGTCCGGACCCGCGAGGCTTTTCCTTTGTTGAGCAGCTTGCTTTTACTGCGAGTTGGTGGCACTGTAGCATTTGGTAGCTCGACTGGACAGCATCGGCTTTCAACAAGCAGCATTCGCGTCCTATGGCAGGCAAACCACACAGAGCTTCACGCTAGTGATACCGGGATGTTGGACGCAATACGAATGCCTTTTTCTTTGAAGGAAGGTTCGCTGACTGTATCACATCTGTTAAGTCGCAGCGAGCATCGAACCAGCATAGCAGAGGCACAGTTGCACTGACTTCACATGCGCGGTAACCGAGGGCTATTAGCCTTTGTTGGTTCTGCCTAAGTTTCAAGATCGAGATCGTGTACCACGCGCCTTTCTGCTCCCATATGGGGAGATGTCTACAACCTAGGTTCTGGCTGTTTGTTCTAGGTGTCGCTATCGTAGAGGTAAACTTCGCTAATTGATGTTAGGAAGATGAGATGGTCAGTTTCTTGAGGGTAATGCGAGTGTCTAGATGCATACTGGTGCCTCCTCAAGGAGCTCAAGCTCTGTAAGTTCACATATGAGCTGGTCGAAGCTCAACGCCGGGACACAGTCCATCACGTCTCCAATATAGGCTACAAACACCATGTAAAGGAACAATATGGTTTCCACTTTATTGGTACCATGGTAGCATCCGCTTCCGCGATCACAGAGCGTAAAGCTGGCACAGAATTGCGGCGTGGGTGCGGGCAACAATCGCTGGAACATCATTGAATACTCTACCGACGACGAAGCCAACATTCTCATTCTAGTAAGGCCATATCCCCTACTTCTAACCTCTTCAGACCGTTCTCGATGAGCTGCACCATCGCTATACCTCCCATGATTGACTTACCTCTGGGAGGCCCCTTCGTCCGGCGTACCTACCCGTAGACGTACGTGTAGCATCCGGCATTGGAAATTCACCGAGTTCGACGACTAGGCCCCCGATCGTTACGCCCGTCATCTTATAGTCACACAGGCAGCTAATGCAAACACCATCTATGTTCGCATGCGAAGCCACATTCGTCGCTAGGGTTCATTGATCACGGCAGTGTCTCTGGGCTTTTGTGCAGATTCCTGGTTACTGCGGCTGTGAGCTAACTGCAGGGCAACACGTCAGGGACATACCTTACACGCCGGCCATCGCAGGTAGAAATATTCTATTAGTACTGTAGTAGGGGGGAAACGCAAAGCGTGATACTGCTATACTACGCATATACCCATCTATTTTAATCTTAAATCGAAGTGGTGTTCTAAATCACGTTTCTATGCTTCACAGATTGAAGGCTAACCAGTATTATCCTTAGATAGGCTGCACTATGCTACGTCGCATTAACGTTTACAATAACGCCTTATTACAATTCTCATATTTTCGAAAACCGCCTCGCGATAACAAAACACCAAAACTTTTGTGTGCGGAAGAGAACCGCAGGAGGCACGTTACATGATAGGAACAGCTGCACGTCTACGCTCTAGAATCAGTATTGCTCCCAATACAACACAAAGATGGAATGCATAAGCACGGTATCCATCCTGCTACGCACATCAATACTATCGCGAACAGTTGTTTGTCGGTGTAAATGTTTAAGCTTTTGACTCGATGCTTCCAGGCCGTTTGGCCATCAGCTGAGTGTGCTACGTGATCTACGCCCTGCTGACACTCGAGAGAATTGGCATTCCAAGGATCATAATCGCCTTTATCCTACACAGCAACGCCACAATAGAGATTGAAGATGTAACACATGGCAAATGGAGAGATCAGGTGGCTTGCGCAGTTGTAGTTGCAATCTCGCGGTTTTCGTGCTTTCCTTGTTAGGTTGTACCCACGGTTCGCGACCCATAGGTATCCTCCCGCTCACCTAATCACGAGCTTGAACACACTTACCATCCCGCTGGGGTAACCCACGTCAGGCTGACCTGGACATGGGTTTTCCTGTGCGAGCCCTGAATGGATATTCAGGAGCAGTTCTTGTTCATGAACTTTCCTTGTGCGTTTGTCGGGTGACGTCCGCCACCATGAGAGCATTACTCGCTATAAAACCCCAAGCACGCTTTTACTTCTTGATCGCATCTCTCACTTCGTCAGCGAAAAAGGTCCATCTCGCTCGCGTCGACCGGAGAAGTTCTCAAAATCAACGAACATCTACGCACGTAACGATCTACCATACAGGACTCACCCGAGCTACCTCTCCTACATATCGTTTGTGCCTAGGTCGGTGAGTCAGCTTGTGTTACCCATATGCACAAACCGCCGTCAGAAATGTTAACTCCTACAAAGAGTACTCGGTCGCCACCATGAAGCTCCTCACCATCCTTCTCTCGCTCGCCGCGTTTACCGTCGCGCAATCGTTCGACTATGGTGACTGGCGGGAGCCTGGACCCGACGACCTTCGTAGTCCTTGCCCGGGTCTCAATGCCTTGGCTAATCACGGATTTCTTCCCCGCGACGGGCGAAACAGTGAGTATCTCTATATCATGCCGAACTCCCGAGCTTTTTCTGCCTCTATACCACATGTCCCACGGCGAGGAAACACAGAGTATTCAAATAGTATAGCGTTTTCGACGCAATACTAACCTTTCCCGCAGTCACCCAAGCGACCCTCATCAAGGGCGTCGCAGCCGTCAATCTCTCCGCCGAAAACGCAGTCGGGCTCTTCGTCGCGGCGCTCAGAACCTCGTCGGATCCCGCCAGCGGTGCCTTCACCCTGCAAGACCTCAAGAAGCACAACATCATCGAGCACGACGGCTCGCTCTCGCGCGCGGACGTCGACACTCCCGGGGCGGGCGACCAAGGCTTCAACCCGAAGGTGTTCAGCGAGTACAAGAGCTTCTTCGGCGGCGCGACGCAAATCACGCTGGCGCTCGCGGCGACGGCGCGCTGGGGCCGCATCAACAGCGCGCGCAAGACGAATCCGAATTTTGTGTATGGGCCGGCGCAGAGGTTTAATAGCTATGCGGAGACGGCAACGTTTTTTCAAGTGCTGCAGAATGCCACGACGGGGACGGTGCCGCTGGAATTCTTGGAGATATTCTTCTGTAAGTATCGTGGGGAATCGATGGGTTCCCTTCCCGAGCTTGTCTTGGAGGTTGGGATATGCTGACAGGGTGTTGCAGCTGAAGAACGTCTCCCGGTGGTGGAGGGCTGGCGCGCTCCGTCCACGTTGACCGGTCTGGGTGTTGCGACGACCATCCTCCAGCTTGCCATGGACACAGACGAAAAGGCCGCCGACCTTGTCCTGCCGCGTAGCAAGCGAGGCTACTCGCACGTGGGAGAGCTGGAGTTGTAGACGGAGGAAGGAGTGCGCCAGACACTTGCGTGAAGCCGCACTCCAGAGACGCACAATGTGGAGAGACGGAAGTCTGGGAGAAGATGTACGCTATCCCCCGCTAGGGATGTGCTGATACCGTATTTTTCGGAGTATCTCTGTATATACGGTATCTTGTATAATACCGTATTTCCGGTATTTTCGTACATTCTTGGCACGGTTAATTGGGCCAATCGGTGCCTTTCTCGGCCCTGTCATCACATATAGAATCAGATGCAATTGAAGCTATAGCCGTGATTGACGCATTCGAGGGCTGCCATTAACCTCATACAGCTCATATTTCTCTAGCGGAAGCTTCGTGCACTTAGCCATGTGCTCGCAGAGACGTACGAGGCTTTTGTTATGCCATTGTTTGGAGCAAAATCGACAGGTTACAATGGCCCGGAGGCCCTCGAAGGTGACCTCGACGTCCTCGCTTTCGAACGGAGTACGCGGCATTTGATGGATATCACCGATTAACGATAAACAAAGTACCAAGACGATGCCTGGAGGGCAAGATAAGCAATCCAGATGCAAGCTCCATACAAAGTTATCCTTTGAAGTCATTTTCCGGCAGCATTTACCTGCCTTGGCATACAGGCCCAATCCTACGATACGCGTATCGGTATCGTACGGTACGAAAAATACGGTATTCCGTATTATACGGCCCATCCCTATCCCCCGCACTGTCAAAATGTCACGGTTTATGGCTCTTACTCTACAAGATAGTTGCTCCTACCTTGACATGGTTGCGACTTACCTTCTTTCTGTCTAGGACTAGCGTTGTTTGTGCCTGCGCACCTATATCTTCTGTAGCTCCTAGATAGTACAACCTCAGTTCAATCCTGCAATCTTTTCCACTGCGTACTGTCCGCTCAGCGCTCTGCTCACCGCGACAGTTATGAGCCCGGCTTGCACCTTGGATTGTTCTCACCTGCTGCTGTAACGTCACTCAACACACGAGCTGCACGTTGCTATACCGCGTTCTTTACAACGCACCTGTTACCGCGTTCTCACAACGCACATACTAGGATCTCTGCCTGGATCCATCAATACAGTCAACTATAGCCTCTACAATAGCTACTGAGTCCGACCCCGCAGTGACGCGTGTCACTATCATACTGAACACACCAGACGACTGGTTTACCTGGTTGTTCATTCGCCAAGACGTTGCCAACCGCCACGGTCTCTGGCAATACATCAACCCTGACGTAGCGAAGGAGAATCTCCCCGAGCTATAAGAGCTAATTAAGCCTTAACTTACTAATTACGAGCTTAAAGCTACTAGGCTCTCTTATCTTACCACTAATAATTAAGAATCCTATTAATAGGAATACGATCGATAGAAACGCCGCCGTACTAAGTATTATACTTAAGTAAAGGCACTAGCTAACCTAAACATAAATATTAGTAAGATAATTACTACACGTTATATACACCTAATTAAAGATCACGATACCCCGTACGACTAACTAGTTACACTTAAAAAGTTCTTTTATCTTATAAACGCGACACGCCGTCGCAAGCTAGCTAATAAATATAATACCTTTAAGACTGCGCCACGAGCTGCGAAGAAGATTAAGTAATAGCTATTAGACTAAGTATACATTATAGCTTAGGGCAAGGCTGTTAGCTTGCCTAAGACTAATAGTAATTAACTATAAGAGGACTTCCTTATTGCCTGCAAGGCAATTAATTAGGAATACGCCACTTCCTGCCTGCGCGAGATCTTCAAGCATGAAGCGCGAGGCACCACTACCGAGATCTTATCTCTAGAGACGTACGTCGCTGAGATGACTACATATCTACGCCGCACCAAGCCACACTCAACAGGCCTGGCGGTAACCGCTGCCGAGCTTGGAGTCGCAAAGCAAGTTAATTCACAGACTATAAAGGGCAATCGCGGTGGCAGCCGTGACCAAGACAAGCCACCTAGAAACTGTGTCTGTGGAAAGAAGCATTAGTACACTAACTGCTTTATTCTTAACCCACGCAACCCACAACGTCCAAAGGACTATTAGCCTATAGCTAAGGCTATACGTAAGGTTAAGGAAGCGCGAAAGGACTCTAAAATTAATACACGTATTAAGACTACTCTCGAGAAGTAGATAGCCTAATAACCTTAGAATACAGGATTACTACAAGTTAATAATAGCAATCCTCCTGCTAAGAACAGTAACACGTTTGTGGTGATTGCTAGCCTATTACACATAAGCCTCGATCAAGTTAATTCTCTTAAGCCCGATTCTCTTAATCCCAAATCTCTTGAATCTCTCGAAGAACAATCGAACAACAATTCAAAAATAATCACATTAGACAACAACGCTGAGCCTAACGGAGAGCTTATAGTAATGGTTAGAGACGACGCTGATAAGGCTGAGCTCCTTAACTAATAGATTGTTGATCCAGGGTTAAACACCCACGTTATCAATACAGAGTCATGGCATGGCTGGAAGAGGATGAACGACAATCCGCAACGTCGCTATGTTCACGCTAGTAATAGCTAAATCTTAATTACGGCTTAGGGCACGATAGAACTCGTCGCTTAAACACTACACGGGACATAAACGCTGGAGTTAACGCATGTCGCATATGTTAAAGGCTTTCTTATAAGCTTGTTGGGACTTGCTCGCTGTCGTATAGAGTCTATCCACTTTAACTCTGGCCGCGATGTCCTGTACATGTATTAACCATTAAACGTTATCGCCCAACTCGAGTATAATGGAGGCCACTGGCTAATGGATGCTGAACCGTTACATCGACTGCTACTATCGCTTCTACGCTTACTATTAAGTACGTTTAGGGCATTATACCGCCCGTCGTACGCGCTAAAGCCTACTAATATTATTAATTAGCGTGCTGCTTATTATATCTAGGCCCATCTAGGCTAGAAAGCAGTTAACTATCTTAAATTAAACGTTAAAGGTGTTTAATTAACTAGAGAACACATGGACTGTCGATGTTAGACATGTATTAAGACTCGAATAACTCACATTATCTTAAGGCGCCTGGCCGAGAGCCGCGCATAAAAACCGTTCTATCAAATCGCGATAGACCTGATCTACATTATCCCTGTAGGAGAGGAGTGTATCGACGGCAGCAAGTACGCCCTGCACTCTATAGACAAATACTTAAAGTGGCATAAGATCACCACATCACGACGCAAGGATAAGTCAACACTTACACGTTAGTTTATGTCCTTAATCCGCAAAATCCAGCGTGTGTACAACGCTGACGTAGTCGCTATTTAATGCGATAATAAGAGAGGATTTGGAAATGACCTTATCGACACAACAGAAGAGCTAGGTATGCTGTATGAGCCAGCACCTGCTGGAACAAAGGAACCAAATGGACTCATCGAACGTGCTGGCGGAGTACTCACGCAGCGAGCTCGCGCTATACGCATACACGCCAACCTGCCAAAGAACCTATTACATGAGATGTATCGCACTGCCGCGTACATCCTTAACCGCACGCCCACAGAAGCACTAGGCTGGAAAACGCCGTACGAGGTCGTATGGGGACGAAAGCCACTCGTTACTTATATAAGGCCTATTAGCTGTCGCGCCTACGTCTATAATCGCGATCTAAGAGCTACTAACAAGCTTAAATCACGCACTCTAATCAGCCACCTCGTTAGCTACTAAGGTACTAATATCTTCCGCATCTGGCTGCCTACAAAAGACACTATTATCGTTACCCGCAACGTTGTATTCGAGCCTATACTCTTCTTTAATAGGATAGATAGGTATGCGTTAGGATTAGTGCTTAAAGAGGTAATTAAACTACTCGAATATCTAGAAGAACATTAACATGATGATGTTAGTATCAAAGATCTATTAACTACTTGTTAACGTCGCCACCTAGTAGAGACACTTACGACCTTAGCTTCGAGAGCTGCAGGCTCCCAGGTAGGGAGTGAATAGATAGACAACGTATTTGAATCGACACAGCAATAGTAACAGCTGCCTACTCTAAGACCTATAATGTCTACTGCCACAAGCAATCACACTCCTAAGAGTAATAAAGTACCCGAGGGCTATCACTAACGCGGCGAGAGAGCTCCACGAGACGTTAACCTAGACCTAACTAACACGAGCTTGATTATCACTAGCAAACGCAATCGAAAGCAGAAAGATCTAAATAACTTTGTAATTTACACATACGTAACAGCGCTGGGAGCTACACCTCTTATTAACTATTTTTATGTATTTTTAACCAAGATTCGCTCCATACCTACTATAGATAAGATACTAAAAATCTATTAATCGCAGCTGCCACCTCTGCCAAAGGCAATAAAGCAGCTTAAAACACACACATTTAGCAATTAATTTCAACGCGCTATAGAGGTTAAGTGGCAAGCTCTACGCGCCAAAGGAGTCTTTAAGAAGACTACAAAAACAAAGGCCTCTACAGACGCTAAGGTGCTACCGTTAATGTGGATATTCGCATACAAGATCGACGAAGAAGGATACCTCTCACGGTTTAAAGCTCGACTCGTTGTTTGAGGAGATCTTTAAGCTCCACTTAACAATACATACGCTGTTACACTCGCAATTCGTAACTTTCGCGCTCTTATTATAATTGCTAATTACTTTAGTCTAGAGCTAAAGCAGTACGATGTCCCTACTGCCTTCCTAAACGCTGAGATCGATCGAAAACTATACGCTGAAACACCTGAGGCGTTCCGCTATACTACAGGCGAGATCATGCTGGTACTCCGCGCCCTGTACGGCCTGAAGGAGTCACCAATCCTATGGTACAACAAACTACGTCGATAACTTGTTAAGCTAGGTCTAAAGCCAGTTGAAGGCTTTCCTTGCTTGTACACGAGCCGCTGGCTTATCCTATTCGTCTATGTTAACGACATTGTCATGGCATATCATCAGTCTAATGCCTATCACCACAGGTCTTTTGAGAAGGATCTGGTGGACCTATACAACATTAAAGCTATAGGAGACCTTACCTGGTTTCTCGGAATCCGCATTATACGCGATCGAGCCCTGCATAAGACGTGGCTAGTTTAGGACGCGTTTATCGACAAGGTATACGCTTAATTTAGTATCGAAGCTGTAGGCAAGGCTCTAGACATTTTACTAGTGGAGAACTGGCTGCTATAGTCTACTAAGGAACCTAATTTATCGCGAATAAAGCTTTATTAGTAACTAGTTGGCTCTCTCGCATATATCGCTATCTAGGGTAGACCTAACGTCGCCTGAACGCACGTCGTCTTTGCTTGTCACCTTACCAACCCAGGACAGTCACACATCTCGAAAATCCGAAAGACCTGGCGCTACCTACTTAGCACGAAGGCTCTTGCACTTGAAGCCTCTGCTAGCGCGCAGGACATGGCTGAGTATCTATCTAATAATCCAATATATCGCGATCCTCTCTTCTTTAGATCTTCTAACGCCTTATACGCTGACGAGCCTAAGACTTGCTAAAGCTCTTAAGGCTATACTTTTAAGTTCGGAGGACTAATAATTAACTAGAAGTTAATAGTACAACGCACAGTTACAAAATTAATTATAGAATCTAAATTACTAGCTCTATCACTTGCTAGCTCGTAGATAGAAGAATGGATGCGATTCTTCTCTAGTATCAACCTTACTCTCGACTATACACCTACTATCTAGTGTGACAATCAGCAGACCGTTAGTATTATTACTAAATAGCAAGATAAGCTTTATACAAAGGTCAAACATGTTAACATCCACTAGCTCTAGATTCAATAGGAAGTCGAAGCCTCTCGTATTAACGTTAAATAGGTCCCCACCGACCATATACCTGCTAATAGACTTATAAAAATTCTACCTAAATAGAAGTTTGCAGACTTCGTCCGCCAAATTAGCCTTATTAATATTACTAAGCGTCTAAAGGGCCTGCGTCAAACTAATGGCAACAATCTTGATAGTATCTATATACACTAATACTAATTAGCTGTCATTGACTCCCTGCCTGGGCGTCCACGCCAGCTGGGGGGTGTGTCACGGTTTATGGCTCTTACTCTACAAGATAGTTGCTCCTACCTTAACATGGTTGCGACTTACCTTCTTTCTGTCTAGGACTAGCGTTGTTTGTGCCTGCGCACCTATATCTTCTGTAGCTCCTAGATAGTACAACCTCAGTTCAATCCTGCAATCTTTTCCACTGCGTACTGTCCGCTCAGCGCTCTGCTCACCGCGACAGTTATGAGCCCGGCTTGCACCTTGGA
>ML976669.1:951965-1069214 GCA_010015655.1 Bimuria novae-zelandiae CBS 107.79 | reverse complement strand
CACCTAATGTTGTTAGCAACATGTTCGCAATGTGTTCTCAACAACTTAACTCATTTTTTCGGCAGTCTTAGCGAGCAAAGTGTGTTGGGAGAATTTTGATGGGGACCTTAGTGGGTCGGCTATTTAAAAAGCTAAAGCCACCAATAGCTGACTAAACTCTACCATCCAATAGATGGCCGCACCAACGCGCTTGGGCCCCCGGGAAATTAGTTGGTGGGCTCAAGTTGAAGTGTGGTGGGGTTAACTGTATGCACGAGATCGGCGCATACCAGGGATGGGATGGTTGGGTCAATCATAACAACTACCCCGTGTATAAGGAGCGGTTGGCCGAGTTGCCAGCTGGGCTCACCTAAGTGGGTCTGCTCAGCCCAACCTCTTGGCGCCAAGATTTGGTCGCAAAAGGTGGGCTGAGCAACTCCACTCAAATCTTTTTTAAAGGGTGGGCTCACCTTCGACGACTTTGTTCACTTTCTAACTCGAACTATGTCTACGGAAGGTAATAGCTTCCTAATGTATTACCAATGCATTGTCATTTTATGTTTAATATATAACTCTAGATGATGTCATTCATGCAATTAAGACGCCAGCACCCTGGGGCGACTATACTTCCTAGGACGACCCTACCTATCATCGCATGATAGATTATATTAACAGTCAATTAGATGGTAGTAGCATTTCACAGAGCGAAGAGGGCGAGGAGTTTGATCCTACTATAGTTCTAGTAGGTAATATTATAACCTATTAAGAAAATATTAGTAACAGCTTTTAGGTTGAAATTGCATAATAAAGTCATCTTACCACTATAATAGCTGCTAATAATTAGAGGGCTGTAAAAGTTGGGCAAATCTTTTTTACAGATTTGCTACCTGAGTTTCTAAATAGCTCTGAAGATGGCTTTGCATATGTTGTTAACGTGTCGGCATGGTCGGATACTGAAAGAAAGGCGTTTGATCAGCGAGTAGGATAATCTATTCTGAAGGTATTGCAAATGAGTTGCTAATATAATTTAGGTAATGTACAGCTGTGCACAGGTTGGCGCAGTAGAGAAGAAAAGCAGCTCATCATTTTTTAATGATGCTCCTATTCATCGAACAAACTATATCTGTACAGGTACTGTCTCCTGCACATATCTAGATTCAGATATACAAGCGATGCATCATACTGAAGTTACCGCTTCTATGCTTGAGACTATCCGACAAGTTCGAGCAAGGAATGGGCGAGACTCACAGGAAGTTGATGCAAATAGGTTAGGAATATCCTGTTAATATATTAGATAAACTTTCTAACAGGTCTTCTATAGCTTCTATCTTTCAGAGCAGCAAAAGTTCCTTAATAGGACAGCCTGTATACAACCTGAATCTACGTGTACTGCTAGATTCGTTGAAGAGTCTAGGCCAGTATGTGTACCTAAGAATAAGTTAAGGGTGTATTGCTAATACATTTACCTGGTCTTAGATAATTTCAGGTGTCCCCTAATACCTTATTTAGTGTCAGAACTGTGCCTATTGCTTACAGTTACACTACTCTTGGCCTCTTTTACTTTAATATCGCTATTAGGTTGACTTCCTACGCAATCGATTTAATAATGTGGCTACAGAGAATAGAATAGATAGCTGTTATGTTGTCGAATACACTGGCGCAAGGCGAAAAAAATGTGGTAAGATATTATAAATGGTTTGCGAATAGATTCTAAATGTGTTAGGTGTCGACCACTTTCAGGGTCAAGGCGAGCTAGTTAAATTGAGCTGTGGTGTAAAGTTCATTCGAATCGTACCTGCAGATCTGACTTTATATCTATATATTATTTAGGTGTCGATAGGTACTCATACCCACCCGCCTCCTGCAGTTAATAAGACACTAAAAGATATACGACAAGGGCTTCTAGATATTATCTAGCGGATTAACGACCCATGCCTTACCAGGAGTACGTTACTGCATGATATTAAAAATATATTACTAATACATTAAGATACTCTACTTAGGAACCTATTGGTCCGGGACTTCTGTTAGTAGTACGATGGCTTAAGTCTATAAGATGTTTATGCTAGTCTTGTAAATTAAGACAAGATTGACGCCTTAATCTATAAGCAGCGGGTTCTTAATTACCCCTACGGCTAAGAAATAGCTGCTGTAGAGTACGAGTTCAAAGTTAGGCATCAGAATAGAGATGACCAGGTATACGAAGAACTAACCAGGATAGTAATGTATTGCTAATACATTAATAGTATATTCAAGATGTCTTCTACGACGGGGAGAATTTTATGGTTATATGCTTTTTTAAGCAGCAGCTTGAAGTGTTTATGCAACAGGAATGGCTTTAATGCGATATGGCCTTTAAAAGGCTAAAGAACAAGAATGAAAAGGAGATCGTCTTTGTAATAATAAATAAAACAAATTAGAAGAGTAAGAAACTATAAAGCGTCAGAAATCTATTACTAACATATTATAGTATTTACCCTTATCCGAGTATACGTCAACCAAGAGTCGACTGAAATGTACTATTAGATGTTTAAAAGAGTCTTTACCCTGATTGAGACAAGATACGGCTATTAGGTTTAATAGCAACATCTACACGGAGAAGGTTTTGTAGCACTCGTTATGGATATAGACACAAAACAGCTTCTAGGTAAGATAGCAAATGCATTGGATATGTATCCCTAATGCATTTAACAGGATTTAGATTATATCTCTAGGAGATAGACCCTTCGTCTCGGAGCTGGCAGTGGCAGATTAGTTATGCTATTGTTTACTGTGTTATACACTTTAAAAGAGGTATTAAACGAGCGGTTAAGAGTGCCTATGGAGCTGTTGATAAGTCTTATCACTCTCCATACAATCAGCTTCTCCAGCTACTGTTTTGTCAAACAGTAGAGGACTATAATACTCTCTGCGATGAACTGAGCAGTAAGCGTAACATACATCTAGAATAGATTCTGAATATATTATTAATTGATTTAGATCCCTTACTGTACCCTCCCTCTATCGTCGCCTGGGCACGTCACAAGAAAAATAAAATATTTCGGTGTGGTTTAAATAAAGCCTTATCGAGTATAGGGACTAGTACATGGGAGAGTATAAGTGCACATACTAATGCCTGTGAGCAAACCTATTACAAAAGTAATGTATTTGGGCGCTGGCTGCCTCTTCTTCGTGTTATTTAATAGTAAGTTCAGTAACATCTTATAAATACTATTATAAAACGTTTAAATTATAAGTGCTAATTCGCTGCTAGTGGGCAACTCCTTGATAAGAGAGACTGCTAGCAGTTAAGTCATTACCTGGACTACGGGGCCCAGCATTCGTGGAGATTAAAGAGCCTGGCAGCCTAGTTGCAACGGAGCAGATTTGAATACGGTATGCTTATCTAAATACATTACTAATATATTATTAATATATACTAGCTTGCAGACAATAACTCTTAGCTTTAGTTAATGAATAGCTGTTTCCCCCTGATGGGGAAGCAACATCCTCGGGTGATATTCGCCAGAGTAGTTCACGAGGCAGAAGCTAAGGACGCTCTCGAAGATCTACTTCCACTTAGTCAAGTTTATCTCGAATGTTAAGGTACGTAATATATTTATAATGCGTGTGTATTAGATTTATAATACATTAATAATGCTTTTAGTCTAGCACAGGGTTATCGACGCGCCTTATCTTAAAACCTTCTTTAGCAAGTACAAGCATAAGCACAAATACTAGTTACGAATCTTTTAAGCGAGTATATTAAGTAGCTAAAACATAGGCATGAAGAGGCTGATGTTGTAGAGCGTGAAGAAGGTGTTAAGCGGTTAAAGATTAAGAATAAGGAACGGCTGCTTAAACTTGAGATGGAACGAGTAGATCTTGAGGAAAGGAAACTTGCTCTTATTAAGCGGAAGAAAGCAGCAGGATTGCCTATTTAGATAGAAAAGCTACCTGGCGCAATCCCTGGATCTTTGACTTCCCCGTAAAGCATTAATATCACAATCCTAATGCATCTGTAATGGGTTCTGATTATATTTTAGTGCCCGACTCAGACTTAGACTCAGACTTAGACGTAAACGCCTCCCAAGCCTTGCAATTCGAGCCCTTTGGGCCTGGACAGGCTAGGACATTGTGAGTACATTGCCAATACATTACATGTAGATTTAAACTCACTACGCTTGACCTCCTTGCAGGCTGGACACCACTTGCCGATACCAGCTGTCTTCCGCATTTGGCTTTTGTTAACCTAGCTAATATATTAGCAGCAGCATATAAACATATTATATGTATATTACTGTCCTATCCTTCTTGCGTGGAACAAGCGGGCGGTGGATCTTTTTCGGGGGCTTAGATGGGGTAACAGGTCCTGGAGTTTATTCGATCTCAGAGTTCGGATTATAGTCTGCACCTAAAGCATTATGCTTTTTTATTATAGCCTTGTAGAATTCTGCGATGCATTAGTAATGCATTGATAAATTATTAACAATGCAATAAAAATCTACTTTTAGCTTTGATGCCTTTAGAGCCGCTGCTGGTCCCCTTTCTCACTTCCGCAACTTGCATCTTGTGGGCGGTCTTGACGTGGCTGCGAAGGTTTCCCGTGTGGCTGAATCTCGGCTAGTGAAAGTGAGAAAGCCTTCTAAATACTTTGGGAATATATTGACAGACCTTCCTGCAGAGCTCAACCTCTTCACCCTCATTGGCAATATTGCAACGACAGAATAGCTCTCCTAGGCCGATGACAACTTCGCCCGCGTTCTACGAAAAGATTAGCAATTTATTCCGAATGGATTAGCTCTAGCTTACGTTCACGCCCTATGGCTCAAGACCACGAGGGCGCTCTCCCAGCGCAGAGTAGGCCTTGTAGGCGGCCTGAAACTAGTTATAATACGATGAAAACATTCTAATTATAGTTCGTACTTACAGAATCTTTCCAGGACATTTGCTAATGCATTCGTGGTGGCTTACGAGTTGAAACCACCTTGAATTTTGAAAGCGGTTGTGTGAAGCATGAGTCAGCACAGCTTGGCATTGCCAAGAAAAGTGCGCCGAGGTAAGCGATTAGGTGGCCTGAGCTGTATGCTCCGGTTGGCCCGATGTCGCGAGAACTTTCTCGACCGCTACGCGAAAACCGAAGAGGAGAGACGTCAATGGATCCAAGCCTGGCCTTTTGAAGACAAAACACATCCGCCAACGTCTCTATAAGCTTAGAATTATAGAAACGCATACCGTGTCTCATCCCATCCGACTCCGGTCGCAGCCATAATCAATTCACTCTGAGTCAAGCAACTTCAAGAGGAAAAAGAAGTAAGGACTTGCATCTCACCGTTAACACAGGGTTCGGCTTTTGGCCATTCAGTCCTTTGCGTGCGATCTGCTTGTGTATACGTAGCAGAGGACACAGATAGTTTATGCTACAATTGAAGTTCTTGATTTATATTCTCTGTATCTGACGAACACGCCCACAGAACACATATTTCCTCTAGTGAATGCACGAATAATACCAAGATGAAGTTGCCTTCCCTCGAAATTCGCCATATATGGAGAGCCTACGCTTGTTCAGGAATATTGATTATTATTATCCCATCCATATCCCATCTACATTCTCCAATTCCTTTATCACAAAGGCCTCAAATGTGAACCATAGCCAAGTCCAGTAGTATTATATTTGCGAAGAAGGGGGAGGGCCGCACTTCTGGGCCTCGCTCTGGTCCACCGTTCCAATGAGCTTCGCTTGGTCGTCGCAGTATCTCGCCCTAGCTTTAGAAGCACGAACTAATTATTCTTCTACTACTATATTTCTAAATAAAGAAAATAAATTTATAAGCTATATTGCTATAGTCTCTTTCTAAAAAGTAGCTTAAGGATATTGTATAGCTCGTACTTAATAAACTATCCTATATAGTTAGTATTAATACTATAAAACGCCTAGCTAGCTATAATAGACTTATATTTAATGTAAACAGCGTTATATTTAGGCTTATTACCTTTACTAGCTCCTTCTTCTCCCCCTCCTTATTTTTCTCCTCATTTTCCTGTTCCTCTTCCATTCTAGCTCGCCTCTAGCCAGCGGTGAAGTCTTTGTAATACTAGACTACAGTCTATAAGCCTGGCTTTTTATTACTATATCCACCTTCGATTCCAAGCGTAACAGATATCACGTAGTTTTTAAATATTTTAATATTATTTAGACTTACTTTTAGGTTTAACTTCTTATATCTAGTGTTAAAGTTCACGTTAGTAAGGTGTGCTAGGCTAAGAGATACTATTATAAACTTATTAATCTTATAGCGCGATTGCGCGCGCGTAGTTTTTCTTTATCTTTAGTTAAAGTTCTTTTAGAACCTATTTTTTATTAATAATGTCTTTCTTCTTTTCTATAGCCACGTTATTACTAGCACGCTTAAAGAAGGCCTTTAGTGAAATCTTCTGCGGCATTTTGACGGTACGAGAACCTGCGGTGTGAGAGAAATAGAACAAGAAATAGCACGAAGTTCAAAAATGGATGGTGATTCTGCCAAAAAGACGACAATGTTGCAAGAGTGGTTGAAGTAGTCAGGTAGTCAAGTAGGTCTGGCCCAGCGGCACGACCGTCCCTTTATAATGCAAAGTCATAGCACAAGCCACTTTGGCAAAGAGAGACGGCGCTGGCTTCGTGAGACACTGGAGAAGGGGGGGGGGGGGGGGGGGGGGGGGGGGGGGCGGGGGGCCAATTTCGTCCCCAGTCCTTGGGGGACAATTCCGTCCACCCTTCCAAAACAAGCCCCAGAGCCCATAACCCGCCTCCAAGCCTCCCTCGTCTAGACTTGACGAAGTCGTGAGGGTATTTCCAATTCATAAATGAATACAATTGGCTGCTAGGGGGAGCTCAGGGCAACGTGACTGAGCAGCAGGTGAGCAGCCTGAGGGGTGGGTGAGCCGGGGGTGATTAGTACCTGAAAAAAGCAGCGCCGCTTACTAGCTACAGTAGGAGAGAGAGTGCTAGAGAAATTTAACTGTCTACTTAAATAAATTCTACTAATATTAAACACGTATTACTAAGCGTTATACGTTATCTATATAGCCTATAGTAATTACTATAAAAGCTATATTTAATAATAATAATATTAAGAGCTTCTTCTTTCTAGCTATTCTACTAAATATAATAATTAATATAATTAATAACTTAGTTACCTGCTAACTAACTACGTTTTAAAATATTAGTAAGAAATATAGTTTAAATACTATTAATTTATCTATAGCATACGTAGCGTAGTAAACCGCCGCCTGCTTAGCACGTAGCAGAAAGCTCTTTCTAACTAAACCTTCTACCGCTGCTACTAACGAGTGCACCTGGTGTCGGAAACACGAGCTCACGTTCGTCGGCCATGTGCATACCAACTGCGAGAAGCTCCGCAAGCACAAGGAGCAATAGCAGAAGAAGATTACCCCGCCAAAAGGCAAGATATCTGGCGGCCCCATTAGTGGTGGCCGCAGCGGCAAACAACTGAAAGGTAATTTAGCTAAGGCTATTAAATCTGCTAGCAACTTAAGAGATAGTAGTAATAAAATATACGCTTTTACTACGTACTTAGTTATTAACTTAATTACACCGCTCCTCTTACTAAAGCTATTAAAGATATTAATAAATACTAATAATAAGCGTATTTACGCTAATAATAATATAAGTACCTACGCTATTTTTATTTACTAACCTTTTAATTTTTTATTTCTTAGCTATTTAATACTAGCACTTTAAGATATATATTTAGTTATATTGTTGAGAGTGGAACCGCATCCGGAAATGGAGGTTTCCTGAGCGGGAAATGGAGGCCCGCTTGGCAGCTCGCCGCTTTTATATGGCCTGTGCGCCGACCCATCACATAAAAGTGCGCCGCCCTCGCCGTCCTACCCTCCTCCCTCCATCGTCTCTTTGCTCCCAACACCCCCTTATCTCCTAATTGGTCGCTCGGACTCGCCCGTGAGGCATTTTCCACCCCTTGGCAATCATGCAACCGCGCACTGCCCGGATGGCTCCAGTATTCGCCCCTCCTTGATGGATCGACGATGAAGGCGCTGCGCCGTGTCTGAGGCAATGCCCATGTTATCTGGATGCTCCGCGAGCAGCTCTATTCTACTTTAACTTTCGGCCGCTCTGCGTCCCTCGCCTTCCCCCTGACCGAGTAGTGTTCATGGCATCTACCCTCTACTCTGGTACCGCCGATGAACGGAATCCAGCGATTTCTTCGGTTCCTCCTTTCAGAAGATGCCGCATACCAGCTCGTCTCGGAGATCATCGACCTGCCACGTCATCAATCACGCGGAACGGCAGTAGAAGCGCCTCGCACGTCTCGATAGCGTCTGAGCGGGGAGGGCTAGGTCTGTGCAATCTCAGCTGGGCCGTCAACAATCTCACGGAACTGCTTGCCTCGGGAAGATTATTGGCCTGGCCTGCCGTTGCTGCGAGGTCAGTTTCACGAGAGAGTCAGATGAGGCGCACTCGGCTAGGTTACGACCCGCAGTACAGCCAAGCAGGACGGTACTGGCACGTACTCGCCCAGTCTGCACTCAACACCGATTGGTGGAGCCTGGAACGCTTGACTGCATGCATGACGGCAGGTTGCGTTCCGGCGTCACAGAGTAAGCGGAGGGAACGGCTAGAGCGGCCTCTTGATCAAGCAGGAGCCCGTCGGGCGCCAATCTGCCTCCATGATTCGATCCACCCCCGCCAGGAGCGTGAAGTTGGAGGCCTGGATGAAGATATGAGCCCAGGTTTGGGTCTCGGAGGTGCCGACGAGTGGAGAGCCTTTGCTGGGAGCCCCCTGATCAGCGTGCGGGCACCGGATCAGACGGAAACATCATCTACAGGCTCGTACGATTGTCAGGCGGCCTCTGACGAAAAGGAGGTGGATCCGTTTCCTACGGCATCTCTTCCTCTGGGAAGCTGGCGCCACCATTCCTCAGTCTCAGGGCGAGTATTGGTGGGATATGTGCTCACGGTTCTATCCCACAGCGGCGCTTAATGCGAAGGTTACACTATTACTAGCATTCGGCGGCTGTACGAGCTCGGGCGCGGAAAGCTCCTCAAGCGCTCCCATGGCCTACTTAAACGTCTGCGTTTCCCGCTTCCCTAGAATCCCTAGAACTTCTGAACACCAACGCCACGATGACCACACTTCTCAGTACTTTTCCTGTCCAGCAGCCGCTCCAATTTGTGCCTTATAATGGGCCTCCAAATCGAGGACTCCCAACGAAGAAAGCCCTTTCTCGTGACGACGAGTAAGTACCCCATTTCAATGATATTCTGGGTATCGAGCCTGATTCGAACAGTGTAAGGGGGGATGGAGAGGAACTTGCACACGCGGCGCATAGTGTTGAAGTCGTCGATTTGACGTGCTCAGGTAGGCATCCCTATAGCCGACGTAATGTTGGTATTTTCTCTGAGATTCTATGACAGCTAATAGAGATGTAGCCGACAACGAAGCCGACTACAAGATCAGTGGCAGTGGAACAGAAAGCAACGATTTTGGCAGTCGGTGGAATCGATCTCACCCGATAGCCAACTCGCGCATAGATGGTGCATCTGATGATGAAACCAGCGACGATGGCGACCGCGCTAATGGTGATAACCGGAGTGGTGTCGCCGATCATAATGATGATTGTCCCCTCCCTCACCGAGAGAGAAGCGTCAACTACGAGCAGAACGGATATGCTGGGGAAATTCCATTTGGGACGCTTAAGAGCCCAAATGAAGATTATACTGCTGAGCGTAGTAGCCAAGGCAAGTGACCGCTCGAATTGGTGTACTTATCTGTGCTGTGTCTAACATGCACAGACATCACATTCAGCATTAAAGATCATCAGATGCATCCGATGGCCGACGGTGGTGAGGGGGGCGAGTGCCTTCGCGAAGGGCAGACTCGAGCACACAGAATACGACGGGCGGTCTTACACCGAGGTTGGATAGGAGTGAAGTCATCGATCTAGGTAAGCATGGCTCTAGCATAAGGCGGAGACGTAACGGAACTAATATGGACGTGTCTGGTGTAGGCGACGAGAGTAGTGATGATGACGAAGGTGGAAGGGGGCGCAAATTCTCCTTGTTAAGATCAAGGGGGCGCAAATTCTACTTGTTAAGATCAAGGAGCAGCAGCATGCTGCATGCCATCCAGCATTCAATGGTCGAACCACAACAGCCGCCGGGGTCTGAGCCAGCGAGTGATCAAGGTAAGCGCCCACAATCTACAAATGCGATTGCCGTACCTAACGGTAGCAAGGCGAACATTCACCGCTCAGATCCGTAAGCAATGGGGGTGTTCACCACTACCACAGCGATCATAATGGTGAAGACAGTCGCGACCGAGAGATGAGCAGCCTGTGGCTGGTTCAAAAACGGAAACGCGATGCTTCGGTTACTGCTATAGGCCGCAAAAGGCACAGTAGCGCATCGAGCAAAAGATCGAAGGCCGCGCACGCTCCAAAACAGCGAACTCGATACCTTTCTCTCTGTCCTCCTCGACCTACTTTGAAAGTACTGGCACGCGCGTATGCTGAGGTGCGGTGTAGTGAAGACACTAGCGCCGAAAGTAGCAGCGACGGCGCAGGAAACGATAAGAACAACTGCCATATCAACTCCAAGGAGTTGCAGAGCACAGATAAGTTGGTGCTCAATCGGGGAAGTACAAGTGACAATACCGAATACGAGGTAGAGCGGATCCTGGCAGTCCGTCTGCGTCGAGGGAATCTGAAGTACCAGGTCCAATGGGTTGGATATGAGGCTGATCCGGAATGGTACAACGCATCTAACTTTAAAAACAGCCCACTCAAGCTCCGTGAGTTCCACGAGGCTAATCCTGCCGCGCCAGGTCCTCCGAGAAGGCTTGGTTATTGGGAACGGTGTTGCGAAGAAGACAGGGACGCAGATAATTTCTCAGACGATGACAGGCCCTTGAAGACTGCGCGTGAAGGACGTAGGGGTGTCAGGTTGGACCGAGCAGCAATCTGAGCTTTCTGGTACACCAGAGTGTTGGCACTTTCAGTCTCCACGCGTAGATTTACATCGTACTTGAGTCAAATTTACTTGAGCAGTGGTGTCGCAAAGCACGACCGTGTCAGCAGAATTCGTGACGCTTTTCGAGGGAGGACAAGAGATGCGAACGATCATGTTGGCGAAGATAATGTTCGTCACGCTCAGAGACCGCATGCGCGATGTGCAACACCGTGACAACGGCCCTCTGTCGCTCCACGCGAATTTCTCCATCGCTAGCTGTATTGTTGTGGTCAAATGGACGCTTGCAGCCTGTTAACATCGTGCACGTCTAGGAAGAGGTGCAGATTCGTGTACGACTAACATCGGGGTTCGGGTTATCCTAATTGTTAGGTCGAACGAGAAGACCTAACGTGTATCCCTGTGTCGCGAGCCACCCTCCGTAGCGAGCCAAATTATAGCGGCAAAAGACCGCTTTACCACTTCTTGGCGTAATAATTCCCCAACTACCACTGTTTCCAATACACTACCACTAATGTGGCCGTGCAGCGGAAATAGACCGAAATACCACTGTCTCTGACCTAAATGCTACTAATTCTAACCTACTAAAATTTAGTAGCCTTAAGCTAACAGGTGGCTGCCCCCTAGCTTTGCGCGCTTGCTCCCTAACTTGTGGGCGGTTGCTTCCTGGCTTATAGGCGGTCACTCCCTAGCTTATAGGTAGTGGCTCCCCCCCGCTGCTAGCTGTCCTTGCGGCTCCGGCGGCCGGCTGGCTGGAGCCCAGCATTGTTGCAAAACAACGCCCGTCTTGTGATGGGCGAAACGGAACAGTAGTAGACAAGCTTTGCTCTTAGTAAGCCTATGGCGGCATCGAAAAGGCACGTTCAGCGAGCAGTCGCCCGAGGCTGGTCGGCCGGCCCCCACATGGCATCGGATGAGGGCGCCGCCAACGACGCATTGCTCGCGCAATCTTGCTCGTAGAGGTTAGCAGCTCTCTGAAGGAGATGTGTCTGGATGTGTTTCGGCAGCGAGCCCCGCAGCATCACCGAAAGTTTGGAGATTTCCGCCAATCGCTGGAATGCACAACATCGCCTGTAACGTAGCTACAGGGAGATCTTGTCTTGGCTAAGGCCCCCCTTTCGCGCATTATGTCAGTATTGGGGAAGCGCCTACCTTGGTACATATCCTCGTTGTACTACCGCTGCTGCAAATGCCACCGCAAACATGGTTGGCGTGCCTGGAAGGTCAAATGCATGCCTTACGTGCCGTGACAGAAGAATAAAAGTAAGAGAGTCTTCCCTTGTTCGCGTCAAGGGGCGGCTGCATTGTGTATTGGGTCGGTCGCTAATGCTGGTCTCACTTCTGGAAGTGCGATGGCAGGAAGCCGTTCTGCGCCCGTTGCACCAGGAACCAACTCACCTGTCGAGGCTATGAACGGCCACGTATCTTCGTCAACCAGTTTCTCGCGGCCGATGCGCAGGCTTCCTCGTTCAGCGCTCTCATTCACAAGCGATGGACGGTCTTCGTCGATCCGAGGCACCATAGAGTACGGCAAGGCCAGGGTGCCAGCATTCCTGCATGCCCAAGCCCGAAGGTGCACGAGCGCCAGCAGCTTCTGGCCCGGTTCATCTACAGTTTCTGTCCGAGTGAGGTCGCCCCGTTGAAGCAATCGGAACGCCTGCATCATTACTGGGTCCAGGTGCTGCCGGGCCTGGGCGGCAACTCAGACATCCTGGATGCCGCCATCTCGTCGCTGACTGCCGCATACCTTGGACAAATGGAGGGCGATGTTGCGTTACAGAAGCAAGCAATATTGTTGTACGGCCATGCGCTGCACGAGCTTTCGAGAAACACGAGCGCGCCAGGGTTCTGCGCGGATGACCACACCCTGGCTTCTATCATGTGTCTGGGCATGTCCGAGGTATGTAGGCAGACGTAGAGGATGTACGTTTCGATCGTATCAACGCTGATGTGGTAGTTTTAGATATACTTCTCACCAATGGCACAGGGGCAAGGGTGGGTCAGCCACAATAAAGGAGGCGGGGAGCTTCTCAAATTGAGAGGTGCAAGCATAATGACCAGTGACCTTGGAAAAGGACTTTTTCTCCGGTTCCGTGTAACTGGGGTATGGACCCAACTTGTGTTTCAAGCCTCGCATGTGTTAAAGTGCGTTCAGTTGTATACGGCAATTGGAACCAAGAAGTCGTTCTGCTTCGCCGACCCGGTGCTTCGAAGCATATCAAGAATTGCGAACGAGAATTTCTATGACTTCTTGGTTGAAGAAATGGTCGATATAACTGGGCTGCTAGAGGGCATCGGTAGTCTCTTCAAACTCGGTGCTGCGACAGAAAGAAAATTGCATGTTCGAAGACTCCTGCTCAAAGCACTCGCGGTCAGGAGAAATCTGAACGATTGGCTATCCTCTTTTAGGCTCATGCATCCCTACCCGTACATTTGGAGCCTTTCTGATCATCACGATCCGCTACATCTGTCTCACTATCATGCGCTCTTTCCACAGCGGTTGCAGTTCATCAATCTCTTGGTCGCACAAGCAATGATCCACTACTGGGCAGCGATGGTGATTGTACTCAGATGCGTTATGGTCTGTCAGGATATTCTGGCAAGCAACCTCCCGGCCTCACAAGAGGACGACCATTATGACAAGTCGGGTGGTGAGGATATTGCAGGTCTAGCGGGAGAGCCGTTGCCGTCCGAGCCTAGAACCACGGCCTTGCGATTCGCTGACTGCATCTGCCACTCTGCCGAGTACTGCGTCAGCAGCGACAAGGGTGCTGCAGGTCCCATCGTTCTTCTGTTTCCACTCTGGATCGCTAAAGATCTCTATTCCCACGAGGAGGATGAATTATCGAAAAGGAAAGAAGCTTTTTGTGTCGAGGTGTTCAAAGAGATAATGAACCGCGGTATGCATTTCTCCAAGGCACTCATCGACCTCTCCTCCAGAGATCAGGTCTGAGTTTGCTGAACGATGCTACAACTCGTTTCTATGCGGGCAATCGGTAGAAAATATATCACCCTTGTAATGGGGAGCTTATGAGAAGTTGCACTGATTTCTGCTTGTGGGTCAGGAAGACCTTATGTATGGGAATATGGAACGAATCGGAAGCGCTAAATCACGTGATGTCCACTTCATGGGGAAGTCAACAATTTGGCTAACTCAGAAGCTTTACAGAATAGCACAGAACTATAGTTCTTCATACTTGATTACGCAGCTTGGCAATGGAACCAGCTCTGTTCATAAGGCTAAAAATGGCGCAATGCTCTCATGCTTTCTGGAAGGCTGCAATGGCGATGTGGCTAGCTGTCTTGTGACGGTTTGATAACTCTTGCCCTGTGAGATGGTTACTCCTACCCTCGCGTGGTTGCCACTCACCTTTCTGAGAGGGCTACACCTATCTGGGACTAGCGATGTTTACGCTCGTGCATATACATACTCCGCAGCTTCTAGATAGCACACCGGAGGACAGAGAGAATTCAATAATCTTCTCTACTCAACATGTCTGCACGTAATTCAAACGCAAATTGTGTACCTGAAGCAAGGAAGACTTCAGAAGTCGAATCTTGAATATGTTTACAGCGTAGGCGGAAGACTTCATTGTGCTTGTATCTTCTAGACAGCCAGGTAGTATTTAATACCTCGTAATTAGCTATTCCTTCTCCAAGACCTCCTTGCACGCGACCTTTAGCTCCTCCTCTATATTTGCTCTATATAGCCAGAGCAAGTTGGGCTGCTCGCCCGAGTTCCAGTACTGGCCTTTCGGGAGTTTTTCACGTTGAGCTTGGGGCAGACGGTTGTTGCCCAGTTGCATTGTCAAGACAGCGACTTTGTCGATTCGTTCCTTGCGCATTCCTTCCCAGAGGTGAATTCCCTCCGCAAGAAGAGCAGGCGAAGCTAATCCAGCCAACAGTACGGCCAAGGATAATGCATCCTCGAATGCTTGACATGCCCCTTGTCCTGCTGTTGGCGGAATGGCATGGGCGGCATCCCCGAGCAACACTACCCTCCCGCCTGTAGATGACCAACATGGAACCTTTGGAAGGCTATAATATGGCCAGATGGAAATTTTTTCCGGGTGGACGCATTCTAGTGCGGATTGGACGACGTCTGACCATTCGGATTTCCTGCTTTGGATCATGTCATACAGCTGATGTTTATCCTCCGCCAACGATGCCCATCCGCTTCGATCCTGTTCCGAGTAAGCTTTCTGAGTGGCTACAACGACATCCGAGCCGTCAAAGCTCTGTGGTAACATGAGCATCCCGCCATTTCGGCTATGTATAATTGCCGGGAGGTGGTAGTCCATGCCAGGTGGAAATCGTAGATGTGGCCTTTGCACCACTGCGCTGATAGCTAGCTGACCGGAGAAGATTGGCTTCGTCTCCGGACAAAAAAACGCTCGAACAGCAGAGTGAATGCCATCTGCACCGATGAGAATATCTGCATCCGATATCGATCCATCTGCAAACTTGAAAGTGATCCCGTTTTCGGTTTCCGCGAGCACCTGCAGAAACCGCTTTTCGTAATGAACTGTGATCATGCGCTCTTGGGCCAAAGCTCGAAGCTCTTTCAGTACAGCTTGACGAGGGATTCGAAGCGCTTTGTATCCGTATTGCTCATCGCTGCCCATGAGAAACTGGTCGATCGTTTGGTCTTGATCGTCCTTGAACTCTACAGCTTCGAAGTTGTATCCCCTTGTCCGGATCTTCGAGTACGCTCCTATGTCGTCGAGGATGCGCAATGCATTCGGCGCGAGCATTAATGAGCCTGCACTATCGACATTCCACGGCCGTAGTTCGTATACAGTGCATCTGATCGATCGCTGCTGAAGCAACAGGGCAAGGCTGAGCCCCTGGATCGAGTGGTTAGCAAGGATTATCCCTCGCGAAGAATACATAAGACACATACCGCTATTCCGCCCCCTATGATGGCAATGTTCAGCTTTTGCTCAGCCATAGGAAGAACGAGGGAAGTGGAAATGGAAATTCAGGATAGCACAGCTTTTGATGAAGTCGAATGCGGTTATATTGACACTTATAAGCATGGGACTTCCTCCATATATACACCTGTCCTCGCCTCAGGCTAATGTTGGTACTTGCAGTATCGATCGTTAGAATCTTCCACACAATCTAACAAATGCAAACATAGCAACACATGACGATTCAGGCGCATGACAAGCTGATGCCTCTTGCCTAGAGTTTCGAATCCTAGCTTCCACTGATAAATCTTAGGTACCATGCATCGAGTTGCTTGTATCGTTACAGTAACATCAGGTACCGCCTTGGTTCCGTCAGAGCATCAATCCAGAAATAGAACTAGAGCCAGATCCTGCTTCCAAAAATACTGGCACTGGGAACCATGAGCTTGCGCATGTTGGCTGCATTTCGCGAAGCTAGCGGAGTCGCACATAAACGATGCGCTGTAATACTGTGTGTCACCACCTCGTGCACGGTCCCACCTCGTGCACGGCCAACACCGAATCTCCCGCCCTTTCAGAATCGCTTTACACCACCAATATACACCCAATGGAGGCTGCCCTGGAGTCGTTAAAATCGCTAAAGCTTGGAGAGAAGCCTAATTACACTTAGACTGCTAAAAAGTATAATGTTAATTAAACGTTGCTATCGAAGCGTTACCGCGGGGTTATTAGTAGCTATACAAAGAAAGTTAATAACATGCGCCTTCTTAACTCTACGCAGGAAACTAAGCTTGTATAATATATTAATAAGCTCTGTGTACGAGGGCTACCACCTATAAGGGAGATAATACAGAATTTCGCAGCAGAAATAGCAGGAAAAGAGCCAGGAAAAAACTAGGTTAATCGCTTTATCGCGCGGCATTATATTAAGCTTGTATCTTAATAGGCATCCGGCATCGATTCTACACGCCACAAAGCTAATTCTGCCTTTAAATACGCCCTATATTTTAAGCTCCTAGATTAGAAGATAACTTAGTACAATATTAAAGCTTATAATATTTATAATATAAATAAGAAGGGCTTCTTAATTAGGATACTATTAAAAATAAAGCGCGTGTTCTCTCGCCATTAATATAATTACGGAGGTGTTAAATAAGTACTCTAAGTAAACTCCCTGGACAGCAATACTGTAGCCACGTGACTTATGTCAGAGGTTGTGTGTGTAGAAGGTTCCATCTACGCGCACGGACCACTTACTTCAAGATAAAGCTCTCGCCCTCTCCTTTCTTCCTCGACAGACTCCTCACTCTTCTTTTCGCAGATAGCAATACAGCTTGTTGTCCTTATTTGCCCGCCCACAAATACAACCCGTGGGTCATCCAGAATGTGAGTCTCGTGTTCTTTGACAGTCGCTATCACCTCGTCTAACTCCCCTGTCAGAACGAGACCGTTCTGCTCACCGTCGACAACCCGAAAGACGTCTTCTACAATCTTGTGGACAATGCAACTGCCAACTGGGCCATAAGCCTCATCCTCCCGCAGTCAGAGCCCGCGCTTTCTTCCCCGAGTGGACCACCAGCCTGGCCGGATGCGGTCTACAACGGGAAGCGCGCATACATCCAAACGGAGCAAGACCACACCATCCCGTTCGTAGCTCAAGATGCTATGGTGACGTAGAGCGGCGTCGAATGGGATGTCGTAAAGCTGAATGCAGGACACAGCCCGTTTTAGAGCCATACCAAAGAGGTGGCGAACTTCGTGGTCGCCAAGGCGAAGGCTTACGTTGCCTGATTCAAGGTGAGCGGGCCATATCGCCATGGTTAGTCCGCTGTGTGGTGTACAGAGAACAAGACTAGTCTGGGTTAGACGACAACAGAATCACTCACTCAATAAAAGTTGTTATAGATTCCGAAGGTCATGTATGCAAGAACACGGTGACCGCCCTTTTTCGTACCTTGGTTCGTACCATGTAATGTGATAGCTAATCTTGGCTGCATTCAAGAGCAGCCATTTTGCTGCGTCGTACTTTGTGTCTTCCCCATGGGCGAGGTGGTGGCTTGGGCACACACCACCCTTCAAATGTTCGTACTATAAGCGAGTCTGACATCTGGATAGCTGGGAAACCCTACCCGAGGAGCTGTGTGATATTGTCACACTCAAGCTTTAGGCTTTTCTTTCGTATGTGCTTAGGCAGCGTGTGGGGTGGAGGGGATGGGCGGGACAGTGGAGATGCACCATAACTAGGCTGTTAAGGCCGTAAGTTAAGCGAAGCCGACGGTTTGGAATGCTAACCGGACCGGGGACGGTGGGGCGTAAAATCGAACTCAAGATTCAGGATATCGCGAATGCGAAAACCAGTACTCAAGAATAACTACCCCGAATGCAGAAAGAGGGCTTATGCTGCAGTGAGGGTGTTCAGTATAGTGTACGCACCGCCGGAAATGTACACACCTCCGACAGCCCGCCTTGAGCAAGGTAGGGTAACGGGATGATTGATGCTGATTCGCCCCATGGCACGATCGTCTCGTTTATCACTAGTTGTAAGCTCTGCATGCATTAGCTCGTCCTTTGCCATCTCACTGCATACCAAGCTGCCCGGCGCAACGAGCCACCCCACCTATACAACAACCAAGCTTCAACACGCGATAACTCCACTAATATAAGCTTAATTAAAACTACACTTGCAGCTATAGAATCGCTAAAACCAAAAGAAAAGCTTAGCTATTATTAAATTACAGCAAAGTATTACTATAATCTTACAACGCTCGCGCGGAGACTCTAGGGTGCATTAATCTCACGCGACGCCTAAGCTTCAAACTAGTAAACGCTTTACCTTAAGCAAGAGCAAGAGCTTCTACGATAATTGTAGCCACGTGACTGAGGTCAGAGGTGGTATACATGGAAGGTGCTACTGTATCTGGGTGCACGGACTAGGGACTCAACAAAAGCTCTCCCCGCGCTCTCTCTCCTCTCAGCAGTCTCCTCACTCCACACACTCTTTTCTGCAGATAGCAATACAGCTTATTGTCCTCATCTGGCTGCCTGCCTGCCTGCTTACAATAATTAACGTGTTGGATCAGTAACCGACGCAGCTTTCTGTACGATAGCTCAACAACGCAATAGTCAAATATAATATAAATAGATTAATATAATAGCTACAATATCTAGGTACACTGAGTCCTTTTGTGGCCTTGCTCATGTCAGTTGCTGCACTTAGGTGGTGCTCGTCGTCGTCCTGCCCCCATGAAACCCGCAGGATAAGCGCTTGCGCTTTACCGGAATTTGCTGTGCCGCACGTGCGCCCTCTGTGCGCGTCCTATGAATTCTGCTCACGCTACGTAATACCGCAGCCTCGCGAATCGTCATTTGGACTGCACAGGTGCCTACGCGCACGTGCCATCACTACCTGCAAAGCATACAACTGTAGGTAATCCTTGTCCTATCTTTCGCGCGTGTCCGTGATTCTTATGGTACGGCGAGGGCACGAGGCATGCATGTCGCAAGCAGTCTTATTGATTACACTTATTTCAGTATACTATTTCGTCCCGGTGGCCAGATCAGAGTTCAAACTCACGATTGGTTCATCATATCCGTGAGCATAGTCGTGAGATTCGATCTAGTCGTGTTGAGGATGGAAAGACAGGTGGAGCTAACTTCGGTACCGCAAGCGTACCCAACAGTATACCAGCATGATAATTGAATCGATTATTCTATGCTAGCAATACGTTACTTCGTCAACACCCATCCCCATTCCAAGGTGCTGTGTCTGACTACCACTGGCTTTGAATAGCTCTTTAGTAGCTTTCCAGGTATGGGGCCTCATTGCCGTTGGCCTCCCTCTTGTAACTCTCCGAATAGGCCACTTCAGCGTCGCGCTTGTAGCTCTCAGGGTAGGCCACCTCGGCGTCCCATTTGTAACTCCCGGGATAAGCGATAGCTGCGTCTTCTCTCTTGTAAGACTCCGGGTATGCGATGGCATCTAACTTGTCAGATGGTGAATACGTTTCGATAGAGAAGTACTGACTTCCTGGTTTGGCAACCGGCGCAGCCAATGCCGCAGTTTCGTATGCCACAATGATCGCAGTGAAACGCATCTTGAGTGAGTGATGGAAGTACGTGTGAGCTTGGACCGGATGATGTTTCACAGTTGAGAAAGTTGACAGCTTGGTAGGACAAAGCGATCAGGAACGTAGTCTTTTGAGAGTCAGTACTGGTTCAAATACCTATGGTACGAGATCGGTACCTGAAGCTGGGTCAGCACATTCAGACCTTGTATTGACTACACCTCCATGCTGCTTAGCCGGCACATACAAGCTCTATGGCGACCGATGTGGTGTAACCTCGGAAGGATAGGAAGATCCCTTCAGGCGAAGTCAGCGAAGTCCGAAGACTTGCAGCTGTAGACGTTTGGACTCAGACTTCCTAGCGTTGCCGGCATTACCTATGCAAGGTGCATGCAGAAGAGGATAGGGTGGGTATATATTGGAAGATATGCAACAGAGAGGCGAAGACATACGCGTGTGGTTTGATATCAGCTTCTATAAGCAGCCACTTTGCATGCCCCTCATCGGTCGATGACGGGTGCGAGTGCGGCAGCCAGCAAGCCCAAGTACTCGAAAGTGAGTGACTGTGAAGGCGAGGACGAGACTCAAAGATCGTCTTTGTCATTTCAAGCTCTAACAAGGAGAATTGTCACAGCTATCAGGGTTCCACAGTGGGTGTACATGGTGCTTGCTTCGGCAGCATTGGTGTCGATTGGTTTTGCCTTGGGTCAGAAACATCCACATCACGATTTTCCCCTCGCCTCTCCCTTATACCTTGGTACCAAACAACGCGTCTTTGAGCACATACCAGTATGGAGAGATAGACCTTTCAACCAGAGCGATGACCTTTGGAACACCCTGTTGCCTAAGAGGGGAGGGTTCTTCAACCATCCCGAGATTGCACCAGAGCGATCTGCGTATGCGGTTTTCCATCGGCTGCACTGTCTGATAAGTACAGTCGTTCGTTAGAAGCGAGAAAGCATAGTTAACACTACGATGAATAGAACGCGCTTCGAGAAGCATACTGGACCGCTCTGGACGCATCAACGTCGTCGGTCCCAGTCGATATCGATACGCTACCGTTTTAAATCTCACCACCGCACATGCGGCATTGTATTGATCTATTGCGGCAAACACTCATGTGCACTCCTGATCTCACTGTAGAGGTCAAGAACTTGCAGCTTGGAGGCGTCACTGGATTTGGGACTGCTCATCAATGTCGAAACTGGAATCATCTGATGGAGTGGATGAGGGATTGGGAGGATGTTGGAGCACCGCAGTCTCCACCCGACTCCAATAAACATGAACATGGTCACCACCACCACGGTTGATGGCTCAGATAGAACATAGAGAATACTATCATTATAAACCATTGGCGGCGGTAAAGTGAGAGTACGTGATCAATAGACTACACTCGCGAGTGAATTAATTGATAATCTATGGTATATTGTTAGAGTGGAGTACGATATCACATGATACAAACCTGATGTAGACTCGTTGCTGATTACTGTTCTGCTACTTAAGCAGTTTCTCTGTTCAGCTTGTTACAATCAACTCAGTCTCTCATACCTACTTGCTACCCATCTTATCCCTTACATATATACTGTCAAGAACCAGAGCGAGTTCCTGCCGCCAAAAGCGGGTTCTTGAGTCGCTTCATCTCATCTTCACGAAGAACCCTCGATTTTGTTATGTGCATTAAAGCTTCCCAGTCCACACGTATGTGCGGATTCACTCACGTTGAACATGGGCAGATACGTCGATTCATGCCAGATGAACGTCGTGAGCGAGGTATCTAGCCGACACATGGCAGCTTGGCGTAAAAGCTCGATATAGTGGTCCACATGCTTTCTATCCTTTTCCGAAACCTCCTTCGTACTATTACATTGCTCAACTCTTTCGAAGGGCTCGTGTATCATTTTCTGCTCTTGTGTCAGCCTTGACTAGCATGCTTCTGGGGGTTGCTGAACTTACCACGCAATGAAGATTGTGAAAGACACCGAACCAGCCCAAGCAGCCGCCCCCCTCTAGCAAGGCCACTGATTCTTGATTCACCGCATCTATCTCTTCCTGCGAGAAACGCATGTTCATCGACTGGAGAAGATCATCCCATGCCGCTTTGAAGACCTCTGTAGGCTTTTCTCCAGCATATGGAGTTCCAGAAAGATTGTGAGATATCGTTGGCTTGAAGGTAAAATCTACTGGGATGGCATGCTCACGATCTACGCGCGTGTTAGAGTTTTCCTCATTTTCTCTTCTATGAAAAGCTCACCATAATCCTGAGCTATGCATCTGGCTGTTCTCAGCTGCGAAGCGATGATGAGGAAAGAAAAAATGGTGTAGCACGATATAAGTCCATCATAAATGCGGAGCGAGTGGGTGGAAAACCAGCGATCTGATCGACTCTTATTGCGCTGGTAACCAAGTGCATCTTCCCCATCCTCGCTGCCTTTCTTTGGTAGAAACGGTTCACTCTGGTCTGAAGGCATTCTGCGAGTACCACCTCTCTCACGCCCACAAAAAAGTCGCAGATAGCGCACTACCTATGTCCTCCTAGAACTAACCGAAATACGTTGAGTCACCCTAGGCTACTCTATGACTTTTTCTAGGGCGTAAGAGCCACCTTCCCAGGGTATGTCCGCTTGCATACGGTCCCTGTCGTCTGAGGCGATGTACATTACCGAAGGCTGACCCAATCAAATGAACTTGGAAATTCAATACATATCGTACCAGGTGACTAAAACTGAACAGACTATTCTAATTAAGCTGCGGTGAAAGCCACCTTTGCCCCATTCTTGCTTTGGGTCGACAAGGTATATTGCTCTTGGAGCTCCCACACGGTGTCCCGATTCTGCAAATGCTTGAACTTCTGCAGAAACCTCACAATCGTGTAAGCCGCCTGGGTCAGCGCCATCTGCTGACTTATACAGATGCGAGGCCCACCCGAGAAGGGAAGATATGCCCAACGAGGCGGCTGGAACTCATCCTAGCGCTCGGGCTTGAACTCCTCGGCGTCGTCCCCGAACAAATCCTTCCTTCGATGTAGGCTGTAGAAGTTGATGGAGAAGATGTCGCCCTTACGAATGTAGATCGGCGCGTCGCCTGTACTTCCATCGCCAATGGGAAGAGTGGTCTCGCGAAGGGCAATACGAGACGTGCCGATGCTAGGATTAAGTCGCAGGGATTTCTCAAGGGCAGCAAGTGAGCCGTAACGTTGTTGATTAATCTACCTATGGTAGTGTTTATCTACACGGTGGAGCAAGCAGACGCTAACCCTCTATGGGGAAGGCGCGGAGACTCTAAGAACAGGACGTAGTAAAGGTACGGGCTGACAGGATTCGTTGACGACTGTTTGCAGATACCTCATTCCTTGCAGGGATTCAAATGTGATCTCTTGACCAGGCGGCACGGCAAGTGTTTCTGCACGAAGCTTGTTCCAGACCTCGGGATGTCGTGCAATGTTGAAGAAAATGTTGGTAAGCGCAACCCCAGTCGCCTCGTGGGTTGGTAGGAAGACGTTGAGTAGCTCGTTCCGTATGGTCGTTCGATCTGCCGTCTCTTTCAATAGCTCTCTAGCCAGGACGTAGTGAGAGGTATCGTCCTTCGCGGCCTGAGCAATTGCATCAATCCGAGCCTCGACAAAGCTGTGTACAGCCTTGCATGAGGCCCAGAGCTTGAAATCCCTGGTGAAAACGTTCTATTGAGGAAGCTGCATCCTTTTGCCAAGAGTCATCTGGCCATAGTTCATGGCTCTGAGCCGCGCTTCGTTCTCTGGGGTTGGATTCCTTAGCATGTCTAGCGATTCCCCGAATAGCATCTCCGAGGAAGCATCTAGAGCCATTCTTGTGAATAGGGGACGAAGGTCCACAGTTGAACCGTCTCCCGGGATCTTGTCAAGTAGGCTCTTGACATGCGTCTCGAGCGATGGAAGATCCGAAATCTCTTTGCGGGCAAAGGCTGGACGCAGGAGGGCTCTATAATGTTCCCAAAGACGTCCGTCAGTTCCCATGATGCCTCTGCCTATCAATGGCTCAAACGAAAATACTCAGCGGCTGGACTCCCCAGCTCTCGAAATTTGTTGACATGACAGCCTGAACATTTAGCCGCTCGATGGTGTGTATTTTGCGGCTGCCGTAGAACTTGCTCAGGAAGGTATTTCCGAGCTCCTCGTGGAGTTCACGTATGGATGCGTTCCGGTGATCCTTTTGGATATTCACGATCTGTTGGTACACAAAATCCAGTCCAAAAAGCCAGTCATGCTGCGGCGGAGAAGGAGGTTCTTTGCACCCGAGCCTCCGTGTGGTGCGGTAACGAGTGAGAGTCCTATATGCAATCCTGACTGCGTATATCAGAATTGTAAAGACCAAGTAATACATTGGCTTGTTTGTTATTGAAGTCATGATTGCGTTGGTTGTGGTTTGAAATGACAAAATAGAAAGTCTACACGTATGAACTCAAGTCAATAAAGCATCTCACACCGTGAAACCCAAGGATGTCCTTCCTGATTCGTTCCTGAGCCGCGCTCAGTAGTGCAAGAATGAGGAGCTACTGCGCGTTCATCCGGAACTTCCATGCTGGACACTGAGAGTTGGGGCTAAAGTCAGGTCACCGATGGCGCACTATAAATGGGACAAAGAAAGGAGTTGCCAGATTCGAAGAAACGCGCAAGCACATGTGCCGATAAGACTGCCAACATACTTTTACTCCAAAGAAGTGCATTGAGGCCACGATACAGACCGAACTTACCACATACACCATTACCACAATATCCGCAACAAAGGATGGCTATATTCTTGGGCGGAGTTTTGCTTCCTCGCCACGCCTGAACCTATCACATTTCCTATGGAAGCAGGTCCTCGGCTTCAACATCTACACAAGCATCCCAACGTCTGGATTTCGTCGGATTGCGGACGTTGCGACAGGGACCGCGATCTGGCCTCTGGACGTCGGTTCGGAACTTCTAACAGCGGAGGTCGATGGCTTCGACATCGCGCTCGACTAATGCCCGCCAAAAGATCTTCTCCCTCGAATAAGACGATTGGAAAAGTGGGATCTGTTCGACGAGCCAGATGAGTCGATGCTGGGTCGATACGACATTGTCCATGTTCGGCTGGTCATCTTCGTGGTTCGCAACCATGATCCAAGAGACATCATTCGCAATCTGATGAAGCTTCTCAAACCAGGTGGATGGCTTCAATGGGACAAACTGGACCTTTCCGGGTCACATATAGAACGAGGACCCGGGAACGACGTTCCAGCACCGGCTGCCGAAGCTGCCTTGAGAAGAGTTCAGAGCATCAGTGTGAATCATTCGACGGGGTATCTAGCATCGACCCTCCAGGAAGTGGGGATGACGAAGTCGAATAGGGACGTGTATATCATCCCCCCTCAGTGGGCCAAGATGTTCTCAGATGCGCACCTAATGATGGAGGACGAGTTACCCATGCCTTCGCCAGAGGCAAAGGCAAAGGCGGAAGAGATATCGACAATAAGCGAGGACTCCAAGAAGGGGGCTACCATATCTACGCCGCTAACTGTTACGGTTGCACAGAAGCCATTGGTAGGATTTGACTAGCCTAAATACATCTTCGTCCCTGGCGATGAGACACAATCATGCGGTCCACGTGGTGTGAACAATTCCCAGTCGGGATTCAGGAAGGCGTATCACACCATCAAACTGGAACCTGGCGTCACAGAATTCTAACAGTTTTGTCCAATCGTCTACTTCTCTTTCCTTTCCATTGTGCAATTCTAGCATTGAGAGATCCATGGTTCTATGCTCTGTCAGTGCCCGCCTTTCAAAGTGAAGGCACCTACTCACCTGAGGATCTTGTTTGTGAAAGCCGATGCTACTCCTGGTGGCGGCAGAACAAACTCATTCAATATGACCTTTGCATTTTTCTTCAAAACCGGGATCAATGCGCGCAAAATTTTGATCGCGTACGTATCAGACCAATCGTGAAGAATCCAACGGAAGAGGTACACATCCACGACGATTGGTTGTGCTTCGAAGAAATCGTGTTCCGTGAATGTGATCTGGTCTTTGGATTCAGACCGAAGTCTCTTGATTCCGTCCGCAATGGTTTCGGGGCGGTCCTGTACGATGAACCTGACTGACCCATGCCTCCTAGCGATTGCTAGCGATTGCCTGGCTAACGAGTCCGGTGTTTCCACCAACGTCTACCACAGTATAGTACTAGTCCCAGGGAAAGCTCTCTACCAGTCCAGTAGGCTCTAAGCCAGGTCCAGAATTGAACCAACCCATAGCGTCGGCATAACGAAAGTCGTGCGCAGGCTCTTTAGCGATCTCAGCGAAAAAGAGGTTCAGTCTCATGCGCAATGTTGAAGGCCGTTTGGTTTGGCTCCTGAACATCTAGCCATCGTTGCAAAGCGTCAACAGTTTTGACGGCAGACGGCCACAGTTCTTCAGTAGCAAAGCCCAACCACGCTTTCATCAACGGATCGTCGGCTAGGCATTTGGAAGCTGCCGTGTGCGCAACATAGCCTTTTATGGGCTCGCAGAAGATCCGATAGGCCATGGCATGACGGAGCAGTCGTCTCACTTCTTCTTCGTTCTGTCCGCAATTTGCTGCAAGCTCCCCGAAAGAGACCTCGTCTTTTCCCTCTGGGAAATCGATTAGGTTGAACCTGATAATTGCCTGCACGCTCAGGAGCGAGTTGTGCTTCTCTTGTCAGTAATAAGATATATTTAGAGTGTGGTACGTACGAAGAGCGAACTAAGTAACCCAGTAGTCCCTAACATGAGTGCCTGGAGCTCGTCGGTTGCAACCACCACGGCCTGACGAGCTACGTCAATCTGATGGCCATGTCCAAAGAGTACTGTGGGTGGATTATCGGCTGCGAGTGAAGGAGTCGGTTGTCCCTGGGATGTCAAATGAGCATTTATTAATTCCGTGTTTGTATGGATAGTTTTCGCAAGTTGAAGTATTCGATTAGAGGCTGTAGTGACAAGATCAGATAAAGGAGGAAGGGTTTGACGTCCGTACGTCCACCTTAATATGCGAGCCGGCATAGGTGCATGGAAAAATAAAGCTGCATGAACTAACAGGGACTGCGAGCAGCGTTTAGAAGCAGCAGCTCCTTCCTGGGGCTTAACCTAAATTTATCCATTCAAGCTCGAACCTTTTGTAGTTCACTTGTTCAATCTTCATGCGTCGGCGGAGAGTAACTGAAGACTGAAATCTTGACTGACACACTTCATGGACGTTCAACACAGCTTAGAAGTCGCTGCCGTCCGCTTTTCCTTGCAGGAGGTTATGCCCAAATGTACTTCCTTGACAAAGAAATTTCGCCCGATCCTAGAATTTGATTTGGTGAGGGTTGGCACGCCCGGCCTTCCGCGTTCTTTAGAAGCTCACGAGTCTACGACGACGACGACGACGAGGAAGGATCAAATTCGGTTGATGGGTAGACGCACCCACTACCTCAACACTAAGACCTCATTAAATCATCAGCTTCCACTGCACCGGTGAATCCGTGCACGTGCGATAAAAGCCTAGAAAGGAATCTCGCACTCACAGATGCACACCCAGTTCCCCACTCAACCGCGCCACGCACACCCTACCCTCACACGACTAGAACCGCGGCACTCCCTTTCAAGACCCGTGCAGCGAGCAGCCCACTCTTGCGCCATGCAGACGCGAGCAGGAGAACTCAATCAAATCAAATGCCGGTAAAATGCAAGGCGTTCTACTGACGGGTTTCATGGAGGTCTGGTGTAGAGCCAGCAGACCTCAGGATGCCGCTGTGCATGTGCTGCGCCAACGTCCTCGAGACCTCAACCCCACCACACCGCACCCCACAAACGCTACCAATCACACCGACCAACAGTTCAAAACCTTGCTTCCTTTTCGCCGACTACGTCCACACGCTGGGTGGGCGGCGTCGCATGCGCGCGACACAGTCACTCATCGAGGTTACATACGCACCTCAGACTACCATACAACCTTGGTGTCAGGCGCTCGAAGCAAGGCATCGCGTCACACAGTCTCGCATCTTCACACGTACGCGCCCAAAGCACTCGTAATTTGAACATCAAGTGTAGATTCAGTCTCAGCTACATCTTCACAAACCTGCATAGCACCACCAACTCCCTCCAGCCTCCGCGCACCAACGTGTCGGAAAGCAAGCGCAAGTCAATAGCCTCATATATAGATGACATCGTAAAAGATAGGACGGCCGGTACGTGCGACCCAATTTTTAGCCTCCCTTGGGAAGTAAACATGATAACGCCTTTCCCAATCCAAACATACCAAACGAGGATGGAGGAATAACATAGGAAATGAATGGGGTGTGGTGAAGAAATTTGTGTTAGGCACTAGAGATTATGTGTGATCGAGCGAGCTCGAAAGGTGGAATATATACAGTAGAAAGATAAAAAGTAGAATCGTATCGTCGGGATGTCTTTTGCTTCCTGGACGCCGGTGAAGCTGCACTGCAGTGCAGTGCAGTATGGTGTGGTATAATGCGAGGTTATATCCACGCCATTGGCGCAGGCTGCGGCACGCCGCCGAACCGCATCGCAAACAATGGCTGGATCTCCGCGAGATAATCTGCCGCGCAGAACGCGGCCAGATTGCGCTTGCGCATAGCATCGAGGTCAGCCTCAAGCTCTGCTTCGTGCACCGCATTACCGAACTCCTCAGCGACCTCGTTGAGCTGCTCGAGCTCCTTGCCGAACGGGTGCGCCTCTTCCTTGATGGTGGCCGAGTTGAACATGTCGACGGATGCGCGGTGCTCGCGGGACGATCGCGTCGAATGGCCGCGCGACATGTTCTGCAGGGACCGCTTCTGTGCGAGGCGCTCGTGCGCCCGCTTACTGTGTGACAAGGCGCGCTCCGGGATCGCAGGGACAGCTGGCTCTTCCTCGACCTGCTCCTTCAGCTGCTGGAGGTTGCTGAACGACGCCGATTTGCGGATGTTGCCAGAAGAAGCGGATTTCCGGATGTGGGGGTTAGCAGCGGCGAAGTAGCCGGAGAGGTGGTTTGGCGTGGGCGAGGTGGGCGACGAGCCCACTGAAGAGGCGTCTGTCAACGTGTCCCGCGAAGCGTGCGACGACGCCCTCGAGCGTGTCGATAAGCTGTGGTCCGAATCATCTGCCGAATGTGTGGAAATGGACGATGGTGAGGGCGTCTTGACGGGCACAATGTCCGGGGCGTTGTAGCTCAGCATGTTTGTCGTCGATACCAGAGCCACAGGTGCGGAAATTTTGGAACGATCAATTGCCAGACCAGGGCTTCTTACACTCTGGCTTCGGGCAGGTGGCAAAGCTGGTGAGGCGGGGACATCGTTCGTGGGCCGCTTCATGCGCTTGGTGAAGCTGCGCGCAATCGACATGGTGGGGAATTAATCCGGGTGAGATTTACTTTTAATCAATCAATGGTAGAGAGGCCAGGTAGGCTCGGTATAAGGGCCGGGGATCCTTTTGCGGCAAGTCAGAAATGGGGTCGCTTCTCCGATAAGGCTCTGTGCGGGGAGGTAGTCGCGGATAAATTGGCGCAACGCCTGGACCGTGACAGGAAGGAGGAACGCGTTGGCGTGATGCAGCAGGACACCTGACAAAGTCGCACTGGCGGATGTTGCAGTGTTGTGTGAGAAGTGTGAGGAAAGCTGGTCACAATTGCCTGCTACCTTGGATGGTGCTGGTGTACGCTGTTGTGCAACCCGGTGATTGAGACTCGTGGTACGGGCAGTTGCAGGTCGCGGCGGTAGTGGCGCAGAGCTTGCCTGACAGTCCGAAGGTCGTGCGGGTAGTCAGAAAACGGAAGTTGATATCTTCTGGTTTTGGTTTTGGGATTTTTAGTAACAGTCCTCTGGGTGCTGGCTAGCAGCACGTGAAAGGTGAATGATATGTAGGCCTGAGGCGCGGGCGTTGGAAGCAAAAGGTCTGTCAAAGAGCGTGAGGTCCAGCGTCAAAAGGAGCGTACACCGGGTCGCGATAGGGAGAGGAAGGCTGCAAATAGACGCAAGCAAGGGGAAGGGAAGGGAGGACGAGGGGGTAGAACTCTAGAGAAGGAGGAACCCGTGCAGGGGGACTGTGTTGTTGAAAAACCAGCACCAGCACCTAGAATAGGCGCAGGGCCCATTTCCCCTCCGCTGTCGTGGTAGGCTAAGTCAGCCGGCAAGATTAGCAGGACGGGTCGCGGACGGCGCAAGGAAGGAAGCGGCTTGAGCGAACAGCTCCCCGGTCACCTCCACGCCATCGTTGGAAACGCCCAGAGGGAGCTTAGTCCGCCGTTCGTTTACGCCATTCACCAATTGACATTTCGCTCCCCGACAGGCGTGGGCGCCAGCGTGTCAGAGGAGTACAGGGGACGCCTCGCCTGTGTGCCTGCTCTCGCCATCGTGCATGGCACACTGAGATGATGGCTGTTTCAAGCGCCCCAACTCAGCCGTCCTCTCCCTCAGTTTAAACAGCATGGCTTTTGAACTTTCTTTCAAGGTGTGCTCGCCCGCCGTCCTTCATCAAAATCGGGCAGCAGCACTGTGTCTGGCGTTGAGAGCCACAGTGAGTAAGATTTTTATTCTCCGGTACGCGTACGCAAGGAGCCCGCATCTGGATACAGTAAGCCCGGGCGATCGCGAGAGGAGGATGGATCAGGGCAGTGGCGTGGCGTAGGCGTGCATAGCCATGAGCATCCAGTTCGTGGGCGCCAAATGGCCGGCTCTCACTCGACCGCGCCGCTCACACTACACACAACGCCCATCGTCAGAAGCAAAAGGCAAACAGTCTGTTCACTCTCCCGTTCGCTCGACTCACCGACGCGGCGGCGCTTCCAAGTGTGTTTGCTCGCTTGCCTCGCCGTGCCCGTCGTTTCGAAACAGCAGGAAACGTTGGGACGCGAGTCGGGACGATCACCACGGCCGCGGCTCACCAGCGCGTGGAAATCGCAGCCGCCGTGCAGAAATGGACTGCGAGCGCGGGAACGTAGCCTGCGCAGTGGACTGCGACCTGAAAATCGGATGGGTGCGCTATCTGCACCAGCGTGCTTTCGTCCCGCTCTTCCACGAACGGTCGCGGTCGAAGACCGCGCTAGAACGCTATCGCAACCAGACTTTTGGAGGTGCAGGTTGTGCCGAGGTGTAGGATATGGTTGGCTGGGGTGGCAGATTGCGATGATGTGAGACTGTCATTTTTTTTTTTTGCTGGTGATGTGTTCAGTGTGCGTGACGACGTAGACGTGGCAGACTTCGTGGCATGGAATGCAGTGCAGCTTCTACGCGAAATGACACTTGACAGACAGCTGGCAGCAACAGTCCCAAAGCGACCATGCACCGTTCATCATCATCCTCCACCACGAGTCGTCAACGGATTTTACGTTCCTGACGAGCATTGCAAACCGAGTACATCCACAAGTCCTCTTCGTTGCTGCCCATCCTAGTACTCTCCACATGCACACTAGACCCTAATTCATACTGTAAAGTTTACCCATCCCTAAAATTCTTCTCCCGCTCCCTACACAAGCAGAATCCCAAGAAAAACCATCAAAATTACAAGTCATGCCCCAACCCTCCCAAATCCCAACCGTGTTGGATAGGTTACTTGGTGTCACCATGACATGCGCACCACAGCCGTCCACGTAATCCGCCATGACACCCACCAGCACCGTGCGCCACGTACCTGCCGCAGCCTCATGATGCTATTTTGACCGTTCGGCCCCACACCGGGGACGCTCTGTCATTCTATGTATGAAACACCTTGGTTGTTCGGTGACGTTGTGAGGCATCATTAATGAATCTTGAGTTCTGTTCTCCCAAGCCACGGCATATCGCTGTACAAAAATACTAGTTGACTGCAGATGTCATGGCAGAAACGCAACATTTGAACGAATTTAAAAAGTTGGAAGCCCAATGGGTCGTCCTAACTGAACCACGGCCGCTCACAGACAGGTTTTGCCCCGGCACCGAGGCTAAAGATGGGGTCGGCATTTGGGGTTGCAAATGTGTATGGAATGATGATGTGCATGACGGTGATGCAACAGCGGGTTGTGGGTGACCGAGCCATGACCGTAGGACAAGAATCACAGATAGACGAGCATCTCGAACTGGGTACCATAGGTATGTACTGCTACGACAGACCAACTTTCTAGTACGCTCATCTATCTCCTACATCGTCGCCCGCGCTCTATTTACCACAGCGACACCCTCCACCGCTCCTATCAAATGCAACAAAGAAATACATGCCGTAATCTCAACCCGCGACACTTTCAAAAATCTTCCCCCACCGTCCCTCAAAGCTTCGCACTCGCCCCCTCTTCAAACTTACCGAACTCCCTCCTCCCCCGCTTCCTCTTACTATTCCCAAACTCCTTCCCCTTCCCCTTGCACTTCTCCAGCCACTCTCCGCTCTTCCATCCCCACGCCTCGTCTTTCTCCTCGCCGTTACTCTTCCCGTTCAGCACATTGCACATGTATGCGCCCGCTACGGGGAGGAACCTATATAGCACTGTCAGCCTCCGAAATTTTAATAAAGTATTGTAATATAGTAGGTTAGTAGGTTGTTTGGGAGGCTTACTTATACGAATGAAAGCTCCCGCCAACCGCGAGATACAGATTCGCAAGCTGCGGATGTGGATACTGACACATGAGAAAATCTTCCGAAGGCGTCACAGCATCGTAGCATATGCGCCATCGGCTCGGTGTCCTGCTTTTCGTCCAGTCTGGCATCGCGGCACTTATAACCTTTTCACTCTCGCGCTTCAACCTCTCCGGGACATCATTCTGATTCCTCCTCGACGGCGCCGTAACACAGTGCCCAGAAGGCGTAGTCACCGTATTCACAACCTCCGTGCTAAGATCGTTAACCTTCAAGGTCCTGTTCAGCTGGCTCGGCCGAATAATATCGACCTCCCCACCCACCACAATCACAGGCTGCCCCCCATCAATCATCGCCTGCGTTTCCCGCTCATCCAAAGCGTAGTACGCGGAAACGCGCCCGACGGCTGTGATCTGGCGCTCCACACGTTCGTCCTCGCGCAGCCCCAGCATATCCTCCACCGGCGCCATAAGCGCACTCGTCCACGCCCCCGTCGCAAGCACAATTTTCTCCGCGCTCAGCACCCTCCTATCGCTCAACCTCACGCCGTCAACCCCTGTCCCACCGCGCTTGAGAAGGAGCTCTTCTACTACGCCTGTTACACGCTGTACGCCTAGGTCCAGCGCGACTTTCGTGAAACTCCGCGTCGCCTTCTCGGCATCGCACCATCCGGCTTCGGGATTAAAATATGCCCCATTAAACTTCTCCGCTCTCACGCCTTTCATAACATCCCACTTCTCCAACTCTTCCACCTTAACATCCCTCGTATAATCCCCCCTCTCTCCACGAACGTCTTCCTAACCGCGTCACCAAACCCCCCTTCGGGTTTGTCTAGAACAACCCATCCCGTCTTGCGGAAGTGGCCTTGCACCGCCATGTTCCAGAACCAGAAGTGCAAAGCTTCATTAGCGAGGTTGCAGTACAGATGAGAGGCGTAGTCTGTGCGGATGATACGGTTGGTGTCGATGGCCGCGGCGTGCTTGGATTCCAGCGGGGAGGTTGTGTCCCAGCGGTCGAGGAGCGTTATGCGTGAGGCATCCTTGTACTGTTTGCTGAGGTGGTAAGCGGCTGAGGCGCCGAAGGTACCGGCGCCGATGATGAGCACAGTCGGCTCTTCGGTCGCCATGATGTCATCAGTGTGCCTCAAGATATGCCAGTAAGCCCAGGAAGTTTATGTTTTTTTTTCTTCATTTTTAAGGGTATTCTGAGGATAGGCCGGTTACGCTAGTGTTGCGGGGTCTCTGCGGATCCGAACACACATGAGAGTTAAGAACCAAGCTTAGGAAATAGACAAGAAAATCTTGGATTTGTATTACTCATCATCTAACCTCGCCACCAGGTGGCGAGCTAATTCGTGATCGGTTTATGTAAGCACAACCGCCAAATTTTGTTCTCCTATAGTAATCACTATACAAAGTCGAAATTCTGAGGTTCTTAACGCATATTAACTTGATTTTAAGGCTAAACTTAATTTTAAAGCTTAAATCTAACGCGTAGAGCTCAGATTTGGTGTTGAGATCTTAGAATCTCTACAGTATGTAGGATATGTACAGTATATTCACCAGCGTTGTGAGCGTATCTTCTCGCCGCTAGTTTCTATAAGCCTTTAGCAGCGATCTGGCATCTCCTTAATAAGCTCCCTGATCTTATTAATAGAGATCTCATCCTATATTTGCCGTAGTATATCCTTAAGGTGTTTTGTAGTCCCATCCCAAGGCGTCTCACCTTTACATGGCTTGTGGAGACGCCTTTTAGCCTTTTCTTTAAGGATGAGCCAGCATCCTTCTGTAGGATTAAGATCTAGTAACCTCCCTAGGTGTATAAGGAGCCACACTCCTTAAGATATCTTAAATATACGCGCAACGTTATGTTTTAATCTTATACTATATAATAGGTTATTATCTTCTTATAGAATAAGATATTTATAAGGATTACAAGTGCGCGCGTCGTTAAGGATCTTAATATACGTAGGCAGTATATACTCTATATAGTAGGCTTACGTTATATAGTTCCCCTAAGGATCTACGTCGACTTTGGGAGGCTTATGAGCCTCCCATTCTTGTACGCGCTTTTTGTACTGCTAAGAGGACTTATATATCCTTTTGCAAGGTTTTAGCGGAAGCTTAATAACTGTAGGCATCTCTTTATCGTCGTTGTAAAAGTAGAGCTCTAATTTAAAGTCCTAGTTAACGCAGGCGTATATGTGTAAAACCTAACCCCTAGGAGCGCTCCGAGGCTGCATATTAGTGACTTTTCTGTATCGTTTTTGCTGCCTGCGTCGACGCAGCTAACGAGGCTTTTAGAGGCGCTTATATAGGTTAAAATAAGCCTTGTTAGTGAAGAAAACTTAATTTTAGTAACCTATAATAGGTAGATTTTTATTTTACTGGCTATACTATACGCGCGTAGCTTTGTTGGCGTCTGTTAAAGGATTACTATAAGGCGCTATGTATATATAAGCGTTAAGTTATTAACTAAAGTTATATTATAACTAACGCTTAGAGAGCTTAACGCTATACTTTTTAGCTTAATAGGTAAGTAGGCGTTAACTATAGGGATTCTCTTTAGGCTCTACTATGTGTTTAAAAACTTATATAGGCGTTTAAAAAGCTCTCTTAAACTTATTACTATTAAGCTTAGCTAAAGGCTTGCGCGTACGCCTTTACGCGATCTCTATACCTAGCTCGCGTTATTAATGCCTCTAACGTCTACCTATAGCCTTAGAGGTTTAAAATAGCTTGTTAACGTCGTTAATTGTCTCGCTATTCGCCTAGTGGCTATAACAGTGTAGGTAGGCTAATTTCGTAGGCGTAGTATATTAGATATTAGGTTTAGAGCGTTCGGGCGTTCGCGGCGCGTCGATTGAGCTGCTTATCGTAGGAATTGGACGAGATTTGGGTGATTGGTGTAAGGGTGAAGTTTTATTGTAGATGGAGGGGCTGTTGTTGATGGCTAGTACTGCTTACGTACACCGATCACGAATTAGCTCGCCACCTGGTGTCGCAGTATAGTCGTACCCGATGTGGTAGCTTGGCTGAAAATGTTTGTTGATTTTCATGATCAAGAGTGGAGCCTTACCCCAACGTGTACCTCATATCCTACCGACCTACGTTCGTTCCAGTCTCATACTTTATCTTGCTAGTTTTGAAGGAAGAAAAAAAACCCGATGGTATCTAGAGTCTTGGTGGCAAAGCCGAGGCCGAATATGCCTAATTGTTTAGCTTTACGGCGATAGAGTATAAGCGTCGCAGCCTCACAGCTATTTTGATAGATCCGACCCACCCCGTGAGGATGCTGTCTGAAACACTTTGGGTTGAGAGGCATCATCGTGCTCGCTCGGGAACCGAGGCAGACAATCAAGAAATTTGGACGGAGCAGTATTCGGGGCCGGTGGCGAGGCTGTTGCAGAGGTGTATGGGAGATGTTGTGCAAGGCTGCGAGCGACGCGAAATAGAGCACAACATCACGCTTTGGCCCGAAGAAGCTGCAAGGAACATAGCAATTCGTCGGAACACCACAGCAAGGATCTTCGGCACTCACGAACCCGGCAGGTAGTGCAAGATTGACGAACTTGAAACGTTTTCCAATTGGGTATCGCTACGACTTTTGCGCGTTTCTCGTACGCCCATCTGGGGCATCTACTCCTCCATCGACTCCCAGCCCTTCTCCGCACCGCCCGTTTCACCCTCGTCATCGCTCTCGCCCTCCTCGGTATCAGAGTCCGTCTCAGGCTCATCCAACCCCACCACCTTCTCGCCCTTTTCACCGCGCATCTCGGGAACCTTGTTCTCGAACGCGGCGCGCACGGCGGGGTTGGTGCTCGTGTCCCAGATCTGCACAGCGCCTTTGCTGCCGGCGACGGCGAGGCGGAAGCCGACCTCCTGGTCGGGCGCGAAGGTCGTGGAAAAGACCTTTCCGACGCCTAGGTCGCGGCTGACGACCATGGAGGGACCCGAGTCTTGAATGTTCCAGAGCTTGACCTGCTTGTCTGTGGAGCCGGTCGCGAGGAAGCCGGGGATGACGGGGTTGATGTCGAAGGAGGAGATGGATTCGTCGTGCGCCTGGAGGAGCCAGACGGGCTTGGTTTGAGAGGGATCGGAGGGTGCGTTGCGGGCGTCGTGGTAGTGGATCATGCCGTTCTCAGTAGAGACCTGCTCCTCGTTAGCATCTTCTGCATCCCACCAAATTTTAGGTGAGAGTGTACGTACATAGAAGTAGTTCGAATCGTGCGGGTTCCACCGAACTTGCTCAACATCGCTTTCTACACCCCATCGCGGTGCCTTCGCATCGGGTGCGCGCATGTCTGCCGCGACGATTGTGCGATCGTAGCTGCCGCTGAGCAGGACAGTAGACTCTACAGGATTCCATGCTACCGAGCAGACCTTGTCGGTGTGGTATGTGTATGATTTGGCGCACTTGGTTGTGTTCAGATCCCACAGCTTGATCGTCTTATCCGCAGACGATGATGCTAGCAAATTCCTGTGGTGACGGTTCGCCGCGAGTGAGAGAACAGCATCGACGTGGAAGTTGTCGTTGGCCTTCTTCGACTTCTTTTTCTTCTTCTTTTTCGGCTTGTCTGCGTTCCCGGTGTCCTCTGAACCTTGCCCTAAGATTGCGTCTGGGTACATGCTGTCGACCATGTCGAGATTCCACAGCTCGATATCCGGGTCCATTGTGCCTACTGCGACGAAGTTACCCTTTGCGTCGCTCCCTGCGCCTGCCTTTCCAACAGGAAGATCTAGCCACTCGACAGCTAAGGGAATAGCAGGCAGCATGATATCGTGGTGCACGTAGATGTTGTCCGCTTCGTCCTCGTATACGTAGACCTCCAGATGCGCAACCTCGTCTTCTATCCGTCCGGCCAGGACTAGGTTGTCTGTAGCCAAGATCTGGAGCTCTTCCCGGTCTTCGTCCTCCTCTTCTGCGCGACCTTCCATGGTGATGTAGGGGTCGTCTTCCTCGTTCTCATGAAACAGTAGGTTCTTTGTGTTTCCAAACATGGCCATGGTGTCGCCATCGCCAGCGTCATCGTCGTCGTAGTGCTCGAGATCGTATTCTTTGAGGTCATCGTCTACGTCCCTAGGAACAATTAGCCTTGCACAGGTAGAATCATGAACCACAAGCGTCATACTCAGTATCGTGGAGTTTGTCGGCTTCATCGGCATGATGCGTGTCATCGGCCCCGTTGGTCTCTTTCCGCCTCTTTTCCTCTTGTGCCTCTTCGAGATCCTCTTTCGCATCGTCGAGCTGGAGCTTCGCGAGCTTCGATATGCGGTCGTACTCGTCATCGTCGAAGACATATTTGGTAGGGAAAGGCGCCGCAAAGCCCCGCGGCACCCATGTTGTCGCTGTGATCATAGACATGGCGGAAGTCGCAAGATGCGCATGTGTGAGCGGGCGTGGGGAAATTTCACTCGAACTTTTTGGCTGGCGTGGCGGGGCTGTGGCGGGGCGTGTGGCGCAACTCCGCAGCTTCCCCGAAATCTCAACATGCATGTGGCAGCCAGGACGTATACAGCTCGTTCCCGCCGCCACCCACAAGACGCATCCGAGAGCTTCAAGCTGACCCAAGCTATACGTTACAACGCCCGATCACTTGCAAAAACCTGACTTTCGCCATGGATCGCGGACACAGCCCAAAGCGCCGCAAGCTCACGCGGTCGCAAACGCCGAGACTTCGCGAAAATGGCAATGCGCCGCACCAAAAGTCATTCGATGGGCCCGAGGTCATGGTGGAGGGTTTCGACTCAATGGCACTGGACCGCGACTGGTACGGTGGAGAGGAGAATGGGCACACATTTGGCGACGACACGCACAATCCCTTTGGTGGAGCGGAGAGCACGTGGCTAGACGCGCAGAGGGAAGCAGCGCTCACGGAAAAGAAACAGAACAGCCGGGCAAGCGCGAGAGCGGTGCAGAAGCAAAAAGATGTCGATGCTTGGGAGACGAACCGCATGCTACAGTCAGGCGTGGCTCAAAGACGCACATTTGACACGGATTTTGACGATGACAACGAGTCCACACGAGTTCACATACTGGTCCACGATTTGAAGCCGCCGTTTTTGGACGGAAAGAAGGTCTTCACGAAGCAGATCGAGCCTGTACCTGCAGTCCGTGACCCGCAAAGCGATATGGCAGTTTTTAGCCGCAGAGGAAGTAGGGTGGTCAAGGAGAAACGGCAACAAAAAGAAAGACAAAAGCAGGCGCAGGAGGCAACTAACATGAAGGGCACGACTTTGGGCAATATCATGGGTGTCAAGGAGGATGACACCGACAGTGCGGCTCCCGCAGCAGGAGTAGAGGAAGGAGAAAACAAAGGTGGCAACAAATTCGCCCAGCACCTTCAGAAGCAGGAAGGTCAATCAGCCTTCAGTAAAAGCAAGACGCTGCGCGAGCAACGAGAGTATCTCCCAGCATTTGCTGTTCGCGAAGATTTACTACGCGTCATTCGGGACAACCAGGTCGTTATCGTGGTTGGCCAGACAGGGTCCGGAAAGACGACCCAGCTCACCCAATTCCTCTACGAGGACGGCTACGCAGAGCATGGCTTGATTGGGTGCACACAACCCCGTCGTGTCGCTGCTATGAGTGTTGCAAAACGTGTAAGCGAAGAGATGGAGGTCAAGCTGGGTGGTCTGGTCGGATATGCTATCCGTTTTGAAGACTGCACGAGCAAGGAGACCAGGATCAAGTACATGACCGACGGTGTATTGCTACGAGAATCTTTGAACGAAACAGACCTCGACCGCTACTCTTGTATCATCATGGACGAAGCGCACGAGCGAGCACTTAACACCGATGTGCTCATGGGTCTCATCAAAAAGGTCTTGGCTCGAAGAAGAGATCTCAAACTCATCGTTACCTCCGCTACCATGAACTCGGAGCGCTTCTCGCGCTTCTATGGCGGAGCGCCAGAGTTCATCATCCCCGGGCGCACGTTTCCCGTTGACATACAGTACTCACGGTCACCCTGCGAAGACTATGTTGACAGTGCTGTCAAACAAGTTCTGGCAATCCACGTGTCTCAGGGTCCTGGCGATATTCTAGTCTTCATGACAGGTCAGGAAGACATTGAGGTAACATGTGAGCTTGTTGCAGAGCGACTCAAGCTCCTCAATGATCCGCCCAAGCTGAGCATCCTACCCATCTACAGTCAAATGCCTGCAGATCTGCAAGCCAAAATCTTCGATCGCGCAGCCCCAGGCGTTCGCAAAGTCATAGTCGCGACGAACATCGCAGAAACGAGTTTGACTGTTGACGGCATCATGTACGTGGTGGACTCGGGCTTCTCCAAGCTCAAAGTATACAACCCCAAGATGGGTATGGATACTTTGCAAATCACGCCCATTTCGCAGGCCAACGCGGGTCAAAGAGCGGGAAGAGCTGGACGCACTGGCCCAGGAAAATGCTTCCATCTCTACACTGAGAGAGCATTCCGTGATGAATTCTATATCCAAACTATCCCGGAAATTCAGCGTACGAACCTAGCCAATACGGTGCTTTTGCTGAAGTCTCTTGGAGTAAGAGACCTGCTGGACTTCGACTTCATGGATCCACCACCGCAGGACGTGATCTCGACGTCTCTTTTCGATCTTTGGGCCCTCGGCGCCTTGGACAATATCGGCGATCTTACGCCTCTGGGTCGCACCATGACATCCTTCCCTATGGATCCCTCTCTCGCGAAGCTCATCATCACAGCCGTCGAATACGAATGCAGCGAGGAGATGCTGACAATCGTCTCCATGCTCTCAGTCCCCAGCGTCTTTTATAGACCAAAAGAACGCCAGGAGGAGTCCGACGCTGCGCGCGAGAAGTTCTTCGTCCCCGAGTCGGACCATCTCACCCTGCTACATGTCTACACGCAATGGAAAGTAAATGGCTTTTCAGATGGTTGGTGCATCCGCCACTTCCTCCACCCGAAAGCTCTGCGCAGGGCGCAGGAAATCAGGGACCAGCTCCTCGATATCATGAAGATGCAGAAGATGAACCTCGTCTCGTGCGGCACTGACTGGGACGTCATCCGCAAGTGCATTTGCTCTGGGTATTACCACCAAGCTGCAAAGGTCAAGGGCATTGGCGAGTACGTCAACCTCCGTACAAGCGTTACTATTCAGCTTCACCCTACGTCTGCGCTGTATGGCCTCGGATATCTTCCTGATTACGTCGTGTACCACGAACTCATTCTCACGAGCAAGGAGTACATGTCTTGCGTCACATCCGTGGACCCGCACTGGCTCGCCGACTTAGGAGCTGTGTTCTACTCCATCAAGGAGAAGGGTTACTCTGCGCGCGATAAGCGCGTGACAGAAATCGAGTTCAACCGCAAAGCCGAGCTAGAAGCACAGATGGCGGAGGATAAAGCGCAAGAGGAGCAAAGGCTGGCAGAAGAAGCTGCTGGGCCTGTTATTAAGAGACCAGGCGTCGGCGCGAAAAAGGCGCAGGTCGACGGCATTGTTAAGAAGCCCGTCATTGGGAAGGGCAGGCGTCGTGGGTTTTAGGACCGTGTGTGTGCGGTAAGCTGAGTTACCCTAGGCTATATAATACATACACCGATTTGTCTGGAAATGTTTGTGTACTGGTAATGACGCGCACCACCACCACGCCGCGACGCACAGCGGACGAGTTCCATTGTATGAATTGGATGGCTTTTTAGTCCAGGACAAAGTCCACCCACATCAGACAAGTCGGCGTGCATTTTAGTCCAGGGAAAAAGTCGGACATCGGTTACTGCCTTGTATGCTTTTAGTCAAGCTTGAAGCTCAAGCATGAGCGATATGGGATGTCGATTTTTTGGACAGGACGGAGGTCCACTAACATATGACTTTAGTTCTGTCTTTTTGGCGAAAGCAGAAGGCGCACATGACGGGTTTTCTCCGCCATTTTGGTCCAGGGCAGGAGTCGCCAACATGCACGTCATTGATAGAGCTTTGGTTTCCAAGAACATGGATCGGGGTAATATGGATTTTGGACCGCTGGTTGAAATAAGGGCAGAATTGCACCAACATGTACTAAGTGAAGCACATTTTGGGTGCAGGGCAGGGGTGCAACGATATAGGCTGTTGTGTGGTAGTATTTTGGTTCCGGGAAACACTATGTCTGTACTCCGGCGGCGTTTTTAGACCGCGTGTGTCATTCAGGACAGGAGGCCGCAAACACAAGTCTGGTAACACTCGCTTTTTGTTCCCAAGACAGAGCATAAGTGTGTTCCGGAGGCGTGTTTAGACCGCGTGTATAGTGCAGAGGAGAAGTCCACCAACATGCGTCTCTTCGTTCTCGTTTTGATTCTCAGACCGGAACAACATGAGTTGTCTCTCGATGCCGTTTTAGATCGTATGTCTAGTTCAAAGACAGAGAAGTGCACTAACATGTCATTCTCTTTGTCCTGATTTAGTCCAGCCCAGACGTCCACCGACATAGGTCTTCCCTAGGCCCATTTTTTTTTTGTCCCAAGAACATGACTCTTGCCTGTTTTTCTTTTAGACCGCTTGCCCAGTCCAACCCAGTCGTCCACGAACATGGTCTCTGATAGCATTCCTTTTTAGTACCCAGGAACATTGTCCCTCCGAGGCATCCTTTTTAGACCGCATGTTCAGTCCAGCACAGAGAAGGCCACCAACATGGCCCTGATGATAGTCCTTTTTTAGTCTCCAGGCGGATCCGTGACCTCCACGACAATTTCTAGGCTGGATTTTCAGTGCAAGGCCAGACAAGCCACCAACATGATCACTTCTCGTCCCTGATTCTGGTTCCCAGGTACATAAAACGTCTCCCTGAACATTTGTAGACCACCAAATGGCTGCCCGGTGTTGTGTGGAGAAGAAAGGTGAGCTGGGGAAGAGGAGGGGGTTATGTACTTCGCTCACTGCGACTAGTCCGTTATTGGTTTTGTGGCGGGGAGGAAGGAGTGGTGCTGCGTCTCATGAAATTCGGGATCATGCTTTTGGTCGTGGGGGTGTGCGCGGGCGGTATACAGTGGGCACAGAGCATACAGGACGGGATGGAGCGGGAGATGGGAGCCTTTTAGTCCACAGACCGAGCAGAACCGCATGGCATGCAAACTCTTCGCTTTTAGTCCGCAGACGAGGGAAATCATCATGTTTTCCCTCATTCTATTTCGTCCCCAGCCATGGGAAAATGTCCCTCTTTCTTGGTCCCCGGACAAAGGCGCCTTCCAAGTTTCTTTTTTTTTCTGTGCTTCTGGTCCGCAGACAAGAACAGCCACATAAGAGCAACCTGCTTTACTTTAATTCCCCAACATTAGTTAGTTTGTTGTTCTGTTAAGTCCCAAGTAAAGGGAACCGCCATGAGAGTAGTCGCAGTATCTTTAGTCCCTGGTCATATAGGGTAATCCTCTCTAGGACTTGGTTTTGGTCCGCAGACAAAGATGCGCACCATGATAGTTACGGTTTAGCGTGTTTAGACTACAGCAAGGGCGAAAATGGATCGTCGTTGTTGGAATGTCATCTCTAGACACGGTGGAGGGGGCAGTGTCTTCGGGTCCCAGACACAGACTTCCGCCATGCTTGTGCGGCGTAAGTCTTTTTGTTTCCCAGACAAGGACAGCCACCATGTAGTTGGTCTCGAGTAGCTTTTAGTACCCGGTCATAGGACGATAGGCTTTCGGATTTTAGATCACGGGAGCAGATAACAACCATAACAACTGAAGTGCGACATTTTAGTCCCCAGCCATCGCTGTTTGCGCTCGACTGTTTTTAGTCCACAGGCAAAGGCGAGCACCATTCAGCCATCGTATATCGTTTTTTAGCCCCCAGCCATGACTTCTTCCTTCTCTTAGTTTCAGGCCACCCAGTGACGGAGCATGGAGTGTGAAGAGAGAAAAAGGTCGCTTTCTTCGCGAAATATATAGCTTTCCCGTTAGCCGCTAACTGCATTCGTACTTTCGTCGTCAGCGCGTGACAGTGAAGAGCATCTAGTGAGAATGGCTGGCGTGGTTGAACGGGAAAAGCTTCATAACCAAGGCGTATTGTCTTTTTAAGTGCGCGGACAGGGGACGGAAATATGGTGTCCATGTCCATGTTGTTTTTAGTCGAGAGAGAAGAAGCCTACGAATAACATGATCTCAAACATATTCCAAATTTAGTGCGCGCTGGCGAAAACACACCGTGATTTCATCATTTTTTTAATCCCCAGGGCAACATAGAACTGACGCATGAGACTTTTTAGTCCACTTTGAAGTGGATGAGTTCTGTGAGGAAGGAAGTAGAGTAGGAAGAGAGAGGGGTTTATATATTTTCTCGCGTCTGCTAGAAGAGTGTTGTCACTTTTCCAGTGTATTGGTGATGAATGCCGGTATAATTCGTTGTACGGTTGAACGCTGCCATGTTGAGTTGTGGCGTGGTTTTAGGCGGAGGAGGAAAGTTCACCAACGGGGCATAGCGGATTGCGAGCGTAATTTCTCGTCCACAAGGCATGAAGTGACAATTGTCGAGTTTTTATACCATTAAGAAGCGGTAGAGCGATGTGAGGAAGGAAAATCAGGAGACAAAGAGTCTTTGCACGCTTTAAGGACGTCCACCATGATGCCATCTCAACTTGGATCGCAATTAGACTTGCCATGGTGATGAGCACCATCACCACCTCAAGATACTTTTAGTTTAGATTAGGGTTTGTGTGGTCTTAGCGGGTATACAAAACCTCTGTTCTCCACTGTTCGGTGGACTAAAAGAGAATCCAGATCAGATGCATGTCCGTGGACCAGAAAGCGGGTAACACCGTATATCCTAAGACTGGCTGCGAGACAAGAGCCATATGTGGTATGCAATCCCAGTTTCAATCCCCAGCACATACCCATGTACACAGCTCCTTTTTATTCACGAAGGTATAGGGGGTTGAGCTCTGTTGTCGAATCACCCAGCGTGCGTTGTTCAGCATCGTGCATTCGCTGGTTCCCTAACCAGCCGGTACCCCACCGGGTCCCAACAACAACTCGGTTGAGCTCTGTTGATTTTATTCCACTAAATAGTGGAGAATTGTGTAGAAAAAAAAGTAGACAAGAGAAGAAGGGGCTCTACTCGCCCCACACGCCAACCGGAGGTTGGCCCTGCGCAGCCCAACGTAACTTCGCAGCCTAACGTAACTTTTTATCGCGGATTTTTCTATTTTCTTAATAAACAACCCACAACTATGCCTAAATATTATAGCAAGAGCTATAAAATTAAGCAGCGTATCTCTAATTATCTCTCTAGTTTTTCTAGCTTAGAAATACCTAATTTTGCAGCTGCAGCACGCGAATAGAGCGTGCCTGTTTCGCGACTTCGAGCGCGCGCTGGAGGCCAGATCAGCCGCCATAACCGCAGCGGCACGAATCTACGACTCTTAGAGACCTAGGATAAAGCGCTAAAGTCATATATACGTCGCTGCGACACTATTAGCATACCATACCTTATACTATAGTTAAAAAGTGCTACTTAATATATCCTTAATCGCGCGCACCCTAATAGCAGAGCTCCCTTACTTAGCAAGGACTAGCTATCGCGATAGCTATTAAGAAATCTAGACTACTACTACATAAAGCAAAAGTCGCAGCATATTAATTATATAGTAATAGCAACATTTAAAGCTTATAGCTATTATTTTATTAAGCTTAAAAAGGTGATATACACCTACGGCGTCACCCTATTAGACACCTATAATATGGACGAAACTAGCTTCCGCATAGGCGTTAGTAGTAATTAATAAATTATTACTATAAAGTTTAATTATCTTTATATTTCTGCGTTAGAGACGTCGCGCGATTATATTATAAGTATTAAATTAATCTCTAGTAATAGAGAGGTGCTCGAACCTATACTTATTATACAGGCTATTAATTACCTTTATTACTAGTATACAAATACGGCGCTACCTAATAGCTATATAATTGCTATATTAATATTAGGATACGCTAATAACTCTATCTTAATAAAGTAGCTAAAGTTCTTTAAAATATAAACGCGCGCGCGCTAGAAAGGCGTATAGTAATTACTTATATTTAATAGATTTAGTAGCCACCTTACTATTAAGTTTATATAGTTCTGCGATAATTATAAGATACTCCCCTTTTTACTATTACTATATTTATCACATTATCTACAGCCTCTAGACGTTATCTATTTTCAGCCATTAAAGCAGAATTATAAAAAGGCTATAAAGATGGCCACCCGAACTGGCTACACAGACTTTAACAAAGTCAAATTTCTACATGCGATCTATAGGATTAGGATAGATATATTTAAGCGCAGCACAATCCTAAGCGCCTAAGAGAAAGCTAGGATCTTTCTATTTAATCTAGAGCTTGTTTACATAAAGCTGCCAGCACCTATCTAGACGCTATCCTTATTAGTTCTATCCGCTATTAATTCGAGCCCTATCGCTAATACACCTACAGCATATTAGCGGTAGCATCAAAAAATGTCGCGCGCCCTAGAGAGAAGCAATATATCAAGTAGGAGGCTTATAAAATTCCTAGAAAGCTCGTAATTGCTAATTAATAGTCTCGCGCTGGCCTAGCGCGACCTTATAAATATTACCGCAGTAGCTTAATAACGCTAAAAAAGGCAGATTAAAAATAAAAGGCTAATATAAAAAGGCGGCGTAGTAACTATTAAAGTAGCGCGATAAGTAATTAATTAACGTATAAAGCTTAAGGCTTAAAAGGTTGCTTAAAAGGCTATAAAAACGTATAAAGACGCCCACTTGCAGAGCCTATAAAATTAGCCCTAATAGGTCTTATCTCTTAGAGAGATGACTATAGATCCTGCCCTACTTGCTACACTAACTCCACTATATATTAGCCTATATAATTAAAGTCTACGCTGTCAAAAGACTGGATTAATTTTAATTCTCTATACAAAGTTACGTTAGGCTGCGAAGTTACGTTGGGCTGCGTAGGGCCAACCTCCGGTTGGCGTGTGGGGCGAGTAAATGAATTGATGATGGTCGTCATCATCGCTGCTGTCTTGGAAAGTCGAGATCTCAGCTGCAATGGAGAGCTGGTGGGAGATACAGGAAATTTTTGAAAATGCAGAAGTCTTTTTTCGCGCCAGTAACGTGCACGGACAGCTCATGCCCGGAGACACCTCGTGCCCCGCCGAACACCATATCCACCACTTCAAAAGTGAGGCTACTGAGCCACGTACAATAGCTATTATCATGAGATTTTCTAGTAAAGCACTATATCGACTCTTGCAATTAATCTAAACTAATTATATTTACTTAGAAGCTTAATATTATAGCCACGTGATATAACTTTAGGTAGAGTAATAGATAGCTTATCTTAAGCTTAAATACTAGCGTAAGCAGCGCTAGCGCGTTTCTAACGCTTATTACTTAATAAGATTACTTATAAGGCTAGTTACTTACATTTTTAAGCTTATTAGATAGCTTTTTTTTAGTATTAAGCTTTAACTTTACGCGCGCGTTTAACTACTTTCTTAGCTTACTTAACCTCCCTTATCTCTTTAAGCCTCTACCTTTCTACACGCTTCTCCTTAAGCTTAACTTAATACTATAGTTAAGCCTCCTCGCGCTACTTCTTAGCCTATACTTTTTAAAGTTTCTCCTCTATCTTATCTCGCTCTTGTACTACTTCTCTAGCTTGAGCCTTACGTAGCTTGCAAGGAGATGTTAAGTCCCTACGGGTAGCTAGTCTGAAATAGGGTTAAGGTTAGTTCTCTAGCAGGAGCAATATTAAAGACAGGAAAGGGTGTATTAATAGCTCGCGCTTATTAATAGGGTGTTAGTATTAAAGTAAGGTGCGTTATAATTAAATTAACAAGAGCCTAAGTAAATCTAAACGATAGATTAATAAACAGGTTAAACACGAGGTGGAAGAGTCCATCCTCATGTTCCTATATACTTAGCATGCTCGACTTGCTCGCTTCGAGCATGTTATAACGCTTTGCAAAAGACCGTCCCGACCTACTTCCTGCGTATATATAGGCACGACTAAGTAGATTCTAGTATAGCGAGCCTTTACCATGTCGTAAAGCTATACATCTTCACAATTCCTTCATGATAAACTTTGTAAACTTAGTAGAATATAGAATCAGGCTACCTCTATACTACATAAAGTTTCTAGAAATTTCATTAAAGTAGTTGAGGAGACAAAAGGGAAATCAATAATCTATTCTCTGATTTGCTAGGCGGGTGGGTCGGGACGGTCTTTTGCAAAGCACCGATAAGCGCAGCCTTAGCTTTTCTGCACCTGCTCGACTTACTCGCTTTAAGCATGTCGAGCGCAGCCTTGGCTTTCTGCACCTGCTCGACTTGCTCGCTTCAAGCGCTTCGAGCAGTCACGTGACTTGCCTATTACTATGCCACTATTAGCTCCTATAAGACCTTGGCTGTCTTAGAATGTTAGCCTAGTAATGCTAAATATAGATCCTAACATTATCCTCTTTCTCCGGTGATTTGTCCTTAAATTACATAACCTATCTTATAAAATATATAAAGTTTAGTTGCCCCGCTTCTTAGTGCGTTTTACTATAATGTTTTCCGCTAAAGCCCGCGCTATTCGTCTTAGTATTAAAACTTATTATAATAGTATTATCTATCCTATCTCTTGCAATTGTTACTTACTTTCTAGCTCTAAGTATATTATTATGCTATTGTCTAATCCTAACGCCTATTTAAAGTGTTTTAAGTGCATTTGTGCGTAAAAGCCTTGCGTAAACTTGTTATAGGCGTCGTTAGACAAGACTCGTGATAAGTATAAAAAGAAGGTGGATGTAAATAAGAAATTATTAGTAGAAGTATTAATACGACTTCTATAAAATAAGAAAATATTATAGCAGGCTAAAGAGCGTGCTAAGAAGAAGGCGTAGTGCCTTATGTCTAAAATAGATGCTGCTGGAGAGTTGGAAGCAGAGGCGGCATTAGAGGACTATCCTGCCGTAGCGGCCACTGTTGGCTTTTCTCCCTTAATATGGTCGATACTAGGGTTGCTAGATAATTACTCTGGTACTTTACCTACAATTGCGAATAGTTCTTAGGTATATTCTTATAGTATTATTAGAGTAACTATTTGCAGTTTACTAAGTTCTCTTTAGGTTCCTATGTGTTTTCGCTATATAGGTATCCTTTTTATTTAATAAGATACGTGCGTGGCTAATTCGTGTGTTGTAGTATTTATTTAACTTCGAATTCGTTTTCTTCCTCTAGCTGGTGATAGAAGGTGGTTTCGACTGGTGTCTCTAGGTCGGCTAGTTCCAATTGGTCTATATGGAATACCTGGTGTATCTTGGCGTCTGGTGGTAGTTCTAATTAGTAGTTAACCGGTGATATTTGCTTAGAAATAAAAAATAGTCTAATCTTAATATAATCTAGTTTCTTATATTTCTTCTTCTAAGTTCGAAGGTTCTTTATAAGCAGGTATGCTTTATCCCCCTTCTTTAGCTAAGGTGCCGTTTTTCGTTTTTGATTTATATAAGAAATAGCTTACTATTAAGCTTTCTCGAGATTCTCTTAGAGTTGTTTATGTGTCATTTTTATTCTTTCTACCAAACTGATGGCTTCTTCTGTCCTAATATTTATAGGAAGTATTTAATTAAAGAGATATAGATGTCTTTTATAGTTTGCATAGAACAGTGTGTATCCTGTTACTACTAATATCTTGTTGTTGTATGCCAATTGTGCCATAGGTAATAGGGAAATCTAGTTATTTTTCTAGTTGTTATAGTAGATGCGTAGGTACGTTTTAATTGTCTAATTCGTACGTTCTGTCTGTCCGTCCGTTTGTGGATAATAAGCTATTAATAGCTTCCGTTTTGTTCTAATAAGTGCTATAAGCGTTATCTAGTAATTTAAGATAAAGAGCTTGTCTCGATCGCTAATAATTATCTTTAGTATGCCGTGGTGTTGTATAAGGTAGTCTAGGATAAGAAATGCGAGTTCCTTGGCCATAGTTATCTTCTAGCATGGTAGTAGTTCTACGTATTTGGTGAATTGGCAAACGATTACTAATATAGAATTATACTTTATTCCTGTTGCTAGGTCCTTTGATCTAGGTAGTCCTATTATAAAGTCTATAGTAATGTCTTCCTATAGTGCTGTCAGTATCTAGATTACTTGCATTTTGCTATATTTAAGATGTGTTACGTACTTATTTCGTTGGCATTCTGCGCATTTGCGAATATACTAAATTATTACTTCTTTAATTCCTTTAAAGCTGTAGTTGCGTTAGATAAGTTCTATTATTTTCTTAACTCTTAGGTGTCCGTACACAGGATCGTCGTGGTATTATTAGATAATCTTAGTCTATTGGTTCGCGGATACCTCTCGTGTCGTTACAAGGATTTAATTAAGTTCCGCTGTTGGTCTAAGGGATCTGTCTTTATTCTATTATAGGATAGTAGAGTAGGTCTTAATCTTATCTCCTATAAGATCGCTACGCCTGCTTAGAGCATCTACTTGTCTATTTTCCTTGCCTAGGGTGTACACAATCTTGAATTTATACTGTCCTATTGTTTCTAACTATCTCGCTTAACGTAGTGTTAATTCCTTAGTCGTCGTAAATCGTAAGAGATTTTTGTAGTCTATAAAGATTATAAGGTCTAAGTAACTATATGCGTAGATCCTCTAATACTTTAATGCTCTAATAATCGCGTATAGTTCTTTGTTATGTATGTCGTATCTTAATTCCGCGTTGTTAAGTTTGCATAAGTAGTATGCGATTAGATACTAATACCTATCCTTCTCTTACTTCGCACATGCTCCTAGTGCTAGATCGCTTACGTTCGTTTTAATCCTTAGTAGCCTATTATCTTAGAAGTGCATTAGTACTAGTGGACTAATACATACTTGTCGCAGTGCTTAGAATGCTTCTTTATATTCTATTGTCTATTTAAAGGGTATATCTTTCTTAGTAAGGTTTATAAGCGGTATCGTGATCTTTGCGTAGTCTTTAATGAATTATTAATTAAATCTACAGAATCCTAAGAATTCTTAGATGTTCTTGGCTAATTATGGTCGTAGCTAGTTCTTAACATATTTAATTTTGTCGGGGCTTACCTTAATTCCTTTAGTATTAATAATATATTTAAGGAATTTAAGTTCTGTTTAGAAGAACTTGCACTTTTCTAGTTTTAGTTATAAGTGTAACTTATTAAGTTCTTTAAGTACTATCTTAACATGTTCCACGTGGTCGTTCATGTTTTCTAAGTAGATTAGAATGTCATCTATGTATGTAATAATAAAGATATCGAGGTAGTGTTATAAGACGTTGTTAATAAGCGCCTGGAATGTAGCTAGTGCATTTATAAGTCTAAATAGCATAATAGTGTACTTAAATAGTCTATATTTAGATCTAAATGCTGTTTTCTATTCTTTACCTTCTTTAATTTATATAAGGTGGTATCCATCGCGTAGGTCTAGTGAGGTAAATATCTTTGCTTGCGCTAGCCTATCTCGTAGTTCTTCGATGTTTAGTAACGGGTATCAATTCTTTATTATCATGTTATTAAGCTTTTAGTAGTCTACGTAAGGTCGTAATTCGCCGCTCTTCTTAGGTATAAATATAAATAGGCTTGCTACTAGTGACTTTAATAGTCGTATGTATCCTTTTACTAAATTCTTCTTAATAAATTCTTTTTCTTCTTAGAGTTCTTTGCCTAATTTTGCGTATAGTAGTCTAAAGGGTGGCGTCTTCCTTTCTTCTAGGTTAATCTTGTGATCCTAGGGTTAGTGCTTAGGTAGATTTACTTTTCCTTCCTCTTCTCGAAACAGATAGCTCTATTCTATAAACTATTTAGGGATTCTGTAGATTGTGCGTTGCCCTCTTTCCTTTATAGGAATTGGCTTGTCCACTTCCTTGCGCTCTGTAACCTAGTGGTTCCTACTAGTGTCTGCTAAGGGTGATTTGATCTTGAATCTCGTTTGCGAGACTATGTTGTTAATAGCTCTCTTATTTACTATTAAATTCTACTAATGCGTAGGCTTTACTTATAAAGCATAGTTATAGCGCTTAAAGAATAGCGTTCTCTTTCCTTAATTAATTATAGGGTTGTGTTTCCTTAACTAAGGTAGTCCTAGTATCACATTATAACTGGCTTCCTTAAGAATATTGAGGGTAGTCGTTTCCTTGTGTCTATAGATCTTGAGTGTTATCTTAATCTTATACTTAATTCGTGGCGTGCCTGGCATCAGGTGTCTATTTACGACATAGATAATATAAGCGTCTTCTTTCTTACGCGTAGAGAGTCCTGCTCTACTAAGTACCTTTTAAGAGATGTAGCTTTGTTGTGCTCCTAAATCTAGTATAGCCTTTATCTATATTCTATTAAGCCGTATTAGTAGCTTAATTAATGCTTAACTATTTATAGCATTTAATTCCTTAAAGGCGTCTTCTTGCTTAAGCCTAGGTCTAAAAAAGACACTTCCTTAGTAGATAGCTTAATAGGCTGAAGATTGCCATTCTTATTCTGTGGTTGGTAGTATCGTGCCATTATTTAGGTTGCTTTACTATAGCTCCTTTCTTCTTATTGGTCCATGCGCACTAGTTCTCCGTGATAGTTACTAAGTCTAAATCTAAAGAGTGCTTTATCCTATTTATGCGCTATATAGTCTGGGTGTAGGCACGTTTACTAAATCTTTAATATGCATTTATTATTAATTAATATAGTGTAGGTAAGGTTCTAAGCTTTACTAAGATGTAGGAAGTACTTTACTTCTTGCTTATCTTATAGGTGCTCGTCGCATTTAGTAATTAGGCAATTAAACTATTCCTATTTGCATCGTTTCTGCGATCGTGGGAAGTATCTATACTGTTTGGCGTAGAGATGCGTATTGCATGCGTTAGCGGTATAGAATCTCTATCTAAGGATTCCGTGATTGGGATTTCGGTGGTCCAGGTCGTATATTAGTCTGTAGCTAAGATTCTTAACGGGGTATTTCTTCTTTAGGTCCTAGTGTTTATAACCGTGGTCTATAAATTCTTATATTACTAGGCTAATTAGTTAGGTGCGTACTATATTTAGCTTAGTTACTATAAATCTAAAATTAGTTTCACGCGGTTAATATTAATCTAAAAATTAGAATATATTATATTCTTTCTTGTCTGTAAGTCTTCTTATATTTAGATGCGGTGTAGGGGCGCGTTTCTTTGGCTCCTCTTGCTCCACCTCCGATCCTTCTTGTGTATCCTCGTATAGCCAAGAGTTAGGCGAGTCCGTTTGCTCTAAGTCCCTGTCTTAGGTATTAAGTTACTTAATAGTATTAATAACTTACTATTCTTCGTTAGTCGCGTCCGCGTCTTTGATGGTTAGTACGTTTAACTATCTAATAACCTTATTCTTAGATCTGTAGTTCCTGGCTATGTGGCCTAGTTTGCCACATGTAAAACAAGTGCGTGTCTCAGTCCCCTGTTGTCGTCGGGTTCTATCTGAGATACGTCTTTGGTTAGGCTTCTTGCGATAGCCTAGAGACTTTCCTGTTCCTTTTCTAATTGCATTAATTTGGTTATAGTACTGGATTCCTTCTATCGGCTAAGGTCTATGTTGTCTTGTCTTGGCCTAGGAGTTTGTTAATTGCGATAACTATTGTGGCTTAAGGGTAGTCTATAGCCTTATTGTCTTAACTAGTTTTATTGTATATCGCGTTTTAGTTCGTACTATTCCTTATTAATCCTAATGGCTTCCTTTAATAATACTTCTAGTGTATCCATCTTTGCTTTGCTACGCAGTAGTTCTTCGCGTAGGTTAGGCTTAAGTCCTTAATAGTACATAGTTATAAGAGTTACTTTATTCTAATAGATTTAATCGGCGTGTCTGCGGAATTTAGAGTCGTATTTAGTAGCTAAGCGGACTTGCTTAAGTTACTAGATAGCTCTTTTAGCGATAGCCTCTTAATTAGCTATTCTAAAGTACTGTTTAACTTTCTTGCAGAACTCGTTATAGTTTTTTATAATTTTGTTAATAGCATCTCCCTCTGAGTTCTCTTTAGCTAGGTATTGGTTAAGATATGGTCGAATCTATGTAAGGGCTAGTCCTTTTATATAGGATGCCATAAAAATGGTTTTATTAGCTTTATTCTATTCCTTCTTTGTTCTGTAGAAGTAGAGGTTAAGCTATAGGATTTATAGTTCTATATGCTTACGGTCTCTGTAAAAGAGATTAGGTTTAGCGTAAAGGCTTCCCTTAATATAGGTAATAGTAGCATTGTTGTTATTATTATCTAGAGTGTTCCCTAGAATAATATCTAGTGCATTAGAAAGGGTCTCGTATTCGCTTATATTAGGGGTGTTTAAGATATTAAGTCCCTACGGGTAGCTAGTCCGAAATAGGGTTAAGGTTAGTTCTCTAGTAGGAGTAATATTAAAGATAAGAAAAGGTATATTAATAGCTCGCGCTTATTAATAGGGTGTTAGTATTAAAGTAAGGTGCGTTATAATTAAATTAACAAGAGCCTAAGTAAATCTAAACGATAGATTAATAAATAGGTTAAACATAAGGTGGAAGAGTCTATCCTCATGTTCCTATATACTTAGCATGCTCGACTTGCTCGCTTCGAGCATGTCGAGCGCAGCCTTGGCTTTTCTGCACCTGCTCGACTTGCTCGCTTCGAGCATGTCGAGCGCAGCCTTGGCTTTCTGCACCTGCTCGACTTGCTCGCTTCGAGCGCTTCGAGCAGTCACGTGACTTGCCCATTGCTGTGCCACCATTGGCTCCCATAAGACCTTGGCCGTCTCAGAATGTTAGCCTGGTGATGCTAAATACAGATCCTAACAGGAGACTAGTAGATAGTGCTATTATAATATTCCTAGCGCTATTAAAGGTTAAGAACTTTGCTCTTCTTCCTATGCTTCTTTTTATATTAAAGAGCCTCCTTTAAGCCCTTATTCTCATGCTTTAAAAGCTTATTCTAAATAGAGAGATAGTAAACGCTTAAACGTAGCTTTCTTACCTTATACTAATAGTTATTAGTAATAGTAGCTTAAACTAATCGATCTATCTTTCTCTAATTATAATTAGAGAGCCCTAATAATAAGCTTCTCTTAGCTTCTGGCGTGCTAGCAAATCTACGGAGGATAACGTTGGCATCTATAGGCTAGATCCTAGTAGCTTCGAAGGCCTTTAATATGAGGCTCTCCGTGAAGGAGGATATCTAGGCGCTCTAGAAAAGTAGGAAGAAGTCTCCTTTCTTAATTAGAATAAGATTTTAAGCCTTATAGAGATAGTTAGTAAGCTCGTTAGAGTAAGCTTAAGAGAGAGGCTTAAATAGTACTACGTTAAGCAGCTAGAGCGTATAAGTTAAATAGGGGGGAAGGATTATAAGGAGGATCCTGTAACGATTATAGTAGTTAATAAACTCTATTATAACATAAGATCTATAGCTATTAAGGATAAGTAATTGCTATCTTCCTAATTACTACTTTATATAGCGATTAAACACTTGCTCTAGCTAAGCTAGGCCTATATCGTTGTTTAACTAGCCTGTTAAAGATAATAAGACAAAGACCTTATATTCTCTTGCCTTAATATCTTCTACCTAACTTAATTATATAGCTCCTTTTTTAGCTACGTAGATAAGGCTTAGAGGCAGCGAGCTCCTATTAACGCAATAGCAGGCTAGGAGTGTTAGGAACTTGCGTAATCTATCCTAAAAAGATACTTAAACCTCCTTCTTCTCTTATTAACGCCTGCTAAATATCCTCTTACTTCTGCCTATTAAGCTAATTAAGAAGCCCTTCTTATCTATATTATATATATCTTGAGCCTTAAGGTGATATTTAGTGATCTTTCGATGCAGTAGCTCGAAATAGAGACGGTATTTTAACTTAGAATTAGCCAGGTGGCGAACACGATCTATAGTAGTGGTCTACTTTAAGATTATATAGATCTAGTGTTTAGTGATAAAGCGAGAAACCCATTAATTGCTTAGCTACTAATAGGCTACTTTAGATAAGAAATTCCTAATTATCTTTCTCGTAGAAGGAAGGCCTCTCTCTATAAGCTTTATAATATATTGTATAAGCTCTAGCTCTTGTTATTAGTTAAGAGCTTATTAATTTAAGTATCTATCCTCCTAAGACGCTATTACGCCTCTCCACCTTCGCCCTAGCGTTAAGTAATTAACCTTGTATTTTTTAGCAACTTCCCTTAACGTAAAGTGTTCTCCTAGATCACGCGATTTCAAATCTTTAATTACATCGTTAATAGGTGCCATGGCTGTAGCGTTATAGTCTATTGAAGTTGTGGTGTTAAGACGCGGCTTGGTGTTCGGCGGGGCACGAGGTGTCTCCGGGCATGAGCTGTCCGTGCACGTTACGCAGCCATAAATTGTGTGTAGTCGCATTTTAGTTGGAATCCCAGAGCGGCGCTGCCATAGAATAGGTCCCTTCTCTTTTTTAGCTTTCCCGCACATTTGATCAAGTCACAGGAGGATTTCGAGAAGAAGGAGGAACGAAACATTTTGCGAGCGCCGGCTCATTTTGATCACACCTGGACGGCACCTCCATTTGATGATTGCGGAAATTTTTCTCGTGCGAGCTTCGCAAAGAGGCAGACATGGGGTCGGAATGTACCTTTTTGGTTCGTCCGCAGAACATCGTGTACTTCTGGCTTAAGTTTTAGCCTTGCGAGTGGCTGCAACGATGTGAAGAGGAGAGCACAGAAGATAGCGCGAGGGATTTATATACCCATGCAAAGCCAATCGTGTGTACCCTCGCCGATGTTTTAGCTTCCTAAAGATGCGTCTGCATCGGTTTTGTCAAAGTGCCTTGGGAGTCACAGATATGGGTAAAAGATCTCTCGAAGGCAGAGAACATGGATGGAATCCTCCAGTTTTTGTTGCGCCGCAGGAACAAGGTCGCATTCATGTTTTCTTTCTCTATTTTGATTGCTAGCTCTGAAGTAGCGAACCCAATGTTAACGCAGGGCACGGTATTTGGCCCTAAAAGCATACTTTATCTCGATAGACTTTTGGTCTCCCAAGCAAATTTGGGTAGTGGTGTGAAGAAGCTAGCCACATGGATGAATTATACCTAGGTATACCCCGAGCCTGGCTTTTATCTCCAACAGGTTACCCCACCCACCGGATAAAAAGCCTCTTTCCCGTAACTCTTAAGTCGTGCATGTGTCAACGCGAACTTTATGGTTGATTCTAGTCCCGGACACAGAAGCCGCACCCCCATCAATCGTTTCTCGCTCGATTTAGATTCTAGATCGCAAGCAACGAAACATGGTGGTTGAAGTACGAGCACAGGAGCAGTCGCACATAAATAGACAGCATATAACCTTTTTAAAGCTATAGATAGCTGTAGATAATGTGGGAAGTATAAGGGCTCCAGCTAGAGATCAATAGAATCCACACTCGTGGACCCATAAGGAGAATGGTTTTATATTTTGGCTGTCGCAAGGCAAAAGATTACAAGAGCTTAGACGCTCGTTTTTGGAAGTGCTTGAGCCTTCGTAACAGTGACCATTGGTGTGACACTCCGCTTCTCATGGCGGAGGTATGGCAACTTTTCTTGCAGGACGTTGATGTGCAGGGATTGCGTTATTGATTCGGATGGAGCAGCCACGGAAAACATACATTTTCAGCCTTTGAGCACACAACATGCTGGTTGCTTCTTGGATTGTCGGTCTGTCGTTTCTCGAAACCTAGAGAAACATAGCTTCAGTAGCTCAAACCTTCGATTCTCTCGGTCTTGTGTTTGCTAGGTGTGACGTCGAAAAAGAGTGTTGAGGCAATCGTTGTTTTGATTGAGAAGCTACTCTATGGAGCTATATACTGTGGATCACGTGGATCACGTGCACGGGCCGCACATACGCGGGTGGCCCAAGCTTCATGTCCTAAACCGTCACACTAGGCTTATGAAAAAACAAAAGCTCCTCGACCAAAGAACACGATTATGAAACGTGATCATAGCATTTTAGTTCCAGGGACTCGTTTCCGGACCATTCGTGCGCTGAATGCTTTATTTAGTGCCGAGTTCTCTTGCCCAGTGTCCGTGAAGCTTTTTTCAGACAGGCGATCACCCATAAAAATCTTCAATGCGGAATTTTAGTCACCTCAGACGTGGATACTGGGGGTTTTACATTTTGGTTACAAGCATGGAGTGGAAGAAGCATCGAAGAGCTGGCCTCGCTGGCTGGCATGGTGGTCTTAAAACCAACTCAGAGTCTGCACATCCCGGGCTCATAACCCGTTTTAGGGCAGAAAGCAGGCTCTCAGTCTCCATGCAAGCGACATGACAGTCTTTTGGAAAATAAACCCACCCATAGAGTGGTAGCTCGAGCAATTTTTGATGTTTAGAATGGTGTGGTGCGTATGTGGCTTTTGATGATTACCTTCTGGAGCGGTATGAGTGTAACATAACATATGAGTCTCAACAGATAGTAGGCGCCTCATTTACAGCTTAGGGCACGCATAAAAGTGCTCTGGAATGATTTCGGTACAAAGATCTTAGCTTCCAGTGCCCATGATCACGGATTATGGACGCTTTGGGAGCATGCCCACTTACCCACGTTGTTGAACTTCATGATTTGGCTCCTTTAGAATACCAAGGCCCACTTTGAGCCTTTCTGATCCCGCTCCTGGAGTGTGAACCGCGTGAATGGCAGTAAAAACCACTAAGTCATCATTTTTCGTTCCACCGAGGTTCTGCACATAGATATAGGCGGTAAACATTTGTTTGACCCTATTACAGCGCGTATTAGTCGGTCCATCTTGTAATTGGTTTTTCTAATGCACAACAAGCAGCCAAATAATCCTTGCGGGGCGTCCTTTTGGTCTCCAAGCCCATGGCATTCCACTCATATCTTTAGTGCCCCATCCTTGGAGTATGGTGTGTAGTGAGCGGAGAGAACGTTTGAGGTATCGGAATAGTTATACCCCAGCTAGGAGGCCACTCATCTTGAGGTAAGGGTAAGCTTTGGATGCTTGGTCTAGCTTCGCCGGCGCACATAGCTCTTCCGATAAACGCTTCTGGACGTGGGGAGCAACGCCGCATGCGTAGACCCTACCGTGGTTTTATTTTGGCTCCCAATCCATATCATTTCCTGATGCACTTTTGCACTGCAAATCTGGAGTTCTTGAAGTGTGTGCATGAGGCGCCGGCCAGGAAGTAAGAATCCCAATCGTCCCGCAGCACCGCCATGGTTTTTTCGACCATCGGATTCATCCGTCCCTCAGCACCCGCCATCTCTAGGGTCCATTATGATTTTTCGTCTAGCAAACAAAGCTTCCAGCGCATATTTCATGGCGCCGGTGAAACTTTTCAAACAAAGTGTTACCCCCAGCAACACACCCATAGGGCTTACTATCTTCATATTTGTATCCCAACACCATTTCTACCATATTGTCCTTTTACAGCTCCAAGTCTCAAAGCAAGAAAGGTGAAACGTAGAAGTTTCTGCAAGAAAACGTTGTTCTTATAACCGATCTGGGATCCACTCATTTCGTCCTATTCGGAAGCTTTTTAGTGTACAAAGGCAAGAGCAAGGGCAGACCATGGGTGGATGATATACGAGCTTTTGGCAAGAAAGCAAGTGAAGAAACATGCTTGAGCTTGAGAACGCTTTTTGGTTCACATCACATCAGTACTCGGACTTGCTTTTAGTTTAGCTCTAAAGTGTGGGAAGGCAAGCATATCGACAAGCAAGCTATATTGCTATCTGCAGGAAAGGGTGTGGAGTGAGGAGTCTCTCTGGGCTAAAGGAAAGCGGGCGAGAGTCTGTTTACTCAGTAGTCCGTGCACCTAGGTGGTGCCTTCCACACACACCACCTCGGACGTCAGTCACGTGGCTACATAAAGCAACTGAGACCGAAGGAGCGAAGACATTATGTCGTGTACCTGGTGATTTTGTGCCACATCACGAGGGCGCATGCCATTTTGGACACTGTGTTCTAGTTCCACGCAACGAGCTCGCGATGAACATGGAAACAGTATCTGGGCGTTTTTGGTGACAACGGCAGAAACACATGTACAATCTCGTCTTTCTCTTGTATCACCACCCTCATGATGAATTCTGAAACCCCCTTCTCGACTCTTATCCTAAGAGTGAGAGGCGGAAAGAACACACATGCCTGGTTGCCCTTGATTTTATACCTGCCTTCGTCCCCGCATGGCCCATCCATTATGTGGATTTTAGAACCGAAGACGGGCGGCACAGCGCCCATATATCCATCTGCCGGTATATTATAGACAGACGAGCGCCTCATGCTTTACGCTGAGACGTGATTTAGTCCCCACATGCAAGTCAACCCAGGAGCTATTTTAGAAGAAGAGATCCCGGCGGCACATAATCATCTTCACTCCCGTTTTTAGTCCCCCAGCCCATGATTCCCAACGCTGTTCTTTTTTGAACCACACGGCAGAGCCACATAGAACCTAGCTTTTCTACTTTTTAGTCCACCGAAACCATGTTCGAGTGACTTCGCTTGTTTTTACACACGGCAGAGCCACGTCACGTGTTCCTGTCCGAAATTTAGTCTCCAGGACATACAAACGTTCAAGGTTCTTTTAGTCCCAGCCTGGAGAAAGACAAAGTGTGAAGAATCAACTACTGGCGCAAAATACTGGCTTTTATATTCGCAGTGGGCAGAAGGCGGATGGGATGGCGCCGTCTAGCCAGCGGATTCTCTAGCATATTGGCGAGACCGAGATGAGATGGCAACACGCATCACCAAAAACGAAGCATCATCTTGTTCTAGGAGGTGTACTAGCGAGGTATATTGTAGCCAAAACTTCAACGCCGAACATTGCTGTACAAAATCTCGCAAACCGATCAGAGCACAAGAAGAATAAAGTCTCATAATCGTTATTCATAGGATATCACACAAGCACTGGCCCTCCTCACAGTTCATCTCTCTTCCTTCCCTTCTCCTCCTGCACTGCCTCACCCTCTGCGGCTTTCTGTTCACCTAGAATCTCCTCCTCCACCTGCCGCTGCTGCTCCTCAAACTTGGCACTCTCCACGTTCTCCTCCCACACCTTCTTCTTCGGGTTCTTTGGTCGATCACCGCGCTCTTGCAGCACTGTGCCGTCGCCCCTCACCACAGGTCCGTCATCTTCCTGCGGCTGCTGCTTTCTGAACTGCGGGTGGTCCGGAACCTCCTCCGTGTTCTGCTGCTGTGCCTTCTCTGCCATTTTGCCTACTTGTCGCGAAATTGAGTCGGGTGCACTAGGATCCTGAGGCGCTCCTCTTCCACCTCCACCAACACGCACGTAGTTTGCTTGTTGCTGTCCGGGTAGTCGCGGTGGTATTCCGCCCGTCGCGCTCGGCTTAACGATGAGGCTCGTGGACGGTTTCGCGTTCGCGTTCGCTACTGCACTGGTCGTCGCAGCTGAGGCAGGTACGACGGCGAAGACGATGCGGAACAGGATCTTCAGCGGCAAAATTATGAACCACGATATTGGACCGTATAGCCACCTCCGAAAGACGAGCCAGATGACTGTTGTGATGAGGATGTAGAATGTAGTCTCGAGGTACCAAGTATCGCTCTTCTGGCTCTTGAGTAGGGTTGTCACAAGGGTCCTGCTATTAGCAAGGAGGCTATTGAGGTCGGAGTACTTCTCGCCGAGATCTGCGAGAGCGGCTGTAGACTGTTCGAGGGTCTCCTGAGCAAATCTTGAGCGTGAAAGCTCGCTTTGCATCAATTGGTGGGTTCTTCGGAGCGCAGCTGTCACGTCCGAGGACGCTTGTGTTACGATTTCGGATTCGTTGAGGCCTTGACCACGGCGACGGTGCGTAGATGAAGGTGTCGACGTGCCGGATTGGAGCGACGAGAAGAGCAGTTCGCGCTCTTTGAGTTTGGCACGGTCGGCGTTGTGCTTGGCGGTCAGTTGAGCTTTGCGGTACTGTGATCGAGAGCTGCAATGGCAGTGTTAGAACCTCTATTCTTTGTGTCGGAAAGTGGGAAGGACTCACTATCTTAGATCCTCTGTCAATTTCGCAAGCAGGACTGCAGGTCTACTCCGCTCTCCGTCCTTGGTGCTGTCTCTCCTCCTTCCAGCGTTTCCTGCACCAACAAAGTCCTCAACTTCTTGCCTCAGAAGCTCAAGCTCCTCTTCAATCCCCTTCAAGCTCTCGTGTATCTCAGCACTAAGCTCCAACCGAATGTCCCCCTCTTCAGGATTCAGCGGCTGGCTTCCGGGCTGGAAGTCGAGTTTGGCCAGGCGTTGTATGAGCTGTTGAACAGCCTTGTTCGATTCGGATAGTGCAATGAGGCATGTATTAAGGGTCTGCGTGGTGGAGGGGAGTGGTGGCATGGTGGGATGCGAACGGCCAGGGTGGAAGCAACAGGCAATGACGCGCGCCGCTCTTTCTTAGGGCTGTCGGCGTTTGTTTTCTCCGCAGGCTTCGCACGGACCAGCATAACGGATTCTCCAGCGGGAAGCTATCACGGAGAATTGTCCAGCTGCTTCATTCGGCTGTGCGTGCTAATTGGTATGTTTTCGAGGCTACTTTCCGTGAGGGTTCCTTTCTAACAGACTCCAGGCCTGTCAGCCCTCCACTCGCTCCCGGCGTCGCCATTCACAATGATCACCCGGTTCCTCACAGACGTTCGCGTGAAGTTCAACCCTTTCTCTAAACGCGCCAAACCCGCACGGCTCTTCCTCTCCCTGATACCACCAAACGCGCGCGTAGATGGCATGAAAATAGAGACGAAGATGCTGCCGCGGACCAGCAAGGAACCTGCCACACTCGACGTCAAGTTCAGTACGTGATCTGGAGGGATGAATGTCTCAATATGTCTAACTAAATGATAGAAGATGGGAAAGAGATGAAACTCGAGCTAGAAAAGATGCGGATAACAGAGGTCATGGAGGAAGTCGACCGACATTCGCGGGTATTGGCACGCAAAGAGGAGTTGACGGGCAATTGAAGGGACAAGATAACCTCAGCGTTGATGTACGAATACTGTATATGGTTGGGCACTTGCATCTCACGGAGTCATGGCATCGAGAGGGGTTGGACAAGTGATTGTTCATGGACGGACCCAAAGGTCCCTAATCTGAACCGGGCATCAATCTACATGTGCCAAAAGACTTTTGTCTAACCTGAAGCATGGCGCGTGCCGCCGTGGCTTGTTGGATCAGATGCCACAATAAAGTGTTCTGTACTTACGCAGACGGCGCACCACTAATGAAGAACCACTTGTCGATGCTGGGGTCGATCGGAGCAGGGGCCTGGTTCTCGCCCGGCGGGATGTTGAACGTGGAAGGATCAGTACGGTCTTGCGAGTGGGGAACGGAGACGTTGGTGCTGCAATGCCATTAGTGAAAGCACGTAGCTGCTGTAGAACTGACTTACAGAGAAATCTCGCCCTTGGCGGTCTTGCCAGTGATGAGACGCTCCCATGCCTCAGCGCACTCGCGCACGATGTCCATGGCATACTTCTTATTCTTGCACTCGCCGGAGAAGGCGAACTGGTTCTCGGGCTTGCCATCGGGGATCTTGTAGATGCGGAACCACTCATTCGTCGCCCTCAGGAGACCGGGAAGGTGGCGCTCGACATCCTCGACGTCGTTGAGCTTGGGAGCAAGGGGGTCGTTGACGTTGATGACAATGATCTTCCAGTCGGTCTCCTCCTCGTCGAGCAGTGCCATGACGCCGAGGACCTTGACCTGGATGACCTCGCCAGGCTTGGCCACGAGCTCGCCAATCTCGCACACGTCCAACGGGTCGTTGTCACCCTTGGCCTTGGTCTCGGGGTGGATAGTATTGGGGTCTTCCCAGGTCTACGGATGGTGTCAGTGCATGTTTCGATATCAGATGGGCGTGCAGCCGTACTTGCGGGAAGGCACCATAGTTCCAGAGATAACCCTTGTGCGGGAAGCAGTTGCGAACATAGCGGAGCTTGCCCTTCTTGATGTCCTGCTTGATTGGGTTGAGCGTCTCCTCCTTGGAGATCTGGGTGGTACGTTAGTCAAAAAGTCGGAAGGCGGGGTAGCTTGGTGCAGTGATGAGTCGACCCCAGACTGTACGATACAGAGACAATAAACAAGTCACACATCAGTCTGACGACAATTTGTGTAGACCTGCACTCTCAGTGCTGTATCGTACGACCTGGCATAGCACAGCGAGGGGTGCCGTGGCCTCTTGTGACGATGAGGGGCAGGCACGCACCTCCATCTTCGCGTTGGTCCAGCGCGGAACCTCGACAATCATGTTGAGGACAGTCTGCTGCTCATTGGCATACAGTGGGATGTCGTGGAAGGGCGAGACGGGTAAGCCATCCTTCTCGATGTAGATGCGGTGCTCGAGGGTGTTGGCAGCGCCAATCTTGCGGGCCGTGTACTGGCTCGCGGCCTTGGAGTGGAAGCCCTTCTCGGAAACGGGGAGAGAAGCCATTGTGTCGTGTCGGGTGGGGTGGAAGTGTCCTGCCAGCTGCTGTGTTCGAGAGTGGATTTTGTTGACGGTAGTGGTGGGGCTGGCAGGCGCGGAGGGGCGCTGGCAACGGTGATTAGCCACACTGACGAAGGTGGCCGCCGTGGCCGCACATGCAGGCCTGGGCGAAGCAGACGGAGAAAAGCTCAGGCGAGAAGCAGTAGCACGTTTCTGGCCCAAACTGAGCCGCGCAGGAAATGGAAAGCGGCGCATGCAGACAATTGCTAATAATACAATACTAGAAGGGATTAGGCACAACCGCGGCTACCATTACACTGCGGAAAATGATGCAAGAACCGAGGCCAGAGGGATCAAATCGCGGCCCGAAACATCGGACGATCACGTGCATCGTCAACGCCACGCACGGATCACTGTCAAGTCGACGTACGGTGACATCGGGAGCGCCCGCGTGGGCTGGTTCAAGCGCATCACGTACGTACGTTACCCAAACATCGAAATAGAAAGGCCAATAGTTCCCAGACTTTTGTGTGCAACTGGACTGGGATCACAACCAGATTGCTTGTGGCCGCATTTTCAACCTTTCTTACTTTTACTGAAAGCGTCAGTGATTTGGCCTTGCGTCGTTGGACCGATTGTGAACAAATCTGGCATAGAACAACACTTCAAATTCAATAAAGCTTATGAGGACGCCAAAATCCGGGTTTAACAACGTCGTTGCTTCGTCTTCCCATCCTGTCCACGAAGTCGTCGTCGTCGTCGTCGTCGTCGTTGTCGTTAAATTGTTGCGCACCCGTTCCATCGCTCAAGAATGGACAAAGTCCATTTGTTGCCATCTCGGCTTCTTCGTCCCATTCCTGTTCACCATCGTCAAGTTCTTCTTGGTCACAAAACTCGCCTTTGGGGTAGCGGGCCACTGGTAATGTGACCTCAGGATCCAATGTCAGATCTGCGAACTCATACTGGTGTTGTTCTTGTTGCTCATATATGCTAGGGCCATATACAGTCGGTGCTCTTGGGTGGTAGACTTCTTCTACTCCTGCAAGTTGCACAATTGGTATCCTTCGGACAGCAGGATAGACCTTGGCGTTCGATGTCGTGACGTGCGGGATATGAACATCTAGAGACGACTCTCGAATAGAATAATGCAGTGCTGCAGCCTTGCGCCTCTCGTGGAACGCTGTGTTGCAGTCTTCCAATATTCGTCCGAGGCTGGAGGATGTTTGCTGGTCACCTTCCTCTTGTGCGCGTTGCTCCGTCTCGCGTTCAGGATTATGGTCTCGATGCCCCGTGGGCTCCGAAAGTTGTACATGAAGAGATCGATCATTCACTTTAGGGATAGTTGGGATATGAGCTTGTCCACGCCGATGATCGCCGTGGGTCGATACGAATGGTGGCATCGACGATGGCGATACGACAGTGTCTAGAGTTCGACGTCTCGCAGCCCGATCTACAAGGTTTATGCGGCGTGGTGAGGATGTATGCTGGGGTAGAGAGTGTGAGCGGGATAAACGTTCATTTGTCGGTGGCACCGACGAAACTTGAAATCGGCCTCCACTACCGTCGTCTGGGTGTTTGGTAACGGTTGGAGGGGCTGGTCGTGAGTGCAACAAACCCCCACCATCAGTACACCCTGCTTCTTGCCCGCCAGGTGTAGGGTCCAGCTGACCAGTGTTCCTAACGGCTTCTGTTCGAAGACGTGCCGTCGCCGCGCTAGGTGTGCGAACAGACTCTGACCACGAAATATAGCCTCCACTCTCATGGCGTGGACCTTTTCCTCCGAACCCTAGCTGTGATGACTTGTCCACAGACTCGATAGTCGAAAATACCTTATCGACAATAGAAAAACGCTCCCGCTCCGAGCGCTCTTTACTTCGCAATTTCTGGCGAGAACCCTCCTTCGCTTGGCTATTCGAGTCCTGTTCTGCTAGTGCGGGTCGCACAGAAGTGAAGTATGCAGAGATCTCGTCCTCCTTCGCATGCGCCTGGTTTTTCTTGCGTTGTTTTCTCGGCGACCCCGGAAGTGGTCCGGCTTCCGGTTGGTTTTTGTCCTTTTGCAAGAACTTCATCTCCTGGAAGACCAGGTCTGGCACTATATCAAGTCAGATATGACCTGGAGTGCGGGTCGCCACAAAAGATGGCTTACAGCCACGGCCTTTGACTGGTGACGACACCCTGCCTTTGTTGAACAATCCTAGCTTTTCTCGCGGTTTTAACTGCCCGCAATATTAGCACACCACCAGATGATCTAGCTCACAGGGGCATATGTTACGGTCAGTCGATCCGTGGCAACGTTGTTGGCCTGGAAGCTCGGGACTATGCCACTGCCCTGCTTGTCTGCCTTTTTGCGCCTGGACATGCGCCTTATCTTCTTTGATTCGCCCTTCTTGTGCCGCTGAGTATGCGTCCCCCGCTTCTTTGCATGCGCGGGCGGCACCGGCTCGTAGCGCTCAAGGCGAGTCTTGCGGCGGGGCTTGCGTTTGTAAGGATCGGTCGACGCGCTACTTTCGGAGCAGCTTGTGGGGTGGGACGCATCAGTGCGGGTTCCTTCGTATGCATCTTCCTCGACTGTGTTTCCTCGCTCGGGTAGCACTACCTTCTTGCGTTGTGGTGGGTCGTCCAGCAACGAGCTGTCCGAAGTGCTCTGCTTCCGCTTGCGTTTCTCTCTGGAGTCCCGCTCTGCCTGTTCCAAACGTAGGGCATGGTGCTCAACGCCTCTATTATGCGGGCTCGGAGGCTGTTGCGGAAGTACCGTCTCGTTCAGCCACTTGTGGATGTCCATGCTAAGCTCCAGACGCAGCGGAATGAGGCAGGCACGGGTAGCGCCAGTAAGAGACAGGCTGTCGTAGCTATCTCGAGGTCCTCGTCAGTGTGCGAATTTTAGGTGATACAGCATATTCAGCGGAGAACAGACAGAAGCACTGTCGGCCAGGAATCAAGAGTGGTCCTCTCTGCACCAGGATTCGGTGCTGTACGACTTTGACCGCAGGCTTACCTGTATAACGGAGCAGACATCACAATTTATGTGTACTGAGCCTGCCCAGAGCAGGGACAGGTGGAGCTGGCGCCCAGGAGGGAAGCAACGACGGCTCATCGCGGCAGGCATGAGACGACCACGTTAGCAGGGGCGTCCTGCTCCAGTGAAATTGGGGACGAAACCGCATTGCATCGACCGTTGTTGATGGGCTTGCAATTGCAAAGACTCTACGCATTGCTCTAGTGCGGCTCTCACCTCGAGGCGGTGACCGGTCGACCTTTGGTGGTTGGACTTTTGCGGCCTCTGATTGGTGGTACCGCCTTCTGCAGTTCCTTCACAGAAACAGACCTGCTACATGAAGGAACGCCACTTTACCAGCTTGACAGGTGCCATGTGTCCGGCGTCAGCCAAACCTCTCCGTTGGGCATTTCGTCAACTGTTCGTATGCGATGCCCGGGGAACCAGCGACGTTGGGTATACCATTATCGTGACTCCACGCCGGCTGTAAACCTGTCTAACGCACGAGCCATGTGTAGTTGTTCATCTATCTATCCTGGCAACGATCCCTAGCCCGATAAGCACCTAAACCGCCTGTTGCTGCCTGAGCGTAGAGTAGAGGTTTTTTTTTTTTTTTTTTTTTTCTTTCCTTTGCACGGACTTCTTTTTGACAATGGCAAAGTTTCGCTTGGGAAAGCCTCCGTGCTTGCATGCATGTGGACTTGCTGCTTGCCTGCTGATACTGGGCTCGCCCAATACTCGTAATGCGACCCCAGCGCGTCGAGTGAACGCCGTCCCTAAGCCACGAGACGAACCTATCAAAGAATTCGACCTGGACTATCTGCATCAAGTGAGCGGCAAACCCCATCCTCCGCCCTGTCATTGGGCTGGGGCGTGGGAGCTAAAACAGCGCATGCATTGCATCCGCATAAGAAAGCCGGCACGGGATAGAGCTAAGTTGGATGTGGCCCTCCATATGCAATGCCCACGGCCCAAGACCGGGCCTGTTTGCTGCACACATCGAGCTACAAAAGGCCACCGTCGCACGCTCTTGCTCAGGAGTGACCTTATCCGTGCTTACTATCCCCACCTGCAATTGGATCGCCTACGCCAGAAGGTCTCTCTCACCCGCTCCGGCTCCAGCCATTATTACCTACCGATTCCCTGCGAACCAGCGATTGCGTGAGAGATCGAAGCAGTTAGCGCGCTTTATCGGAGGGGTATTTTCTCGCACCCTTCTTTCTGCCCCGCAGCTCTCGACCACTTCGACTCTCCATTGTCCTCCTCTGCCAGTCGCTCACGGCCTTTTTTGCGCAATCCCCTCTCGGAACCCATCACCGGTAGTGCTCTCTTGTGCGGTTCGCTCCATATCAGTAGCCCTCAGGTCAAATGTTCGTTCCGTCACTGCTCCTTCCCCGTGTCCCATGAGGCCAGCATGGCCTCCCTGCCCAGCGTCTCTTCGTTGTCCGGGATCTTCCTCTGTTTGCATGTTATGAGGCGCTCTGTATCCTATCGTCGTTCTGTTGCGAGTGCGTGAATTGAGACCGTTCAGTGTTCGCTACATCAACACCATGTCGACGAAGCTCTTCATCGGGTAAGTACCAGCATCGCATTACAGCAAACAACGAACTAACTGTACACAGTGGCCTTGCCTGGCACACTGACGATACGACTCTCCGTCAGAAGTTCGAGGAATTCGGCCAGGTTGAAGAGGCTGTGAGTGCTTGACCCTACCACGACCCGTGGCTTCCTCCGTTCGCATCATGCGATTTCCCGTCTGCGCTTCTTGATGATTTTCCACCGAAACAAGGCTAAAGCGCCCACGTTTTTCGCTGTTATACCAAGAGAGTAGCTAACCCGTACCAGGTCGTGGTTAAGGACCGCGACACCGGTCGCAGCCGTGGCTTTGGCTTCGTGCGATTCTCACAAGAGACTGAGGCCGACAATGCGATGCAGAACATGAACAATGTCGAGTGAGTGGTTTAACCAGACGCCACAGCTAGTCCTTGCGCGGCCTTTATCCTGCACCCTACTCAGACTTACGTACATAGGTTCGATGGACGCACCATCCGCGTTGACAAGGCCTCAGATCGCTCCGGCGGTGGAGGTGGCGGCGGTGGACGCGGCGGCTACGGTGGAGGACGAGGTGGCGGCTATGGCGGAGGATACAACGGCAACGGCGGCGGCGGCGGTGGAGGTATGAAATGAACGACCCCTTTGTCTTATAATGCACAGCTAACTCTGGCAGGTTATGGTGGTGGCCGTGGCGGTAAGCCCAAGGCTTCATACGTCTGACATTCAGGTCTAACAAATTTCTTAGGCTACGGCGGCGGTGCCTCCTGGGGTCAGGGTGGCAGTGGTGGATATCAACCACGCGGTGGTTACGGCCAAGGCCAAGGTCAGGGCCAGGGTCAGGGAGGCTACGGTGGCCAGGAAGGTCAGAATGGCGGTGGTCAGTGGTAAATGCTGAGCGATCTCTACCTGCTCGGCACTCTACCTGACCACACAAACACCGAAACGGTTGGAGACACTTCCATCGGTGTACTCTCTGACTCAACGTGCGACAAAAAATGGTGTGTCTGATTCTAGACATCTGGTTTGAGCTCTAATGTCCTTTAATGGTGGGCACTGGTGGTGACCCAATGAGCTTCTACGATTCTTTGCTTGTCTCGGGGCAGGACGACGGATTGAAGAGTGCGACTTGGGTTGGTAACTGATGAGACGATGATACCCCATCAGAGCGTGCTACTATCGTGTATCTTACTTGCTTTTTGGAGTCCGATCTAGCTATGGGTCCGCTCATTCCAATGCCAGCTGCTAGTCTCTTGCAATCTTTCAACGAACAAACATACCGCGTGCTACACTGAGCACCCAAAAACCGCCGGACGTCTTTTCAGAGTGGGCGGTGATCGCCAAGCTCCAGTCAAACCTCGCACGACCTCAAGGCTCGGGTGCTTTCCCCACATGGCCGCAGCAAATCCAATATCGCCGGCATTGGGCGCAATCTGGCACTTTGTCCAACACGGCTACGCAGCGACACGTCCGCTGCAGGACACAGCAGCAACGGCATTCGCCTGTGAATACCTCGCCCAACATGCAGCAATGTGACGGGCGCACAGGAGGCGTGCGCAAGTCGAGATAATCGATAGTGTTGCAGTTGCGGTGACAGCGGTTTGCAAATCGCCTCACGACACGCGTCGAGGTGGGCAGATCTTCACAGTTTGGACCTGCGTTTGCCAAATAGAGTCAAATGTGAGCTGTACTCCTAGATTGGATTTGACGAATGGCATTCTGCACCGCCACATATACGACTCAGTCGTTGCTGCCTGGCGGGTATACGGTGATCGTCGGGCTGGGCTGCGCGCCTTGCGAAACCTCAAACCACCTCGCCCACCGCTTGCCGACCCCGCATCCTCTACAACCATACCTATCCCCACCATTATGAAATTCTGGAGCGATGATGAGAGCGAGCGAGGACCGGATCTTCGCAAGCGGCGACGCGTGCGATGGCGAGTCATGACTGTCGCTGCAGCCGCAGCGCTGATCCTTTACCAGTTTCCTTCGGTCAGAATGACCATACTGCAGCATTGCTCCAGACTCCGAGGCCTAAACGGCGTGTCAAAGCCACAGTGGGAAAGTTTCAACTGGGATGCGGTAAGTGGGTCTGTGTTACCCCTTCCGTACCGGTATCAGTGCATTCGCGTCGAGATATCAATACAACTTCAGGGGAGCACGTTGGGTCTCATCGGCTATGCATTCGTCACGCTACATATGCCACACCACGCAGCGAATCTCCTTGCTCAATGGCGCTGTGGGACTTTGCACGTGTAATCTTATCACACCGCCTTGAACTCGTGTCGGACAAGGCGACTTCGGTGTTCAATTGCCTCAAGCTTTCCCAATTTAACGTCCTACTAATGTCTGTTCCACACTACCGTTTGCTAACTACCGTCTAGATAAATGCAACTGAGCAGTTTGAATTCCATCCCTGTTTCGGTGACTTTCAATGTGCGAAACTGAAGGTGCCTCTGGACTATTTCAATGGCACGCATCCCAACTCTAGCGCTAGCATCGCAATCGCCAAACTCCCAGCTCAAGTGCCCATTGATGACCCTCGTTATGCTGGCCCTATGCTCATTAACCCGGGTGGTCCAGGGGGCTCGGGCATTTCGTTAGCGCTCATGCAAGCGCACAACTTGCGAACTGTTGTGGGCCCGTCGCACAGCGAAACTGGTGATAAATCTGAGGGAAAACACTACGATATCCTCGGCTTCGATCCTCGCGGCATTGGCTTCACGGAGCCTAAAGCTTACTGTATGCCAGACAATCCTTCGTCTTGGTCCTGGAGGCTGCGTGAAACTACAGAAGGCATCCTCGGCAGTTCAGATGCAGCTTTAGGACGTCTTTGGTCCATGTCGCATGCATATGGCCAGTCTTGCAAGCAGCACTCGGGTGCGGACGGGAGCCCGGATATCAAACAGTACATGTCGACCGCTTCTGTTGCCCGTGACATGCTCGAGGTTGCTGAAAAGCATGCCGAGTGGGTGGCCGACAAGTCAAAGCAGCTCGCGCAACAAGGTTTGGCTTTTTCAAGAATTGCCGGCTCGGAACCCTTTGCAGAAACACAGACTATCTATAAACGGGGTGAGGTCAAATTGATCTATGCGGGTTTCAGCTACGGTACTTATCTAGGCTCGACGTTCGCCGCTATGTTCCCTGATCGGGTCGGTCGGCTGTACCTTGATGGTGTTGTCAATGCGCATGATTACAACAATGGCCTCGCGCAGGGAAGTCTCATCGACACAGAGAAAGACATGAAATCGTTCTACACGTTCTGTGCCCTGGCCGGTGCAGAGGTCTGCCCTCTGGCTACTCCCACTGCCAGCATCGAAGATATTGAACAACGGACTCAGCGTATTATCAAGTCTCTCTATCACAATCCTATTACCCTCAACACTGAGGACGGCCCTGAGATCTTCACATACAGCGACCTGAAGAGTATCATCTTCTCCAGTCTTTATATACCTGCCGAAGTCTTTCCTGGACTCGCCCAGATCCTGTTAGCCGTTGAGACAAGATCCGGCCCTGTACTAGACGCTATTGCGAAAGCGCTGCGTATCTCTCACGTCTATACTTGTCCCGTGCTCGGCAGCCCAGCGATGCAACCTATATATTTCGATGTCTCTCTGGATGCTATTCTCTGCGGCGACGGTCCTCCCATCAACGACCTCGACGTAAAGTCTATGGAGGAGTATTGGCAACTTCTCGAAGGGATATCCCCATCTGCAGCTGGCATATGGTCGATGCTGCGGATGAAGTGCGCGGCTTGGCAGATCAGACCGCTCATGAGCTTTGGTCGCGATGAACTGCTACACGGCAACACGAGCCATCCCATCCTGTTCGTGTCGAGCACAGCGGATCCGGTGACACCGCTGCGAAGCGCAAGGATCATGTCGAGCAAATACCCCGGCAGTAGGGTACTTGTTCAGGACAGCGCTGGTCACTGTGCGCTGTCGACGCCGACGGCGTGCACGATCAATGCGATCAAGAACTACTTCCAAACTGGTGAGCTGCCGGAGCTGGATACGGTGTGCATTCCGCCAACTTCGCCATGGAGTCTCAATTCCACGGATCCGAAGAGTCCGTTTTATGATCCGAGTCTGGGCCAGGCGGTGTTTTTGGCTGAAGATTCGATGGAAGAAGAGATGGAGGCTGCGAGGGGTTTGCAGAGTTGGGCTGCGAGCCATCTGGGTTTCGGAAGGAGCCATTTGGGCCCGCGCGTTGCCGATATGATGGGTGCGCTGCGGGCGTACAGCTCTGGAGAGAAGACATTGAAGGACGAGCTTTGAACTACGGTAGGGCAGCGAAGCGAGGAGACTGGTACTGAGCTTTTGGTATACCCTGGGCATCTTTTGCATTAGCGGTGGCGATGAGTATTCGAACGCCCTGGGGCTCCAGAATGTAACATATTTTTATTAAGGAAGTTTTCGCGCCTTTGGTGACGCCTAGTGTGCCTCGCTATATTCTACGATTGCTGTGAAAGTCGGAACAGAGGGTGCGCCGTTCGCAGAGTGACTGCCATGTTACTCACAAAGATGGTGGTCATCATCAGCAGAGGCTCCATACGTCCTCAGTTGGTAGTCAGACATAGTGGGCGCCGTTGGTGAATTGATTTCAACGGGGCAGAAGACCCAAGCCGACATGTGGGGCTGCTTGGTGTCTTTTGGCGGCGCGCTCGCCATAAGTTTACCGCATTCATACTTTGAACAGAATGAACGGCATACTTAGAGTAGATCCTGACCGTATTTGAGACTCCACGCATCATAGATGTTGTCGTGGTATATCATATGCTGGAGTAACTCCACTCAACATGCTCTGTTGGAGCAGTGCTTTTGGTCTCCTCCGGTGCTCATAGTTGCTGTTCCAATACATTTTTGAAGCGAACTGGGTCACATGCAACATCGGGGAGCCCTTTTGGTAGCCGAAGCACGCTGCCGTACATTGTTGTTCGTACAAGTTTCTTTAGTGCTCCAGTGCTCATGGGTGTAATGTGCACTGTTTTGGTTTTGAGACTCATGTTGAAAGTGAAATTTGACTTGTTTACCGGAGCACTCCGCGAATCATGAAGCTCTAATGGTAAACTTTTGTGTGCTCCGGTGCTCATATATCCTGTTGTGGATGGTTTTGTTCTCCCGCCGCAAGCAGGGCACATAGTCCATACCATTGCTCAGGCTTTGGTTCTGAGCGACGCTTCTACGAACTATGACATTTGTTAATCTTGGTTTTCTGGCCCCGGTGCCCGTGGTATGCGCTCCTCAAACTTTTAGTCATCTCGCAGCGCGAGAATCATATGGCATTGCACCGTCTCATTATCTTCCAACGCGAGAGCTCCAAGGATCATAACCATTACTGTTCATATTGTGCGTGCTCCGAGGGCCATTCCATGTTTCCCCATTTACTTTTCTTGTTTTCTCACGTCAACAGAGACACATTCGATTTCATGAACCTTTTTTTGTTTCAGTACAGAAATCCACGGACATTTTGACAAACACGAAGGTTTGAAGGTCCGACGAGCCCTCCGTCTAATCCACGACGGTTTTGAGGCAAGATGCGTGGATGGCGTACGTAGTGATTTTTAGTCCCTCGCGCGGCGCAGACATATCTTTAGCTGACATATGGTTTGTGTTCTGCCGCGGTGGTCATAGTAGGAGGTTATCATGTTTTCAATCTCGAGGAGGGAAAAAACATAAGAGCTGAAGAGAGAGCTGTTTATGGCGAGACGCTGTCCGCAGGCACATGTCATGTCATGATAGACAATTTTTAGTGCACCAGGGCATCGCTGTGTAGAAAGCTGAGTTTGATCCGGCCAGCATGGACACGATTTTTGGGTTTTTGGCAGCCATGGGGAACGGAGACATATTCGAAGTTTTCGTTCCTTTTGTGTGCTCCACAGGCCATAAGACATCTTGACTGATGCTTTTTAGTTTTCCAAGGGAAGATGCATGCTATGTTGCGGTGAAACTCTTGCGGCAGAGCAGGCGTCCACAGGCATCTTGCTCTTGATTAAGGCTTTAAGCCCACGCGAGCATGATCTGAGACGCTGGGTGTTTTGAAACCATGGGTATAGGAGATATCGCCGCAAGCACATGCGTTTTGAGTGCACGGAGATGACGGATACATGGTCCGGATGTATTATTTTTTTCGTCACGCACGCGGTTCCCATAGTCGGGAATGCTGGACGATTCGGTCCTCGGAAAAAAGGAACACCACGAGGGCATAAAACCGAGCATATGGACGGTTCGTGTCACGAAGGAGAATTGTGTGCTTTTTCCAGACGCAATTCACAACGTCGCGGCCCTTCCACTGCAATCGGACTGCATATCGTGATGCGAGGAGCGAGGAGCGAGCAAGTCCATCAAGGCAAGTAGTATGCATCTTTAAAATAACTCCACGGGCGGAACATAGATTCCGTGTTTCCTTTCTTTTTGGCAGATCAGTGTGGGTTGCGCTGGAGGTCAGTGTCTCCCGCAACATGGTGTGCAGAGCCCAGCTAACTGCACGCCATATAGGGCGGTAGATGCATATTTTTGTACCAGAGTTTCTTTGCATGGAAAGAACAGCCTCACGGCCCCATGATGCTTGGATAAACTATTTTAGAAGAGACGAAACCAGACATTCCATGGTTCATGTACCTTTTCGAAGAGAGACAAAGTATCCTATCGATTGGGATCCTTGTAATTCCCCCCTATTCTGCGAGAATAGGAGCACATACTGCTGTCTGGACATTCTTTCATTCAAGACTTCCTCGGTAGGAGACCACGCTCCAACGTCCCCGTAGCCCTCTTGATCTGTGTTTTCTAGAGAAACTATAGAAGGCATCATCTTGCTGTGGTAAACTTTTAGGGAGGACGCAGGGCATATTGCCCATTCTCCTCCGTTTTGAAACGACCTCCATACAAGCCAGACTGAAAGACGGACGCCAGGCCAACGGCGCCATGCTCTAGCATATTGATGCTTTTGGACGTATGTCGTAACTTGATTGAATTCCAATCAATGCAATTGTAGGACTGGGGACATGTGCAAGCCACATAACGAGGGAGGAAATTTTTTAGTGGGCTTGATCCTGATCATCGGTGTCGTGCTTCGACCATTCCAGAACGCAGCCCGCCATGGTATTGGTAGCCATGTTTTTGAACTCCTTTTGCCTTTTTTATAATAAGGCAGTGTTCGATTTCCGGTGCAACGGGGAGAAGACCGTAGACCATTGTGAGCAAAGTTTGAGGGCGAAGAAGAGAGAAGCATCAACATAACGGGCATTGCTTTCGTTCTGAATTTTAGAGAAGGCGAAGAAGGTATATGTGTCACCTTGTTCGGTTTTTTAAGAAGAAGCAGGCACACATGTGTGTGCAAGACAGAGTTTTGAGCGAGGAAAGACAAAGACGGTACGTTTTCCTAGGAGCACTTCTTGCTAGAGGAAGAACGAAGGGATGCCGTTAAGAGCTATGAAGATATTCGACGGGCAGACATAATTCCAGCGGTTCAAACTTTGGAGAAGGCGAAGAAAATACTTCCTCTGTTGATCTCGGCTTATTGAGAGCGGAGGACCGCAAGCGGCATGCCGTCGTATCGAAGGATTTTAGGGAGAAAGTGCAGCACATGCCTTCTATATCCATAAGGTTGAATCCAGAGGAAAGAGGAGCATTGTGATCTGCAGCGATAGTTGCCGAGAACAAGGAGCCAAAACACATGAACAAGGTACAGCTTGTTTTTTCAGAGAGCCAAGGAAACGGCATAGTAAAAGTCTTCATGTGTTCCTAGAACAGTTGGAGCTTATATACGCGCTTTCCATTTTCCAGAGGAACAAGGGGCGGAGACATCCCATGGTTCGCTTTAGTTTTGGCGAAGAAGAACAACCGCATGAAAATGTAGCTACAAGTTTTGAGGAAACACTCGTTGTGTAATCGCAATTTCTTCCGATGATAGAGTGCCAGAGAAGGGAGACATCGAATGCTTCCTTTGGGTTTTGTAGAGTCCTGGCACAGCGAGACATGAAAAGCCTCCGTCGAGATCCAGGGGACCGAGGAGGAGGCACACTCGGACATCGTCGGCTGCCTTCGGGCCTTTCGAAACAAGACACATGCAAAAATTCGCTCCGCTTTTGAGACTGGAGCAAGGAAAATAGGCGGATATAGTTTGTCAACATAGGGTCCTTTTGAAAGCTCCGGGACAAGAGCATAACTCAGTCCCACTGCCATTTTGCAGACGAAAACGAGCCAGCATGCGAGCATACTGTAACGTTTTGAAAGAGGCAGAACAGTGAGACAGATGGAGAAACACCTGAAATTTTGGGGCGGAAGGGGACGGTGCCATGATAGCGTGCCTCCTACCGTTTGAACAGAACCAGGTCCGAGGAACACATGTTTAGACAGATGGAAGATTTTGGACAAGCAGGATATCGCCTTGCGGATATTGATATTGGGAAGACGAACGGAGACACGTAACGATGTCTCCAGTGTTTGGGACAGAGGAAAGAGCTCCCATGAAGGCCAGCTATTTCAGTTCTGTACACCGCCAGCAAGGAGGGTCATGCCTCAATAGGATGTCAATTTTGGAAGCGGGGAAGAAAAAGACACGAAAATATCCTCCACGCGTTTTGGGAGGGACAGCGCGTCCAGACATGGACCAATTGGATGGCGGTTTCAGCACAAGAGCACCTGAGGATGACGGCTGTGAACGCCCAGGGCGCTCGCAACACGAGCTCTTTGGGGAAAGGTGTAGGAGTATCATCCGCCATAATGTTATGCTAAGCATCTGGGAGAGAAGGAGAGAACGCATGATGTTCACCACCCACGTTTTGCGATCCGTCTTTCGTAGAAACATGCGAGCCAGACACGGAGCATTTGTGGTAGGGCCACCAGCGGTCCGGAAGGCATACATACGGAAGTCCTAGATTTGGATCGTATTTTTGGCTCGAGGCAGCCTGAAAGGTTTCCTCGCTCGAGCACAGATAGACAAGCCACGTGACGTTTTTTAGTGACGTCCTATTGGTAATGCAGGCCCCAAAGCAAGCAGCGCATCCAAACTTCATCACCCAATTTTAAAAAGACCGTCCTTTCAAGACACACCTTGCTCACCCTCCATAGGAGGCCTCGAGTCAACTTTGTGGCGATGGATCTTAAACACGACTCGGCCGTAGTAGAGAGCATGTCTTTGTTGCAAGAGGTTTTCGATTTTCATGCCTTAACTGGGACATATACACAGTTATCGCGGTTTTTGGACCAACCACGCAAGAAAATGAATTGTTCTTCCCATGTTTTAGAGTGCAATGGCACGGAACAAATGTGAAGTTCAAGAGCAGGATCAGATGCGTGGGTTATTTATGTTAAGCATCAATCCTGTCAGTTGGCGAGGATAATGGATTAAGCGTTCGGATGGACATGACGTGGCAGAAGTTTCTTGCTTGGAACGAGCTGTGATCAAGGGCGTCATGATCTGGTTACGATCCATCTCAATGTGGCTCCACGAAGCGCAATACAGAACGCAAATGTTAGATTGAAGAGCCCTTGGCATGAGCCCTTGGGCTAGAGACAAAAACAATAGGCCGGCCGTGCGTGCTGAGTGAAACAGCCGTGCTCACTCCAGTCACGTGACGATAAGGCTTAGCGTGACGCTCGGCCGCGTTTTGGCATCTAGAAAATTTGGGAGCCCCTTCGACTTTGAAGTTTCCACTCACGTCCTTTTCACTTATTTTCTCATCCATTACCTGCCATCATGTAAGTTGTATCTGCTCAATCGACAAAGGGCGAGTGCAGACGCTAATGGACCATGCAGGTTTCTTCTCCGCCGCACAGCTGCTCGCGCCCTCGCGTCGGCGCCCTCGTCGGCCGTCTTCGTAAAGCCGCGCTCAATCTCCTCCATCGCTCCTACCGCATTCCGTGCGAGGAAGCAACAGTGGATCATCCCTACATTCCAGAAGAGGTTCCTCAATGATGAGCCCACCAAGGTCGAGACAACAGAGGCTGAGGCCAAGGAGGTGGAGGCCAAGGAGGGCTTTGCGCAAACCGCAGCAGAGGCTCCCGTCGAGGAGAACCTGACTCCCGCACAAGAGCAGGTGCAAGCAGAGCCGACGGATGCTCAGAACACTGTTGGCGTTGATGCATTGGAGCAGGCCACCAATGCTACGCAGCGGTCACAGCGTCGTGACGATCGCAATACTACGCCGAACAACACCGTCTACGTCGGCAACCTGTACTACGAGGTCACTGCCGACCAGCTCAAGCGCGTCTTCTCCCGCTTCGGCGAGATCGAGAGCGTGAGGGTCATCTATGACAACAGGGGTCTCAGCAGAGGGTAAGTTGACGGCCAGTCGTCCGAATGCAACTCTGACTGACACGGTGTCCCAGGTTCGCTTACGTCGAATTCAAGAACGTGGACGATGCCCGGGCGGCGTGCGAAAACCTCGACATGCAGGTTTTCGAGGGCCGCAACCTGGTCGTCCAATTCCACCGTGCCAAGGAGAACTCCAAGACGCTCGGCGAGGGCGGAAGCTACCAGCCAAACCCTCCTTCCAAGACTCTCTTCATCGGCAACATGTCCTTCGAGATGTCGGACAAGGACCTCAACGATCTCTTCCGTGATATTCGCAACGTCATGGACGTACGTGTCGCCATTGACCGGAGGACTGGCCAACCTAGAGGTTTCGCCCACGCCGACTTCATCGATACTGCCAGCGCTTCGAAGGCCAAGGATATACTTTCCGACAAGGTCATCTACGGCAGGCAGCTGCGCGTTGACTTCAGCAAGTCCGGCACAGGTTCTCAGAGAGAGGGCGGCCGCGACAACGACCGCCGCGACAACCGTCGTGACAACCGCCGCGAGAGGCAGTAGATGTAAGAGGATGTAAGAGCAGATTTTTTTTCACGGCGAGTATTGCTTCGATACACGAGGGAAGACGGTGGGTAAAAAGGGTCTCGACAATGAGGGACGACAAAGGCTTGTTCGATTTCATCTGGGTGCTTCTATCTTGTCGTTCATATTGTGTTGATAGGCCTGTCAGGTCCGCATGTACCATAACTAGAGGAGCGTCATGGCGTTTGATTCCCCTCTCTTTCTGTATACGATAGGGTGGCGGAATGGGCATTGCGATACAGAATTTAATATTCGAGCTCGCGATTTTTCCACGTTTGGGTGTGCTTCCCCTGATCGCCACTTAGAAATCAATCAATTGTACCTCGGCGATTTCGGCTGCATATGCCCCACTCGGCGCCGCCCGCGTCAGTTAACCCGCACTCATCAACACTCCACACCACCCGTTGACAGCCGTTGCACTCACACGGCAGCCGGGAAACGACTTGTACAACAACATCTACTTTGTATTACCCAGCTTGTGCTACCGCAAACAACAATTGCGTCTTCCTTCGCCACGCGCGAACCATGTCCTTCCTCGGAGGCGCAGAGTGCTCGACGGCGGGCAACCCTCTCAGCCAGTTCACGAAGCATATACAAGATGACAAGTCGCTACAGAGGGATCGCCTGGTCGGGCGGGGGCCAGGCGGCATGCAGGAAGGCATGCGCAGCCAGCAGATGGGCGGTGGTTCAGACGGTGTAAGTCGAAAGGCGCCTTTGACAGTGTTAAAACCATTGGCATGGTCATTTGGCTAACAACATAGCAGATGATGAACGAATTCATGCAGCAGAATGCACAGCTGCCCCAGGGCCCCGGCCCCGCCTCGCCATTTGCCATGGAGCAGATGCGGAGAGAACTGGAGCGCGCACAGCACAGCGGATCGCCCGCCTGGGCCGCAGAATTCGACCCCGGCATGGCTGCACCGCCAGAAGCCATGGGTCCATCCATGCAAGAGAGGCCAGCAGGCTTCAGTCCCGCCGAATTCGCCAAGTTCCAGCAGTTGAATCCCACCGCACGGACAGCGAGCCCCACCGTACAGTCTCCGTCGTCGATGATGGGATACCAGCGGCCCATGTATGGAAACGGCATGGGAATGGGCATGGGCATGGGCGGTATGGGCATGATGCACCAGAACTACGGAATGCAGAACTTCCAGCAACAACAGCCGATGCAAGAAGGCAAGGGCAAAGGCCGCATGGTCGAGCTGGACGACCAGGACTGGGAAAAGCAATTCGCCGAGCTGGAACAGGTCGACAAGGATGCGCTGGACGAAGAAGCAAATAAGCGCATAGAGGCAGAGTTGAACGAAATGGACAGGTCAGTAGACGCCACCGATTTCGACGACTTCGAGTCCATATGGCGTGGCATCAAAACTGAGACTGAACACGCTAGGCAACTGGCCAGCGAGGAGAACTTCGTCGACGGCATGCACATGGGCGATCTGGACCAGTGGGAAGGCTTCGACGGCCTGAATACACACTCTGTTGGGATTCCGCCCATGGGCGACTATCTTTTCGAGCAGAACAACCTCTTCAAAGACATCACGAACCCATTTGAAGAGGGCATCAAGATCATGGAGGAAGGCGGCAATCTCTCTTTGGCAGCCCTCGCATTCGAAGCCACCGTCCAGAAAGACCCGCAACACATCGCTGCCTGGGTAAAACTAGGCGAATCCCAGGCGCAGAACGAGAAGGAAACACCTGCCATTCGCGCTCTCGAGCAAGCGCTCAAGCTCGACCCTTCGAACCTAGAAGCGCTCATGGGCCTCGCCGTATCGTACACAAACGAAGGCTACGAGAGCACAGCATACCGCACGCTCGAGCGGTGGCTGGCCACAAAGTACCCCTCGCTCATCAACGAGCCACTTGCCTCGGACGCAGAAATGGGCTTTACAGACCGACACCTTCTCCACGAGAAAGTAACGAATCTTTTCATCCAAGCCGCACAGCTGTCTCCAATGGGAGAGCAAATGGACCCCGACGTGCAAGTCGGACTCGGCGTGCTTTTCTACGGCGTAGAAGAATACGATAAGGCAGTCGACTGCTTCGGCGCCGCGCTCGCCTCCACCGAATCCGGCGTCTCCAACTCCTCCTCGCAGGTTCACCTCCTCTGGAACCGGCTCGGTGCTACCCTCGCCAACAGCGGCCGCTCCGAAGAGGCCATCGACGCGTACTCGCGCGCGCTCTCGCTCCGTCCGAACTTCGTCCGAGCGCGGTATAACCTCGGCGTGTCGTGTATCAATATCGGCTGCTTCACCGAAGCCGCGCAGCACCTCCTCGGCGCCCTCGCCATGCACAAAGTCGTAGAGAAGGAGGGCAAGGAGCGCGCGAGGGAGGTCGTGGGCGACGGCGTGTCGGAGAGGGATCTGGATAATATGATCCATCAGAATCAGAGCACGAATCTGTATGATACGCTTCGTCGCGTTTTTGGACAGATGGGGAGGCGGGATCTAGCTGATCTTGTAGGTCCAGGGCTGGACGTCGAGCGTTTTCGCGGAGAGTTTGATTTTTGAAGGAACACCTAGGCTTGAGTCGCAACTTGTATATGGGGCTGAAATGGCGCTGGCAGGAGAAGAATTAATGCAAGATGGGTTCGAAGAGTGTGTACATAGTGGTCGTTACGAACGCATTGGCATTGGGTATGGTGGCTGGCTTGTTGAGAAGAAAGTCAAGGTCAAGGGTAACGCTGTAGTGTTCGATGAGGAGTTGGATGTGGGTGATAGCTGCTGCTTTGGCACGAGGACGGTTGATATGGGGAAGGACTGCGTGTGGAAATTACATGGTGGCGTTTAGGTTGGGAGGGTCGTGGGATGGCATTTATGTTGCATATGACGGTTACGCAATGGAAAATCTATTGTTATGCTCACGAGTGAGTGTGGTGTACATGAGGTTTTGGGATGTGAACGGGACGGAGCTTGATGGACTGAGCGTGTTGGAGGTGGTCTTGGGTTTGCGGTCTGAAAATGGAGCGAGGGTGGAGTTGCTGGAGCGTTGGAAGGATGGCACGGCCTGAAAAGACAGGATAGTAAAATCGAGAAAATCTGGTACGGCACGGTTGAAAGGAGGCTTTGATTCACCTATCGATGCCGACAGGTTTGTACGATCAGTGGCCCTTTTGTAAGATCCAAGTCTTCCTCTCGTCCGCATAGGCTCAGTTGATCCTGTGAGGATTCGTCTGGAGCAGTGAGACCCAAGCAACCGAAGACCTGGCCATATATTATACTGTAAATTAGAGGATAGTTCTCAACGGAACCAAATCGCACGAAGGTGCTGAAGTCAATCGTGCCAAGTACCGTGTAGCTCCTCCTGATCCATGTCTTCATCCTCTAATGTGGCCCTAGTCATCCGAGTGACACGATGTCGACAGTTCAGCGGCTCATTCTCCCTCTACGAGCGTTTCCCATAAGCATTCGAGAGCCCCTTCCGTCAGTTGAAGTGGATGGTGGGGCATGGTGTTCGTGAAACTTGTAGTTCTGGCGGATGTATTGTAATCGCTTGTCACAAAATTTGAAGAAACATTGAGACTGCCGGGGCTCCTTCAACTCCAAGACCCTCTATCTAATCGTTAGCAAATGTATTGTCCTTGGAAGAACAATGGGCTTACCTGAAGTACTTTCAAGATTAGGAGGGGAACGCCTCAAGGTAGACACCCATCCCATCGTATGAAAGGCTTATCGCCTTGAAGTTGTCGAGGATCAATGAAATTTCCGGCTCTGCGGCTTGGAAGGGATAATTACTGAATACGATGATCGACTGAAGGACTGGAAATCGGCTCTGCACAACACCTTCCTCGAGGAGCTTTTGTAGTCCTTCCATGATGTGGTTGTACACATTTGGGGAATTGGCGTTTTGCAAGGTCAGATACCGCAGGGTGGTTGGGAGTGTCAAATTGAATTGCCAATTAAGAGCAGATTGCAGCTCGAGTAGACAACCTAAGCGTGTAGGCATTAGTATAAGGCATGTTGAAGTTGCACTTAATATACAGTGCCGGGATCAATTTTTCCTTAATACTTTACTCACAAGCGTCGATGGTAAGGCTCTCCACGTCTGATAGAACCCGTAGATTGCGGACTACCTCCATTGCATTATTTTCGCCAATTTGTGTAGGTGTGAATGTTCCCAGATCATCGACGTTGCACATGGTCAATGTCCGTAATGTCTTTTGCGCAAGAGGCTTTTCGAACGCACCGAGGACGTTGAGGAAGTACCATGAGGGGTACACCTTGTTCTCGCCAACAAGGTAGATGGATTCCAGCTTGGGAAAGCAGCCACCAACTTGTGACAAGTCTGAATCGAGGCACTCGTTCCCAATCGGTGAGCCTGAGGTGCTTCAGCTTGAACTCAAAGTTTTGAAAGTGCTTTAGACCAGGCGCATTGTCGCACGATCTGGCGTTCCTGATATGCAGATCTTCCAAATGGGGAAGCTGAAAGATATGAGCTAGCTGCACTAGCGTTGCTCGATGAACATCTATGTCGAGGTGCTTCAGTTTACTCCAATCGTGTGCGGGGCTCTGACCTGCTGGCGTTATCGGACAGCCGCAAACGCGCCCAATTCCCATCATATCTTCACAAGACACACCTCGGCTGCCGCCTCTGAGCACGGTTTCTCCGATGTGCAGGGACTGGAGGTTCGGTAGTCTGGTGACAGTGTCGTGTACAAGTTTTGCCTGGCCTATGTAGATTGGCCCGTGGCAGTCCAGGAACACTTCCTTGACGTGAACTGCAAGAACAGGCTTCTCGGTAATGGTTCAGAGGAATTTCCTAGGCTTGGCTAACGAATGGAAGTTGAGAACGAGATTCACCGTGCTATAAATATGGGTCTGAGCGATTCTATGCAGTTTGTTGCAAGTGAGCAAGAGCTGCACTAGGGCGTGAAGATCCGTGAGCGAGAGGGCGAAGTCAAGAATCTCTTCTTGTAACAAGAATAGACCGCCAATGTCGTCGTCTGGAGAAGGCATCTTGACCTCGGGAGTATAGGTTTCCAGGCCAATCACCTGCAAGAAAGCTCGGAAGCGCTGCTACAAGGGAATTAGTGACTGTGAGATCGCGTCTTACTGGAAGTTTGCTTTACCTCTATACAGAGGTTGCTTGCGGCACAGCAATTGTAACAATCGTCAAATCAAGTCTGTTGTTCGGTACCGAACATCGTGGGCGTAGAGACGAATCGCGAGCTTGCTGTGTTGAGGGCAGCGTGTTGAGGTCAGGCAGCGTTGAGGTTAGACCGCGTGCTGAGGGCAGCGCGTTGAGAACAACAAAAGCTCTATCTACTGCGGGGTGGCCGGAGTCATCCAGGCACCGGACGCGTGTTGCTCGGTTGAAGTTGCAAAGTGAGAGAGAAAGCGCAAGTTCATTTGTGAAACTAGCGCGCCCAGTCAGGTTAGCTGCCACCCATCGCACTTTCCGCGACATGAGGAGTGTTGTCATGAATCACCTCACATCACATCCTATGCAATGACAAGAGGCGCAATGCGATTCTGCTTCGATATACAAAAGTCGTAAGCGTTCTGTGTCTTACTTTCACTTCGTCAGTCTTACTACAGGTTTGGTCTTGCCTTCCTACCCACGCTACACCTCGACACCAGAACCTCGTCGAATTGTTAATTGCCACTGCACGCCTACGAGCACGTACGATGACTACCTCAGAACGGATCGGCCTCGCCTTAACCAATAGTTCACGGCATCAGTTCTTTACTGCGCATAACTAATCATTCCAGGAGTCATACAGCTTCAGTCACCTAAAGCATCAACGCGGACATATCAAGAGTTCAAAAGGATGATTCTTCGCGTAGATTGTGCGGCTACCGGGAAAATTTCTATGACTATCGCTAAATGGCGCTAAAAGTAGATGACCACCCATTGGGACCGAGAGCGTTATATACAGTATCTACACGCGATTTTGTGGATCTTCTCCAAAATATTGAAGATGCAACACAGACGGTAATAGCTTTTGACCGTGGCACCCTTTCTGCAAGCTTTTCCAGAAGACAAGTCGAATCAAGAGAGATACTATTAGAAAAGCCATTGAGATCCAAACGCCACAATATGCACGGGTACTCAACTCCGATGGAAATGCGATACCGAAGGTACCAAAGAGATAAGGAAGCTTCGGATGAAACATGTCCGAAACCAAGAACGAATTCTTGGCGGCAAGGAGGACGGGTCGACTGTCAAGCAGAGAGCATACGGCCTGCTCATAGAGAACTCTCTACGCGGACCAGTTCCTCAAATGCTTCTCGCCACCTGTTGTTCTCTTCTTTGTTGGGCCTGGGAAGCGGCTTGCGTGCGTATCCTCCATAGCCAAAGTGGGCCATCAGGGCAGCCTTGGTACCAATGATGCCGCCTTGGATAGCTGCCCAGTCTCCGCGAGCGACAACGGCCTGCAACTTCCGCGCCTCTGCGTATTTGCCGGCTTCGAAAAGCTCGACAAGTCTGACGCACGTCTTCGGAGCGATGTTGGCCATTCCTCCAATGATTCCAGAGCCACCGCCGATCAACGTTTGGAGGGTGAAGTCGACAGAGCCACCCATGCACATGAACCCAGATCCAGGGTCAGACATGGTTGCTGCGCGTGTTGCTGCTGCGATGCGGTTCAGCTTGCCGGTGTTGCCGCAAGTCAACTTGCAACCAACAATGTTGGGATGCTGCGCAAGCTCGATGATGACGTCGGAATTCAAATCCATTCCGGATACAGCGCCAGGGTAGTTGTAGATGAGAATTGGGATCGGTGAAGCAGTCGCTACGTCCTGGAAGAAACACTTCACGGTATCCTTGGAGAACAACCCTTGATAATACGCAGGGGGTAGCACCAAAGCGTAGTCTCCGCCAGCAGCAGCCGCCTCTTCGCATAGCTCAATGGCTTCCCTAGTCGATTGGGCGCCACAGCCCACAATGAGGGGCATGTACCCGAAGCCAGCTTCGTCCAAAGCTTTGCGGGTGGTGCTGGTGACCAAGTTGCGTTCTTTGTGTGAGAGATGCACCGCCTCGCCATTGGACCCTTGGGTGGTGATGCCAGCAACACCAGCCTTGGCAAGCCGTACAGCGTGGCTGGCGATGGTTTCCACGTCGACGTTGTCAGTGACGGGGTCGAAGAATGCAACTGTTGGAACGTATATTCCAGGTACCAAGGAGCGGGTCAGACCCATGTTGCCCGACTCAATTGAGCTGGTGTCGAATTCGTTGTAATGATTCATGGTGTACATGGATTGCACAGCTTGGTGATGAATTGGGTACCCTGAACCAGAGTCAAAGCTCGAAGCAGGCGAGGGTGCGTCGTTGTGCGGTGACATGATGGGTCTCGGTGGGAGTGCAACCGAATATATACTAACAAAGGGGTTACAGAGAGGCGAATCCTTGTGACAAAGAATAATTCAAGATGGGACGAAACGGCGAACGGAATTGATGCGCCAACGACACTATGGTAACCTACTGAGGATGGTCCCAGTCTTAAATAATCCACACACCGGCCCATTGGTGTGTGGGGGTCCAGCTGATGATGCGGTCAGAGAAACGCTAGGAGTCGCGGGCAAAGCAATGAGTCCAGGATTGCTCCCGTGAAGGACAAGCTCGCTGCCACAACCAAAGGGGCGGTGTCTCTGGAGGCGCTGCGCAGCGTGTAACCCATGTCAGGCACGGTTGTTTGCGCCCTGGCCAACATGCCCTAGACCAGCCAATCGCCGGAACGCGCAGGACTGATTACACTGGGTTTGCTTTTTCTCCTCACGTTGCGGTCACAGCTGGCAGGGTAAGCGGTCGTCCAGGTCGGATCTTGACCGGAGCTCGGGCAGGTCGCATGCCTTGTGACGATCTCCTGCAAGCGCCTCTGGGCTGCTGATAGGGCGGCCGTCGCCACCGTCTCGCCGGTCCGGAGGGTTGCCGGGGCTCACAAGCGTTGCAAAGCGTGCTCGGGGATCATAGTGTGGGGGTGGGGGGATTGTGACGGCGGTTTCTTCGGAGTGGGCGCGTCCGAGCGTTCCGCGTCATCTGATATCGCACGGGCTTCGGTCGTGGTGGTGCCAGTGAGCGCAGGACTCTTGACTCAGAAGACATTCACGTCATGTACCAAGTTGAAGGAGTGCAAGACGCAGCGCTGCCAACGAACCGTACTCTTGGCGTACGGCTCGTGGTTCCGTACCGTGCACGTGCCACACGCTGGTCTTTTTCTCTCATAAAGACTGTCAAGTGAACTGTGCACGGTACGGAATCACGAGCCGTACGCCAAGAATACGGTTCGTTGGCTGCGCTGGCAAGACGTGGCAGATAGCCGCCGAAGCAGCCACCTCAGCAGCGGTGCAGGTCACCAGACCAGCCGCATCAGCGCAGCCATCAGCAAGCACACCCGGACCTCCGCCAGGATTAGACGCATGCGGCATGCGGGCACTGCTTAGCTTCGTCGTCGTCTTTGTTGCATCAAGACATTGGGACGTCCGACCCTAGCAGTCGTGCCCCCCTCCCCCCCCCCACGCTCTATTACTGCGGTGGCGCAACCCAGTCCATGGCTCCTACACTGCACTAGTCTACCGCGAACACACCGAGGTCCTCTAAACATAGCAGGGTGTTGGATGGGTGCATCTCGACTCGCCTCTTGCGCTCTTGTCTGGTCTCCCTTCGCGTCAAAGGGGAGTAATCACACCTGCATTCAAACGGGCATCAAAGAGAGGTGGTGTCAGTCCGTGGACCAACCCCATGTGCGAACAAATCAAGCAGGTCGTCCACGACCAACACTGCAGCAGGTACAGAAAGGATGATCCGGCAGTCAAAGCGAGCTCATGACCCAGAGACGTGGAAAGATATCAGCCTCTCGTTGCTTTTGTCACCAGATCCCAGCTCGTCTGCCATGAAAGGGGAACTCCCTGAACCCTTTGTTGCCGTACCTGAGACTGAACTTCGGCAAACGTCTGCCCGTTTCCCCCACGCCAACGTCTGTGGGAACAAGCTACTAGGAGACCGAACGATATATCCCCGCTGCATATCAAACAACATCATAGCTCATACACCTCCCTTTTGGGGAACTGCCATCGGTTTCCTTGAGGATATTCGCCTTGCCCTAGTCTCTGACGGGAAGCGACCATCTGGCACGAGGAGCGAAAATTTTCCTTGCAATCTGAGCTGAGCTTCTGCGCACCTTTCGTAACGATTTCTAGGGCCTGCGTAACCGCTACATCTGCACATGTGCGGTATGTAGAGTGTGTTGTCCGCGGCCCAGTGTGTCACTGTGCGCAACAGCACAGCCTTCGCGTCAAGCGAGGCCGAGAAGGGCCCGAGGGCATGCAGCTATTACCCCACAATCTGCCGATTCCAGAACTCCCCCGCTTTCTGGCCACGTTCAGGTTCAGGCGCAGCATGGCATTCGTACTGTGCCGCTCCCGGTGGTGTCCTTGGGCTTCTGACTTGCATGACGCCCAGTCGTCCCGCTCTCCTGCATCCACCGGCAGTGTACGTTACATTCCTCTACACCTCCGTCATACCCGTGGACGAGCTCAGAGCGTGACGCACAATTTAAAGAGACGATACAGAATGGACAGCACCGACAGGGGCTTCATGGACGACCTGGACATGCGATGACTCTGTTGGCAGTGCTCGTTTCCAGTCAAAGTCAAGGATGACATGCACGAAAGTGGATTTCAATGAATAGCTGGACATTACCGAACGACGTCTGCCTTCAGCTTCGCAGCTCTGCAGCCTCGGAAGCTGCAAGCCCCAACAATAGATTGATCAGCAGGTATCAGTACGACAAGTACTCTCTAATGCGCATCTCAGGATTCAATCTGTGTTCTGGGCCTCAGCTCCGCTGCGGCGGCGCAAACACGGAATGACACGAAGACTATGGCCAAATTGAATCGAGAGATCAAACGAGCAGCACGCGCCGAAACTCTTCTTCCACTAGGACTTTGGGCACGCCTTCAAGACGCTTGTGTCCAGTGATTCAGGAGCGCAGTTGGGGTCAATTATCGCTCTGCGGCTCCCTATTTCAACGCGGTGACGCAGTCGTACGACTGAGCAACACGTTCTCATTTTGCTCTGTGAGTTTTGACAATGAGATTCCCATTCATTGGCGCCCTACACGCGCCGTATGTCAGGGATTGCTCACGTAGACTCGCGAGCTGGACATGGGCCTTGTGATTGACGGAAATGCGGGGTCTTGGTGGCCGGACACGAACTGACGAAAGCCCAACCTACACCGTTAATCAACACAATACACTGCCGATCTTGTCTGGAACATCGCCTCTCTGTTGCAAGCACGGCATGTTGCACGGACTTTGTGATCTTCATGAGCCGCATTCAATTGCTTACCCTTGGTGTCCATCTGCGTGGGGCATGTCGGTTTTGCGCGCAAGCCCCGCCACTACTGTATAATAGCGTGGGATGCAAATCCTTCTTCTCAACGTTTTGCCCATTGAACCAAAGAATCTCCTCATCGACAGTTTCCCTTCGGATACTTTTCCGAAAGAAAAGTCTCGCTGCAACATCGGAGCGGCAACTTTTCGGCAGGAGTGACCATTCCAACGAGCTCAACAAATTTTCCCCACGCGCATCGTTTGATGTGCTCGAGCGGAGAGCCGAGTGTCTTGCCACCCTCAAGGGCTGAATGTACTCCAACAGCAGCTTGCTTACCCCCTCCTTCGCCTCGAGGACGTGCATATCGATATGAATTTGCAAAGCTAGGGGATGCATGATTGAAATCCACATCTTGGCTGCGGAGAGACGGAGCGGCTTTTACTTCATTCTCAGAGCTTGTGTCACTCAAGGCAACCATTCGCAGCTAGTGGTATGACGTGCATGAAGATAAATTAAGTTACAGCCTTGTCGTATTCATGGCAGATCAGCCATCGATCCCTCGTGAGGATTTTCGAAGACGCAGAGTATGCCCAAGTGTATCACACTGCCACCCTGCATTGCGCTATATATGGAAGCCAAGGTCGCACATTACCTCAAGATAGTAAGGGATCAGGGCCAGATCGTCGTAGGAAGCGCGTGGGTTACCCCAGCGGGACGGTGAGTGAGTTCAGACTCGTGATTGGTTGATCGTTTCCGTGAGCGTGGGCGCAATGAGTAAGAGATCATACGACAGTATAACATCTTCCGGCCAAAATGGAAAGGCGCCGTCCGTCTTCACAAGCATCTGAGGCATTTAATACCTCCTAGATGCATGACAGAGGCAATGGGAGTCCGACTCTCAAGTCCGAATACGTACAAGCTGATGCCTGCATCTTGGCCTGCTGACTATTCAACAACTTACATGCTACTGCATCGGTGACGAACTTGCCTGTGCAGCATTGGGAATTGTCAGGAGATCATGCTCTTACCGTACGAAAGTGATGGCTTCACAGCATCGAACGATGAAGGATCCTCGAGCAGTACGTCGTTTGCGAGATGCACCGTGATTTCTCCGAGTGACGTTGAGCCGGAGGGACTGAAGCCGAACTGTGGCACTCAACACACGCATGTCCAGAGACTAAGAATTCCGTTTTACATATGCATCTTTCATCACTTCAATCAAGTCATGTGCCTTCGAGCGCAAGCGCTTCTCTGGCTGTGTTCATGAAGGCAGATGCTATGTTCATGTTTGGTCATCACTTCAAGAGGTCGGTATCGAATGCAGCAACACCCGCACGCTACGGATGCCATCCTTTGTCCGACACGGTCTGAAAGGACTTCAAGATGGACTAATAAGTCGCGGCTTCCGATCCCAGAGACGTGCGTGACAACGGCAGTTCCAAGATTGGAAGCTCGATCATTTCGAATAACTTGTTGCGGCCGCCGACTTCGCACATCATGGTTTTTTCAAGGTGATTATCGTCCGGAGTCGAATTTCGGTCGTTGTCGAAATGGCTGCTTTGAACTTCCTCGTCTACATTTCCGATGCGATTGCATGCAGCCTCGGCCTTAGAGATGCCGATAAGCTAGTAGCGATCTGTTCAAATCGGCCCGAAAGCGAATCTTCGGCTGGGGAAGCGGGTCAACAACCGTACCGTCTGCTGGTCAAAACACCATCAGTCTTTTACCCAACGTCTTCGAATCTTTTACAAAGCGTGGGGCACGAAGTTGAGAGCTTATCGACAAGACAGGAATCCCACCACGAGTCAAATTTCGGTCCACGAGAGCTACGAACCAACCGCGTGTTTCGGTTTCCGCCCTGTTTGATCGCCGACAATTTATAGCTAAGCCACCCTGCGATCGCGTGAGCACTATCTCCTGTAGATCTCCGGACGCGAAAGGCGGTCAATCGAGGCTCTGTGGTGTAACGTTGGTGATGTGTGGATGACGTTGGACATGTCTCGCATCTACGCGTGCACAGCGGGATGATGCGCGATACACGGTGCACGACCGAGGCCCGCTCCAAACCCGCGAGCGTCGAAACAATGCACACTGAAAGATTGTCTCGGTATGAAGATATACCGACGATGAAGGAAGTACGACCTTCGACATGCGTTGACTTTGACTGCTAACCTACTATCATAGTGCAGGTCATTACAACGCCAACAGGGCTATCAGAAGCTAAAGTTTCACAAGATGTCCCTCTTTCGCATCCTCCCAAATTTTTCCTCTGTTAGTCCCGTCCCCTTCAAACTTTCGCAACTCATCAATGCATATGCAATTACAGGGCCACTTCGTTGCTTTGTGTAATTATACGTGGCCGGATCCGGCTAGCGTGCACCTACCTCATGGCAGTAGCCTATTACGAGAATCCTGCGTCGACTCTTCTTTCTGCCTAACTCTGCTTCATTACTTCACACTGGTTTCTATCTAATGTCATGGTTCTACTTTATAGCCTACTTCAATATTTCAAAGCACGGTCACGAAGAGAAGGCACGGCCCCAGGATCGAGGTCGGTCGGCATCAACCCATGCACCGGCCCATGCACTCGCATCAGCAAAGGCAAACGGGTGGCTTCGGCAGGCTTATGCGACCTTAACGTGGTTCTCAGGCAAGATATTCGGGAAATCCCAGTCTCCATGTTTGCTTTTTTGTGCTCTCCAGCCGCGATTGGTGCCTGTGCCGGGGCAACATGCATGCATCGCTTACCGCTCTGCCAGGCCCGTGGCTACCCATTTGGTCGGGTCGAACTTCTTTGTCTGATGCTTTGCTTTTTCTCGTGGTCGCCTATTTCAGTTGCCTTTCTACCGCTGGATTCACGAGGTCAGCGTGACTAAGGGTAGATAACCGCCTTTTGCTTGGTGGAACGTCTACCCGTTCCTGGGTCGGAAGTCATCATGACTGCTAGTGACTGGACTTTGTGGCTGTACGAGGCTGATGCTCACCGGACGCGGTATCTGGCGATCAAGAACGCACTTGCTTCATCAGGCATCACTGCATGTACCAGAGGAGGGCGACCGAAGGAGCCAAAGTCTCATAGCGACATGTCTACGCCTCCCACGTTGCACGACACTTCTTGAGACACGTGTAACCAGGAGTACGAGACGATAAGCGAACGTACCAGGTTGATGATGAACTTGTACCATCTCGCATCGGTATTTTCTCTAAGTCGGATTCTGCGGTTGAACCATTCGCCCGCAAATTTTTTACGCTGACCGTTTTGATCGGTGTGCGACAAAGGAACCCCCACGAGGGTAAATCGGCACCCGTAGATAGCGTAGACACCGGATCCTGGGAACCCTGCAACACACAACTATCTGCCGTGCAGCTATAACATTGCTAGCTTCGTACGGGATTTTTATGCTAGACGCACGATAGCTATAGGCGTTCTATTGGAGTCCACTCTATGATCATCCTTGCTCTTCGAAGCGAGTATTTGCCGTATCCGGTATGCCAATCTACCCACGCACGATGGGGAACCGGCTCTTGCCTAATATTCGGGGCGCTGGAACGCCCTATGGGAACAATTGCAGACTTCTTCCGGTGCAAGAGGAGCATCAGAGCGATCGAAACGAAGAACAACACGCTCAATGGCGGAAAAGTATTCACGTACGCCGCAGCATACATGGGGTGATATTGCAGTGCCACGCAAGTACAAGGTCATGCGGTCTGTGAACCGACCAGCATGTCAATTTTCATCCTTCGTACGTTTTCCAAACCACAGCATAACGCAGTGCAATCCCACTGTAGCTGTCGAAACCGCTACGAAGCGACCAGCATGCAAGACTAGGAAGAAATCGCCTCATTGATCAGTTTCCAGTATCTGAGAGCAGGCCATCACCAACCATTCCCCCTACTGCTACCCTCACCGCTCGACTGATCGTCTATTCCCCCACTCAGGTCCTTCCTCCCACTACCACAGTTCGGCATATCCTCATGCCATCCACTGTCTCAATACCCCACGAAATCCTTCATCAAAGCTTCATTGGTTGTGACATGGGCTTCAATGGAGTCGTGTGATTAAGATCCTACGTGGGATGCCACCTCGGACTTCCATTGATCCACGGCCTGTCGTTGAGCACGTTATTATGGACTGTAGCTTTTCTCGAGTTACGCGCGAGTCTCTATCCTCATTACTACAGGCTGTACAACAGACGGAGTGTGTATGTCTAGCTTCCGCTCCTAGTTCAGTGGGAAGGCCGACCAGTACTGGGCATGAGTGCGACTTCTCCTCGAAGTGGTCAAGCACATGGATTGATTCTTGAAGAGACATAAACTAAATTCTGAGATCCTGGAAATACCCTTGTGATAGGAAATAAATTCAAGTGGAAATCTTCAAGGGATAAAGCAGGGTCGAGTTGTTTCTGAATGCAGTAAAAACCATGGTAGCTTTTAATCGAGTTTGATTCAAACCAATATTGGGGAACGCAGTTGTCGATAGGAGTGGTGTGGAAAGATATCGCTTGAGGGAGTCAAAGCGGCTGGAACGCCCTTATATGCCATGTGCATAGTGAAGGTGGTGGGATTTGTGCCAGACAAGCCATGTTCGCCGAATCAATCGTAACGCTGTTGCCAAAATGATCAGATGTCCAGTATTTCGCTGTCGTAATCCAGACTCTCGGAATCATCATCGGAGTCCTCGTTCTCGCTATTGCCGAGCTTTTCATTGTCGCCGTCAACTTGATAATCGATCTCGTCCTTGCCGCCGGAATCTTCCTCGGTGTGAATGGTCCATTTCAGACCGCTGTCTTCTTCGGAATCGTTGACATCAGAGGACTCGTCTGCCGAAGGGGAAGAATGGCTCTCATCATCCGTAATCCACATCTCATAGTCCTCAATCGAATTCTCGTGCCAGACAAGCTGCACAGCACCTTTCTCCAGCCTGTTACCTATCTTCTGTTTCCCCTCTTCCAAGCGCTTCGGCTTATGATCCCAGAAGCTCTTGTCCATCTCGTAGAACCAGCCCTGGGGGATCATGTTTACGCGTCTCGTGTAGAGATGCAAGTGTTGCAGACCTGGGAACATGTTGCGAAAGCGGTAGGTCTGAAATTCTCCCGCAGTCTCCAAGTAGTAATCGAAGTTTTGCTCATCGACTGCAATATCGGTGATAGCGTTCTTGTGAGCGGTATTCAGCTTGGTCACCTACTCTTTGATGAGTTCACCCTCTTCGTCCCAATTGCAGAAGAAAAAGATCGGCCGGAGTGAGCAAGGGTGGCTGTCTCGGTATAGATCTGACGGCAAACTTAAGGGAGGTGGAAAGCCGACGGGAGACGAGGCTTGTCTTCGTAGCGGGTACTGAGCCAGTGGACAGGATTGTCCTTGTCTACATGACCCACAATATGACCCTTTACAGACCACGACTACTTTCTTCATAGTCGCGGCATCGACGCGAGTCTCGTCTTCGTCTTCGCGTATGTTGACGATGTTGCCGGTCATCGCGTATGGCCAGATTCTGTTGTGAAGTTCCCCAGAAAGACGGAGAAGCGGGGACTTGATGGCATTGCCACATTGTGTCGGGAATAAGTAAAGGAAGAAATAAGAATTGTGGACCTGAGATGTAATCTAGAAATGGGGTGTTTCTTTTCGCAGTTTACCAAATGCATCAATCACGGAATCTATCGAAGCTGGGGTGCGATAGGCCTAAAAACTGATATTTGCAGAGCAGCAAATGATGCTTAGACTAAGTGAGAATGGTCAACTGCAACCAAAGTGAATCCATTGCTGTACAAAATCTGATCGCTTATTGCTACTCCCGCATCATCTGCAGGTCCGAAAGCAGACGGGCCAGGGTGGAAAACTTAAGCTAAATATGCCGCATACCGCAATCATGTTCTTGGGATATCCTCCTACAGCCTAACCCGAGTAACTCGCAAAATTTCTCATGCCTAGATGTTCTTCTAGGATGCCGCATACTAACCTAGTAGTTCACTGTCGCCTTCCTCAACTGAACTTGACCAGGTCCTTCGGAGCCTTCTCGGTGGTAACCACAATGCCCTCACCCTCCCTAATCCGAACCATCTCCCGAAGCAGTACACTAAACTGCTCTTCCGTCCACCCACGATACCGATCGTATATATTCTCGATATGGAATCGCCATCCAACTGCCGGAGGCCCAATTTTGCGCTTGAGGTGACATGCAGTGAGTATAGCTATCTTGTATTCCTTGCAAAGGCGCAGGTGTTTCAGTAATGGAAACATGCCCTTGAGACGATGCACGATAGCACCCCCAAATGTCTCCAAAGAAACTTGAAGTGAGTACCACTTTGCGGGGATAGCGATTCGAGTGATGGCAGCAATGTGAGCGGCTGGAAGACGCAACTGCCATTTCCATGCATATGAGAGCAGCGAGTAGTCGTATGAGCGGTCGAGGGAGAACGCGTGTTCGAAGGAAAAAGTGTTCAGACGGAATCCAAATGTAGCCGTCTCAGCATACACCTGATGGCATACGCGTGTTAGGTGGAATGGCATTTCGGAGGGGTGGTTGTAGCTGCCGTCTGAGTACTGTCCAGTGAATGGTGGGTCGTGGCACGGGCAGTCGTTGTCGGTGCACATGCCACGGAAGCTTCGTACATTGATTGTGTATACACTCAATGCGAAGCGGAAGATCACAACCCTAACCTTAGGGGGTAAGCATAGGAGTACAGACTCGGTTGCGTTGCGTTTTGCGATTCCACCAAGTGCGTCGGCGTCTCGCCCAAGTCAAGCGTACTGTTCGCAAGGAGCCGGACCTCAGAAAGCTTGTGCATAACAACGGCATCCATATATCGCGGCTAGAAGAAACGGCAGTGACTCAGAGCTGTGTTCGTAGGTTCTCGGTGTTATTCCTAGATATGAGATACTAGGTTATGTCGGGGGAAAGTCGACGCCGGCTTGGTCAATGGCGTCGGCTTGTATGGCTGAAGTGTGTGTCGTTTTAGGAAGGAAACCAGGAACTGGAATTTACAGGTGACCCTCGATATCAAGGTTGTCCAGAAAGAGAATTCGATAGTGTGTGAGTGATCCATATGTGCGAAGTGGAGTTAGGGCTATATAGAAGATCTGAGATTGGGGAATTCGGGTCCGCCGCATGCGAGGGTACGTGCATAACCAACATGAAAGTCGAAAACAGCCCTCAAGAGCTTCGATGAAAGCCATTGTTTTGCTAATTTTCATACTCGAAGGGTACGCGCGAAGTCATCACAATGTGGTTCATAGTTAAGAACATAGACAAGTGACAGCAAATTCACTTCGAGTATGAAATTCAGGTCAGCCGTCGATACGACAGATGATCTGTTAAGGGTTTTTTTGACTTTCATGTTGATGGCTTTGGTGCCTTCACACAAAAATACCCTCGGGTCCTGGGACCCGGACCAGCCGGTACCCCTCTCAGATACATATATTTGAGTAGGCATACCTGCGATCTTTTAGGATTATTAAAAGACTGGCATATTTTCCATGTACAAAATCTTCTCCGTCTGAACTTCCTGCGGTTCTTATTCTATACAACTAGATACAACAAACAGCATAGCAAACATCCAAATATAAATGCTTCAAACGTACAGCATGGGAAGAAATTTAGTCAATAATAGCAGCAGCAATGTACATGCTCGGGCCAAAGTAAAACGTGTGTCAAATATGATCCATTGCCTACTGCAATCCCCACCGCGCCATTTATATAGTACAAAGCTTCCGCGATATCAATAGACAGAAAGCGAAGAGGCGCCCATGATATGCACGCGCTGGATGACACAGGTCTTGAAAAGAGCTTCTGATGCAGTTTGATGATTCTACTTGAGAGACTATCATACTGACTAGACGGAGCCTTTCATGCTGCGGTTGCTGCATGAGCCTCGGGGGCTGGAATGGTGGGAGAAATCTCGTGGAGCCTAAGTCGAATACCTTCCGCCGTTCAACCACTCCCTCTTCTGTTTTCCGACATCATTCATATTGCCAATTGGCCTTCTCAGGGGTGTTCCGACTCTGGACATTCTCCCTCGTAGCCATTGTCCTCCAAATCTTGGTTCTCTTCTTCATACTTCCCTTCGGAGCCTTCCTCCTCCTACTAGTCGTCCTCGTCGAAGTCCTCATCGTCCTAGTCGATGTCTGCGGAGTTCTAAAAGTCCTCAAAGTCTGCAAAGCCCGGGTCCTCCGCAATCTCATAATAGTGCAGGTAGTCAAGTGGGAGCGGACCGTCTACGGTGACGCGAACGTCGGTCCCTTCGATCTCATGAGCATTGTTTTACAATAGCTCAAGCCACTGCGAGGGGCTCCGACCTGGGTACTTGCTGTGCTCGGGCTCAGGCACAGCACTTGCCAAGTTGACGCCTTCCTTGAGATAGCACACCAGAGTGAGGGGTCGTACATCATAATAACCGTGTAGATGAAGATGGGTGTACAAGGGGAAGTCGCTCTTGCGGAATTTCATGCACCCACCCAGGGCGGTGATGCGTAGCATGATGGCGAGATAGGCTTTTGCCAGCGCTGCCACAGCGGAAACATACCTGTGTATAATTATTTAGATTAGTAGTGAGCTTGCAGGTACAGTGGTGATCTTGCCTACCCTATCGAAGCTGTCTCGGCAAAGATTTGGCGGCATACCAGAGACAATTCGAATGGTGATATCATGGCGTGCACAGGCAACAACATTTCCGATATCATATGATTAACACCCTGTTGATCCTTGCTCTTAACCTTCAAGATTGACACACCGTTAACTTCTCGCCCTTGACTTCCTAAGTGAACAGTAACTTACCCAGACGCCATGGCCGGACTTAACCTCAATCCCTCCTTCTTGCGCGAACATGAATATCCGAGCGCGTAGCTCCGGTGGGAGGCGTAGAAGAGGTGACTCAGCAGCATTACGCTGGACATTATACTGTGTCAGCTACCTCGCATGATATGTTTAGGTCGTTGAAGACAATAAAGGACAAGCCTGCACTTCGCGTGGTGCCCACGCAAGTAGAATACGTACATCTGGACGAGGTGCGTCGGCGTCTCACGTAGGTCGAGTAGACCGTTCTCCAAGAATCTGACTTCATGGGTCGTCGTCGGATTGTCAGAGGCATCTGTCGCTGCTTCATGTCAGTAAATACACACCGGCAAGGCATGCGGGTCAACTCACCTTCGATAGCCGCGTCGTCCGCTTCGAACTGCGTACCCGCATGTATGTCCGGCGGAGGGTCGTCCATGATGTTGGCTTGACACAAGGGTGACAGTGGTGGAGAGCAAGAAACAAAGACGAAGGCGAGAGACGGGTTGTTATTTGGTCGCCCTAAGTAGACGGCACGCTAGCGAGGTGAGAGAAACGCGAGTGAAGGAGAACCGCTGCTCTCACGACGTCACTTTCCACGCAACAACCCGATACCAAACGAACGAAAGGAAACACACAATATATACGCCACAGAATTCATATTTGAGCTCATCATATACAATGCCCACATGACCTTACGACTCACTAGTACGAGTAACTATGCCGAGAAAATCCTCCCATCTACAATCGTTCTCGCGTCCAGAGAATCCTATCGGGATATGATGTAGCCAAAGCCCACGGCTCCCTAAAAGGAGAACCAAGATCCCACCGAATGATGTGCCCCAAGTAGAGTAGGGAAATACGAACTATACAGTAGAAACTATGGAGAAATTCAAGGGCAAGGCGAACCGGAAAATGTGTCGCTCGAGGTGCAGTGCATTTCGGGGTAGCGTAGCTGTCGGCGCTTGCGAGAAACACCATGTTAAGAAAGGGGAATATGTAGGTCATCATTTGCGTAACATAGGTAGAATAACCAGGATCGAGGCCCGGGTAGCAGTTGCTAGCTACAACGGTCAGGGTCGGTTACTACCGACTGCCAGCTTCAAGCTGGCCCGGGGTAGGTTCGCTGCCCCCAGTGTCGTTGTTAGCACTCCGATTGCGCCCGAACCAACTTGGCATGCTTGGTGCGTTTGGCCTTCCGAGTCGTGCTCTCCAGCCTGAAGTATGCTGAGGTTGAGAAGCTTGCGTAGAGGCCTCGGGAGCGGTTGAACGTTCCCGGCGGCCAGGACGATTGAACGCACTGAACCTAATCGCAGAAGCACCTTGTCGACTGTTATTATTGCTGTCCTGTCGAGTGGGGTTGGACATGGCTGCAGCACGCGATCGAGAGAATGGGTTGCCACGCGGGTTCCAAGTGGCTGGAGGAGTAGTGGGAGATCTTAGACCAGTTGCATTCGAACGGCGACCGGAAGATGCTTGCTCCTGAGCCTCGCCTTCAGGGCGAGGCTTGGGAACGTAGTAGTCGGCCTTGCAGAGCGGGCAGCAAGCACGGCGGCTAGTGAGCCACGGATCAACGCAGCTCGCATGGAAAGCATGGCCGCACGTCAGACCCCGAACGTCGTCAAGATCTTCAAGGCTGTCCAGACAAATGGCGCAGGTGTCGCCAGGCTCTGCCAACAGCTCGGGTGCAGCCGCTGTCCGAATGGGATCATCGTCGTCTGAATCGTCGCCGTCGTGCTCGTGGGCTTGCGAAGATTTCCCCGGTTCGTAATGGCTCAAGGCAGTCTCCGTCTTCGACAGTTCTACAGTCTTTTCAGTTGGCTCCTTCTTCTCGCCTCCCATATCCTTATCTGCACCTAGGGCTAGACTTGTACGTGGCGAACCGGCCTCTTTCTGCAACGAGGCGCTTGTAGCAGTGTGAGCATCTTGGGCCATGCTGAGCGCAGTGGTAGGCTTCGGACTTGATGCGCCCTCCTCCACAGGAGCCACAACACCCTCTACATCCTTGACACTATTCGCGCGACTCTGTGGTGCGGTTGCGATTCCGCCAGATGCTGGTAGTCCTTCATTTTCACGACTGGCCTTCCATTGCTTGTACTTCTGCAGCGGAAAACGCTCGTTGACCTCATCCATTGTCATTAACTTCTTTTCTCTTCGCCTCCTGTGCGGCCGTGGCATGGCGGTAAGATCGATAGGCTCTCCATCGGCGGCGGCTCGTGCAGCGCGGTTGCGTTGATTGTAGCGAAAGCAGTACTTGACACCCACGATGATCCTAAGGTATGTTAGGGGAGACCTTCCAGAACAATCAGTATCAATGAGGCGTACCAAAGATTAGTGAAGACGACACCAAAGCCGAGTGCGACGAAGAAGAGCAAAGGCGAGCTGGTAGGCCCACCTCCACCGCCGCCTCCACCTCCGCCTCCACCTCCGCCACCTGTCTGAGTGGGCCCAGCTGATGTAGTGGAAGACATTGCTGTATGCAGCCGTTCATATGTTTACAACGACCGAGAATTAAACCCAAATGACGGACAGTCGCCAGGTGTGCTATTTACAGAGTGAGACCGAGATCGTGGGATCTCGGATGGGGCGCCGTGGAGTCGCTTACGGGTGCGGGAGACGGTGCTTTGTCCTATGTGGCACCGACGGCGACGTCGAGAGGCGAATGCGTGACTGGTCAATCGCGCAAAAATGCAGTCGATGTGTATCTCGAATGACGTCCACGTGTATGCGAAGAAAACGCGGGCAACGATCGGCCTGAGCAGCGGGCAGGGCTGAGGGTAGCAGCTGGGCCGGGTGCCGGGCTCACGCGGTTGCGCCGCCGGACTGTAGGAGGGTCGATAGCGACAACAGGACTCAGTGGTGGTGTCGGACCACTACGCATGCCATACCCTCTGTACGGGATGCAGACGGTCGGTAGCGATATGATGACCTCGTTCTTGTCGTGGCTGGAGGCTGGCGGGAGAGGGACAAAGGACCTCACGGGAGGATTGTTGCGTAGCCGGGATGGGCGCCAAGCTCGATTGAGGAGTGGCTCGGTTGATTGCTTGATGACAATTCCCGCAGACCTGCCGAGTGAATGTAGTGGTGAAGTCAACGAATCGTGGCAATGGCGGCTGTGAACCCAACCAGCCCTGCTCTACTGACAGATGTCCGGCGACCGCTCCTGAAGTCCAACTGCGTCGTTCTGCACAGCTGTCGGGCGGCGCCTGCCAACTCTTGAAATTTGCGGCAGCCACGATCGCCGGGGTCGCCCCTTCTTGTCTCAGCACCCTGGACGCCTGTTTGGATAGCATCCGCCTAACGCGATACCGAACCTATTGTATTGTGTTACAATGATTTTGGGCAGCTTGTTCTCCGCCAGCTCGTTCTTTGTAGAGTACCACAATGCGCATGCCAACCGCATTGTTGCCTGCATCCACTAACTTGTGAGACACGGCGCGTGCTTTTCCCGCTCGCTCGATGGTTGTATTCATGCCACCAAGCGCTAAGAGCATTAGCGAGCTTTCACCCTCCGCTTGACTTTCCAAGCTTTCCAAGGTTGGCACCATTCCGCGCTATCTGCCCCGTTCGACGTTCACCCCGACAGACGATCGCTCCCGCTTCAAGTGCCTTGCAGTAGCAGGTGACTTCGAATACCTGCTTTTGTGGCACTATCCAGGCCCTCGACCGCGTGCCCGTATTCTTCGCATCCCTCTGCGAAACTCCGATTTCGCCAAAACTTCGTCTAACGTCATCCGCTTGCACCCATCAGGAGCCCTGCAGAAGGTGTACTGCCCAGTGATGGCCGAGTCCACTGACCCCAACCCTGTCGTGTTCTTTGACATCACCCTAGGAGGTATGCCGTATGCAGCTCTTTACAGATGTCGTTGTCGACCTCTCAGTGTTATCTGAGTCATCGTTTTGTCGTGCCGCGCATTATATGTGGTGGCCGTTATGACTGTAGCTAAGATGGAGAGCAGGTGAGAAGCTGGGTCGCATAAAGATGGAGTTGTTCAAGGATGTGGTCCCAAGGACTGCGGAGAACTTCCGCCAATTCTGCACTGGAGAGACCAAGAACAACCGTGGCCAACCCCAAGGCTACAAAGGATGCAAATTCCATCGCGTGGTAGGTGAATACGAACGAAGGACCCGGGTGTTTTGGCATTGCAATATGGCTCTTGAAGACTTCCCGCTTCCTCGGATCATAAGTGTGACATGGATTGACTGGTACAGATCAAAGGATTCATGATCCAGGGAGGTGACTTCATCAATGGCAACGGCACCGGATCAAGAACAATATTCGGCACGGAGAAGTTCGCCGATGAGAACTTCAACTTAAAGCACGATGGCCCCGGTCTGCTATCTATGGCTGTACGTCGTCTTAGTCACTTCAAAAAAATCTTACTGACGGTTAAAGAACTCTGGTCCCAACACCAACGGATGCCAGTTCTTCATCATCACCTCTCCTACCGGCACACCTCACTTGAACGGCAAGCACGTTGTCTTCGGCAGAGTCATAGACGGCATAGATGTCGTGACCAAGATCGAGAACACACGAGTCACCCAATCGGACAGTAGGCCGCTACAAGATGTTGTCATCGCACAGTGTGGAGAGATGTGAGCATCCTACATCCCTCGTCCGTGGTTAAACACCATGTGGTCTGGTGCAGCAAAAACCCGAAAAAGAGCATACAGGGTCGCCGAGTAGCCAGGATATTGGTCCGCAATATCACGTCACAAATCGTCTATGGACTTGTCAACTTGCAACTAAGAAGTCTACCGTGGAAGGGAAAGACACTTGCGCACAAAATAACATGGATTAACTCAATAACAATATCAAATCTCCATATGTCTCTCGAGGCAAGTTCAGAACGCATACTACTACCCCCTACTGCCAGTGTGTTTTGCATGTTGCATATATAACTTTCGTCTGGGAGGGTGGACACCAACTTGTTCCCCTTGGAGTACTCACGGAGAGTTAGGTACTGTGATATGTTGTATAAGAAGAGCACACAGTTGATGATTGACAACGTTCAGTCGGGCTGTTCACTAGCTGTATTGCTAGTTTTGAGGAACGAAGAATTTCTCTTTCTCTTTCTCAAAAACAGAAACAGCTTCGGTACGAGGTTTGTTCTAATGGTCACATTCACAGGACCGTGCAGGGGTGTCGAACGGAGTGTTTTGATTGCACTGGCATTGCGACATAAAGTCTCAAGTACTGTATGTATATTGTAGTAGGCTAGACGCTTCAAGGCGAGACAGTGGACATTCTCAGAATCACATTTTTCGGATTCGCGTGTCGCTATTCGGCGCTAGCGCGCGTGCACGTGATGAAGAATGCACAGCTCATAACCTTAAAAATCGTCGCCAAGGCGCACACGCGAGCCGATCCCCGCTGACATCTTTCACCGTCTTGCGAGATTTTTACGGTCCACCCACCCGCCCCGCCTTTGCTATAACCTCGCAAGCTGTCCTCCTGCTTCGATGTAGCACTCGGTCTTCTACCTTTAACCTTTATCATGGTGTCACTCGCCGTCACCCATCAAACTTCCGGCAGTGTCGACCCTAGCGTTGGCAGCAGCCTCAAGCGCAAACAAACCGATTCCAAGCAGCAGCTCTCGAGCCAAGCGAAACGTCGCCGAGTCGCATTCGATCTCAATCACGATATTCATATCCTCGCAGACCCGAACGAGAAAAGCCAAGAGCTGGTATTGGAAGAAGTCCATCGTGCGTTGGAAAAACATGCTGCTGGTGACGCGACTGCATACGACGTTCTACGGAGCTTATTCACGACAAAACCAACTGCAACTGATGCTCCACTGAGCGGCCTACTCGAGAAATACGTCGTGGCCCTCACGCAAAATGTTACCCGCCTTGACGGCTGTCGTGGACTAGTACATGCCGTGCTTGACTGTCACTGGGCAGCAAGGAATCAGGATTTCGTACACTCCTACAGACGGTTTCTTCGATCTTTACTGTCTCTGTATCCTGGATTCACCTCCACGGTCCTTGGTATGCTGGTGGGCATGTTTGTGGAGCCGCCGTCGCCTAGAATGCGGCAAGAGGACGACCCCGCTATTCCGCGCGCACAGTTACAGAGTCGAGTGCACGATACTCTACGCTTCCTCTTGCGGCAAGGTTCCATGACGGCCACTTATCTCCAGCCTCTTCTGAGCTCGAATTTCCCCTTCTCGACCGATACCTCAAAAGCGCACATACAATACATCAACAACATACTCAAAGTTACCGAATACTGTCCCGAGCTTAAGAGGGCCATATTATCACTCATCATGGATAAGCTCGTGAAGATCGATGTGCAGATCCAGGTTGACATGGAGGAATTGGACGATGACCTGGAAGACCAGCTTATTGAGGACTATGCTCGCGAACTCGACGATGAAGACGACGAGAGCGACAACGAGTCAGTTTCGAGCGAGGAAAGCCTGGACGATGACGAACGCCGTCTAAAAGAGATCAAAGAGTCGGTCACTAAATTAGATAACATCATGTTTCTCCTCTTCCAACATTACGATTCCGTCTTTCAAAAAGGCGATCTACACGAGATCGATGAAGCATACGAGAGCCTACTCTCACAGTTCTCAAACATCATCCTACCGACCTACCGATCTCGGCACACGCAGTTCCTCCTCTTTCACTTCAGCCAGATGACACCTGATCTGATCGATCGTTTTGCTGTCCAATGCACGCAACTAGCCTTCGATCAAAGCCGGCCGCAGATCCTTCGCGTTGCAGCCGCCGCCTATCTCGCGTCGTTCATCGCCCGTGGTGCGCACGTACCCCGACAAACCGTCTGCGACGTGTTCGAACTTCTAGGCGAGCAGCTCGAGATACTTCGGAAGCAGTTGGAGCCGAATTGCAAGGGTCCTGATCTGCGTCGCTACGGTACATATTACGCTATCTCGCAGGCCCTCCTGTACGCATTTTGTTTTCGTTGGCGCGACCTGATCGAAACTGCCGACGGACGGGCGCCGACCGACCACGACATCGTCTACCACGAAGGCGACTTCAAGTGGTACAAGGAAGTTAACAAGACCCTACAAAAAAATGTCTTCTCTAAGCTCAACCCACTCAAGATCTGCGCACCGACTATCGTCCAACAGTTCGCGCGTATTGCACACCACCTCCGCTTCATGTACGTCAACTCGCTCATCGAGACTAACAAGCGGATACGCCTGACGAACATGGTTGGCGTTGGGTCCCGAGAGACAGCGCTCACAATGAAGAGAGGCGAGGAGGGGTTCCTGCTCGATGCGTACTTCCCCTTCGACCCGTACGTGCTCCCGCGGAGCAAGAAGTGGATTGAAGGAGACTACGTCCAGTGGAAGCCCATTCCTGGCATGGTGATCCCACGGGAGGATGACGAGGAGGATGAAGAGGAGAGTGACGACGAAACCGACGCTGACGACGATGACGATGATGACGAGAGCACGGTTGGGCTTCCCACCGCGCCCACCGAAGGCTTTGACCTGGACGACGGGACCGATGCAAGCTCGGCGTAGGAGGCGAGCCGCTTCCCGGCCTCGTCGGGATTGATTCCCACATTTCGAAGGCGTTTTGTAGGGTCTGGCATTTGCAATTAGGTGTTGCATTTTCATGGCGTTATGGGGTATGATGTACGATTCAAGCCTGCGAGTTCTATGCGCGACGTGGGCGGGAAATATGTCTGCGACGTTTTGAGCTTGCGCTTTTGAGCGATGGCATGATAGGGTACAGTAGGATATGGTTCGATGACAAAAGCTACATTGATAAAAATTTCATACAATATTGAATTTAGTCCACTGTATGCTTGTCTTGTGAGTGACTTGGTGTGCAGCGGGATGCGGGATGCGGGATGTCCCCCAACCATGATCCAGACAGTGTCTTCTGCATGGCTCTTCTGAGCGAATCACAATGTGGCTGTTCCCAAACCTAAAGATTTGGCAGCTCGCAATGTCTGCGCGTGGCAGGTCCTATAGAACGGTTTTACATGTCGAACTCGCCTCCTCGTCCGCGCTAGAGATTGCAGTGAAAAAGCGGGCTATGGAGTGCTAACCCCTTTCCAGTGTACTCGTATCCCCCAGTCCAAAGTCTCCGAGCTACCACCGATCCATATCAAGCAACTCAATCACACTCAAAGACCATGTTGATTTCACACCCGACGCACTTAGTTGCGTCATCCATTCAATTCATACGAACAGCTAAAACAAAGCGGCAAATCTACCGCCCAGAAAGCCCGATATCTAGACGCCAATGCAATGCTCGCGTGTCGTGCATACCCACCCGGTCGGTCTCACAAACGCCGAACCGCCCTCGAAAACGCCTCGTAGAATGTACAAGTATCCGAATCCGTTTTCGCTCCAACTCCAGTCGCGTTGTGTTGTGTCGTACCCAAACCAGCTCGATCCTGAAAGCCCCAGTCCGTCTTTCCAACCCACGCCGGTTCCACTCCAGCCTGAAAATATCCAATTCCCAAAGCACCTGGCAAATCCTTATGATAAAAGCAGACATGTGGCTTACCTGTTCACCCTAATTGTGCTCGCACCGTCACCTATGCCGTCTTCTTCACTCAGGCCCTCCAGCGGCTTCACATCCTCCAAGCGCATCGCCTTGAGCAAGTCCCTGCTCGCCCTCACACCGTCCCTGAGCTCAAGGCTGCTTTTCCACAGCGCATCTTGCAGCGCCACCGGATCACCCGACACGCCGAGCAGCGCCTCGGGCGCTGGACCCCGTGGAATGGGAAAGTCGACGAGTGGCTTGCCGTTCGGACCAACAGAGACACGTATCGGACGCGGGAGGTCGTCGTAGGTATTATTGACTAATCCATCTTCAGGGTCTGAGGACGTCGGATGCTCTTCGCGGCTGCCGGCGCGGCGGGAACGCGGGTACCTGCTGCGAGCGAGGATGAGTTTCTCGAGGGCGTCCCAGGCTTCGTCTACGTCTTCGTCTTCAGCGGAGGCGTCGGTGATCACGCTCAGGGGAGGCGAGTCGTCGCTGTTGAGGCTGAGGCCGTACACCGCCGCGTGCGACCAAGCGAAGTCTATCTGTTGGGACCGTTGGTTGGCACGGTGGTAGGACGGAGGCACGTTTTGGGTTGGCGGCTTGAGCTGCGTCTGCATTTGAGAGACAGACGAGAGACCACGGGCGTGGTGCGGATCTGCGTTCATTGGCTGGCCTTGCTCGTCCAGCGTCTGAGGAGTAAGTAAACCGGGGATCGCATGGTTAGGTTCAGACTGTGACTTCATGTGGTATGAAGTACGATTGCTGGTTTCGGTGAGCTGAACTTGGTCTTCCAGGTTGAACGGATTGTCGTTCATTTGCTCCGTCGCAGCCGAGTAAGCTACTGTTGATGCTGAGCCTGACGTGCCGGGTCGATAGTCGTCAACCATGGCGTCATCTAAGTCAATCATAGACGTCCGTACCGGAGATTCTGGGGCAGAGTTGATGGCACGCGGATACTCATCGAAAGTGCCGATGGGTGCCGTAGTAGCGTGCCTCAAGTTCGGTCTGAAGCTGGGTTCGATTGTTGGAGATGATGCGAACGGTTGCGGATAATCCGGTTCATTTTCATCCAGCCCACCCATAGGGAACTTGAAGTCCCTCGTCTTCCGATTGTTGAGTGGCGGCGGCTCGTTCATCGATGGGAACTTCCAATCCTTCGTCGCACGCCGCGAGGTTCTCGGATTGTTGGCATTCGCCTCCGCTATTGCTGCATCGAATGTCCATTCCCTTGTGACTCGATTCTGCTTCGGTGGAAATGCAAACTCGCGCGTCTGTCTGCTCTGTCTGGCATTGCCTTGATTAGGCTCCTCTGGCAAAGTTGGGAATGTCCAATCCTGCGTTCGACGGTTCGCTTGGTCAGGCATAGTGGGATATTTCCAATCCTGAGTTTGCCTGTTGGAGTCTTCACTCGCAGAAGGGAACGTCCAATCTTGCGTGCGACGGTTCGAATCTTCATTGGCCATTGGGAACTTCCAATCCCGTGTCGCGCGTTTGTTGAACTGGTCGTTTTGTTCTTGCTTCAATCGTTCTTCTTCCTCTTGCTGATCTTCTAGTTCCATCTCTCGTATCAGCTTCTGCATCCGGTTGGCTTTCAACGTGGGCACTTCACCGAGATCGATACTGGGTACATCAGCTACTGTAGGTGCAGCGAAGTCTAGATCGATGACAGTCTCTCGATTCGGCGCGCCAGGGTTGAAGTCACGAAGAATCAGGTCAGAAGGAGGTCGTCCGTTACCGGTGGGATCTATGCCGCTGTATCGGTAGGGTGAACTATTTATGTCGAACAGTCGATTAAGGCGTTCTTTTCCGCGATCAATTTGTTCCTCCCGGAAGGTGGCCTGAAGCTGAGCGAACCGATCCTCCACGTCGGGTGGCGGCATAGCCATAGCCAAGAAGTTTTGTCCTGGAGTTGAAGTGAATGGATCCCCGAATGCTCGTGATAGACGATTTTCAAACTCATCCGAGGTACTAAATGTCCAATCGTCGTCTTCGCCCTCAACCTCCGGCGCAAGTGGATCTGGGGCCTGCGCTCCGTAGGGGTTGAATAAAGATGCTCGAGCGCCACCTTCATGTTCCCACTTGTAGTAATCTTCTACCAGTTTGACAAGAATGACTGTAGGGAACATCTTGGTTGAGTCCTTCAGGAACGGGTGCTCTAGGATCTCGTCCGGTGTTGGCCGATCCTGTGGGTTTGGTTGCAATATGAAAGAAATGAATTCTTTGAGCGCATCGGAGTGTCTTTCGTCTTCTAGTACAGGTACTCCCGTGTCTGGCAGGTCCCATTGTGAGGTCTTGTGGAAAGGTGGAAAGCCTTCTGCCATCTCGTAGACGGTGCACCCGTATGCCCAAATGTCAACCTCCGAACCGTACAGGATATCGTTCGGCCGTACCCTGCTTTGCGGATGGGCGTCTTTGATCCACTCGTTCTGAAGTTCAGGCGCCATCCAGTATGGGGTACCAACGATTGTCGAGCGCTTGGATTTGTCAGGCTCAAGCGTCCCAGAAACGCCGAAATCGCAGAGTTGCACGCGACCATCCTCCAGGATCAGGATGTTGTTACACTTGAGATCTCGATGCAATACGCCAGCCTCATGAACGTATTTCAGACCCAATGCCAATTCGCGCGCGATCGGTATGATGAATTTCTCTGGTAGTCCGGGCGTTTTAGCGCTCATGGTTGGCTTCATGAGGGTATTGACACTGCCACCGCTAGCATACTCGCTAACGATCCAGAGCTCGTTATGCACCGAGCGTGCTTCTTCGATGATGTTGACATATGGCCGCGCTCTGCTGTCTCGTAGCTGCTGGAGAATATTGATCTCCTTTAGCGTTTCCGAGAGGTTCTTCGTGGTCATTTCTTCATAATCGACCGTGTCAATGTCAATGATTTTGATAGCAACGAGTCCACCTGAGTTACGATTCTTTCTGCGTGTGGGTCAGTCTTGTGCACAGCAAAGTTACTGGAATAATGCTACCCACCCCTTGAATACGCGGCCGTATGCGCCTTTGCCGATAAGCTCGTAGAAATCATAAGGTGGCGGTTCGTCACCACTACGCTTGGCTCGCTCGGCGACAATGTCCTGCATCTCTTTTGCCTGCTGGATCGCGCGGCCCTTGGTGCCGACAGCAGCCGGCTGCACGGATAACCGAGTGGGGTCCATTTTGCCTTTGCCCACCAACGTATCCTTTTGCGTACGTTCGAGTAGCTTGATGGCGGTCTCCAATATCGGTTCCGGGAGCTCTAAAGGCGACTCGGGTATATCTTGGAGAGGACTGTCTACAAGCTCACCAGCACCCCGCTGTATTGAAGTCTTCGAGATTTGCAGCGGCGATAGATCGGACAGAGAGGCAGCGGCTTTCAAGTTGGTCTTGGAAGGGAGACGGCCTATTGGGCAATTCGACTGTAGACTACTTGAGTTGCTCTTCGGTGGGCTCGAGGCGACTGAATGGTCAAAGATGGACGGCGGAGGTGACACTTCGCCGAGCGCTGTTGTTGGGGATTCTACGACAATTGGAAATCGAGGGTCTGCGATGGGTCGCGATATGGTAGTCTTGTCGATTGACTTTCGCGGAGTCCTCTGGATCCCTATCTTACGAGTAAGCTCATTGAACGAGAAACCACGGCTTACCCGGGGCTGCTTCGTCTCTGTCTCTTTCTTTGCGCGCGGAGTGACCGACAGTGACTTGCTGCGACTGCGCAAGTCTTCGTCCAGGCCCGCGAGATCACTCAGAGAGGTCTTCGACCGGGCCAGGCGTGCAGGCCGCATGGCGTCGCCGAGGGTGTGTTGTTGCGCGTGGTTATGACATTGGGAGCGTTCGTCGCGCGGGCGCGGGGTGTAGAGTAAGAGAAAATCAACTTACAAGTTGCTCAATGAAGCGCCTCTTAGCTTGTACTCGAGTGAATAACGCTCATGTTGCCCTGCAACTGTCGGGTGAAGCCGAATCGGCGTGCGCTGGACTTCCGCACGTGGCTGCCCCACCTGCACCCCAGTCCGTATCAACTCTAGAAAATCAAGGGCGGAATCGAGTGTGATGCCACAAGGTTAATAGATCATGAAGAGGATAATGGCGATGCCGCAATGCACGCTCATTGAGGATATGGTGGAGTATTCGAGACATGCAGGGTCCGGACTATCTGAAGTGGAGTCGGATGTCGGCCATCTTGGCCGCCTAATGCAACCTTAATTCATACGGTTAGAGCCCGCGAGGGGCCTGACATCATTTGCGCCACTCAGTTCACTATGGCCAGCTTTCTAGAGTAGATAGACTCCAAGTATGTAGCACAGTAACTCGAACACCATACCATACATCAATCAATAAATCATGCCTCCCAAACAAGCACAGAAAGCGGCTCCCAAGCCAGGCCCCACCGCCATGAAGAAGACACACGTGAAGCCGCAAACGAAAGCACCCGTTAAGAAAGCCCCGATCGCGCAACCCAAAGTTGATGTTCCGAAAGCTGGAACGCAAACGAAGAAGCCAGTGTTACCCGCTCCGAAGACGCAGACGAAGCCGCTGCCAAAAGCGAACCCACCGAAGCAGCTGCCCCAGCAGCAGGGTTGGCTCGCACGCATGGGTAGCCAGGCCGTCTCCGGCATTGGAAGCTTCACTGGCGCTGTTGTGGGCGCGGCTGGGAACGGCATAGTGGGCGCAGGCAGGGGCGCAGGTTCGAGGTAAGTCACGACATCGTCGTTGTCCACATATCAGTCCTAACATCCGAATAGCCTCGCAAACACGTCCCGCGGCTGGGGCGACGCTATCCGCGAGTATGGCAACTCCATCAAGGACGTCACCGGTGCGTCAGGCCCGAGGGCGAGCTCTGCGAAGAACCCGCTCGGATTGTCGAGCACGCCCCAGGGCGCAAAGGCCGTGATGGGGTCGAGACCAGGCATCTCGGGCGTCTCGAAAGGCTCTGGAAGCAATCCTTTGGGTTTGTGAGAAGAACACATCAATACATGTTATGAGCTATGAACGAAGTGGGATTTCATCTATGTATTACAATACAGTACTGGAGTAAAGTTGGGTATCTTCGCGAAGTCTTGTACAAGTAGTCTATATGGCCGGGGAATAATGCAATGTACCCGCCCGTCGTGAAGATTCTTAGCTGTACTGTGCGCCGTTCCAATGCAAGTGGAAATGGCAAAAATCATACATGAGAAGTAAAAGTATATTGTACCCACGCGACTGACGTCAGAAGGGTGTTGTGGAAGGCACCACCTAGGTGCACGGACTACTAAGTCAACAGACTCTCGCCCGCTTTCCTTCTGCCCATAGACTCCTCACTACACACACACTCTTTTCTGCAGATAGCAATATAGCTTGCTTGTCAATATGCTTGCCTTCCCACAAATATAGACGGGCGGCGTATGTTACGCTACCTGGAAGGCGTCCATGTCACCGGTCGACATCTCTGGGACGCCCGCTTCGTCCTTGGCCTGGTTGATCATGACTTCCACTTCTTCCGGAGGATACGAACGTTTCATCACAACTCGAACGAACTCCGACAAAAGGTTCAAACCAATATCTCCGATTTCCTCGTCGCTGAGCCTGTTGTAATCTTCCTCGGCAATGCCCGTTCTCTGCTTCCGCTGCTCCTCAAGGATATAGTAAATGCGGCCTAGTTTGTCAAGTGTCTGCTGATGAGCACCTGTACGATTGAAGTGCGATCGTTCCTGTGGTGTGCTCCGCTGCAGGTCGACCCAAGCGGCGTGTTTTTGGAGTACTTCTGCAACTGTGTCCGAAGGAAATATGAGGAAATGCTTTCGCAGAATGTGCAGACTGACGAGCGAGCCTGCTAGATCCTTTGAATAGCTGAAGCAATGCAACATGAGACTAGATAGAGCACCATGGTCTGGTCCGGCCAGCCCCATCCGAAAACGTTCTGCGTCGGGTCTCGATCGACAGCGCGTCCACCACTGCACCGTCTCAGCGAGTAGCTCACGCGGTCGTGGAAGGTCAGGATCATCCCGTGTGGCAAAATCTCCAAGTGCCAATCGAAGCGTTTTCCATAAGCATCTGATGCTGGCTCCGTCTGGGAATACGCCGGGCGAGCCCTCAGGTCCATCTGTTAACGATCTGTAAATCTCCCATACCTCACTGAACTTTCCTTGTCGGCACTTGTTGTCCATCAGGATATTCATGATTTCAGTATTCGAGTGTAGGCCACTCTCTTTGAGCTGTCTCGCCAGGTAGTCGACGTGTTCCCATTGCAACTTTGCGGCGTGGTGCCTCATCATGAGTGCAAATGTAGTGACATTAGCACTTGGAAGCTTTCCGGCTATCTCCTTGTTCGACATCAGCATTTGTCTCTCGTGGATCCATTTTGGCCATTGTGAGATTAGTTCAGAAGCTGGCGCGTGTGGCAGCTTGCCTATGGGTGCCTTCCGAGCGTTTTCGATCATTCGCCATCCGAGATCTTCGGCCTTCAAAACGTGTGGGGTGTCTTTGGTTCTGAAAAGCACCTTCAAGAATAGGTTGCAATGGACGGTCTGAGGATGAAAATCGCGATTCACCATGAATTGAAGCACCTCAACTGAGGCTTCCGGGGCGGAACTGCCCAAGGCTGCCCTCATCCAATGTCCATACACGTGGGAGTGATATGCTTCTGGTAACAGCTCGATCGCTTCCAATCCAATGTCGTTAATCTCCACTATGTCTTTACCTAGGCGGTAGAGCTTGTGCAGCCTTGCAAGAACCTTTTCGATCTCCGCGGGGTATAACGAGGTAGCAAGGCGTCCTTGTCTGACCATGTCATGAAAGACGGCCATAGCGTTCGGCAAATGACGAGCTTCCAAAAACCCAACGAAATAAGCGTCATAGTCTTGGAGCGTCATTTCCTTGCTCGATCGCTGCTTGTGGCCCTTGTATATGCCCTCGGCTAGGTCGTGATGCCCAACTGAAGCAGACTTGGTGTGTGCGCGAAACACAGCTTTCGCGATGGATGAATTCCATGTGGGATACAACTGGAAAAGCTCTTCCATGATCTCTCGTGCGCGATCAGGGCATCCATGGAGCGCAAACATCCGGGCTCCTACATCGAGATGTTCAGGCTTATAGTCGTGCCTTGGAAGTTTATTGGCACCCGCATGGTCTTGCTCCCATTCTCTCAAAGCCTGCTCTTCGTGTCCGTGTGAGAACACGCCGTATAAGTATTGTATTCGACGTCCCACTGGTTCGTGTTTGCCACACTCGGCCATGTCTTTCAGTAACTGTTTCCGATGCGGAGCGTCCGCTCCCTCAGACAGTGCCCTCTCTTGCGTGCTCCAGAGAATGTCCCATGCTTTATCCGGCATCGCGTATAGCACTTCCGAGAAACGCTCCCTCAGGCGATGGTATACCTTTCGTAGCATCAAGTGAAGCCCCGGGCGGGCTACTTTGGAATCCGCCAATCGTAGAAGATGGTTCAGTTTCAGCACATCAGCATGACCCTCTTGCGCATAGCAATCTGTGTCTCTAGGAAGCAATTCGAATCGCTGAGACTGGCGCAGCTGGGCGCGCTCTCGTTTGCGTGCGTCGCGTCGCGCAGCATCCTGTTGCGAATCGGCAGGTACGACGGACTGGGGCGCATGGCGCGTAGGATCCCATTGTGCGACGTACGTCGGTATCGGCTTAGGAAACGTGGTCAAGAAGCGTGCGTGCGAAGGTTGCGGAGGACGGAGAAGGCGGCTTATGCTACGCAAGATGAGTAGCATGGAGAGTTGCGTTTTCGTTGCGGCCGGTGCGGATCTTCCCTTTTTCCGATTATGAAGTCCATCTGAGCATAGAAACAATATTAAAAAGGAATGTACGGGAACAAATCCACGAAGAATGAATGGAGGCGGTCCGTCCCTCTCGCCGCATCATTCTCCTGGAAAAGCTGACGACCAATCAGCGACTGGAAGTGGATTTACGTCAGCGTCTTGGCAGTAACTCTTATAGGGCCCCTATCGATAAGACTCGACTGGATGCTCGTTTCTGATCAGATGACAATAATGACTTCCTCCAGGTCCCTCGACTTGTTCCGATCCCACCAGCAGACTGGTTTTCCGTACCCAGCAATGATGCTGCTCACTAAAGCAGCTATCGGCGCGTCTGCCGCTTCGGGCCGCGGATGCATTCACTGCCTGAGTATTCTGCCCTCCAACTAAACAGCTCCTACTTCATTTACGAGCACAAAACCTTCACAATGGCATCACGTCCATGTACATACGAAGCAGGACTGTAGGCACGTTTTCCTCTGGATCGTCGACTTCGTTTCAGGTGTTACTGTTGTAACCTGGTACAAAATTGCTTCAAATCTGGGAAGGGCCTGGCCTGGCTTCTCGGTGGCTTTTATCTGCCTGTTGTACTCAGCTCGGTCCTGAACATGTCGCGGCGTGCATCGGATGAAACGCACCATGTCTATTCGTCTTCTCACGTAACGAGCACGTTTTTAGGCACGGCGTGAGTGCCTGCATGCACGTCCCGCGTTTACTGGCGGCCATGGTGGCCTCATTGGTGGTTAATATGAATTGAGGGACTAATGGCGGAATCTCCCATGTTCTGGTTTGCCCTTGCTTCTTGAGGGACCTCATTCGTTCCAAAAACATCTTCAGTGCAGCACATGCACGCGCCGTCTGCAAATTGTAGATCGATTTAGCCGCAGTCCAGACTCCCTCCCGCTCCGCACTCGTCGATCTTCCGACCGAGATCTTTGAGCATGGCCATGAGATTCACAGCTAAGCTTTTCCCCCGCATGCACCCCATCTGCCGAATATGCAGGCTACCATAATTCGCAGATCGGAAAATCGACTCTCAGGAACGCGTTTCACTGTTTCTGCAAACACCCAGGCCACTGTCTTCCGAACTTCTTTCACAGTTCAATTCGCTCCAGGACGCAAGCATTACAGTATTCACACCTACTCGCTAGACCGCAATATTTTGCTCAGGCCGGCTGTAGCCACTGCCCGGCACAGATTGATCTGGCTGCAAGCTTCGACTTAAGACCCGGGTGTGACCGAGTTTTCATTTTATTTACTCGTCCATGCATGGTTGGTTCGGTTACGCACATGCAATGTTCAAGGAAATATGGGGAACAGCCAATGTCCCTAGATCGCGACATTCTCAGACGGCTAAAATGTCCGCATTGCGCCTTCGTCGAGAACATACGTAAACTAGAATATTTGGCCAACCATGTCTGGAGCACACAAAGCCTCATATGATCGAAATGCCGATTCGAGAAAAGCTTCTGCTGCATCTAACCTTCGCTGCATGGCTTCTGTACCTGCCACTATACCGGCTGTCAACTGCTTCCAAATACGTGACGAAAAAGCGGAGATATCTCCTCAGGATCACCACTTACGAGAGATTTTCTCTACAATATGCTTACCTCGTTGGTTTGGGCAGGTCTCTTTGCTGTCCCTTCGTGGGCGCAAAGCCAATTCGTGAAGGGTCAGAAATGGCAGATCGTCCTCACTGGTGTACCAGACGTAACGAAATCGCCTCTTCCACCTACCGATGCTCCCGTATGGGATATCGATTTGTTCGACAGCGACACTGCGACAATAACAGCTCTCAAAGCAGCAGGAAAGATTGTAATATGCTACTTTAGTGCAGGTTCGTTATGTTTTCTGTCCCGACCGCACACTTCATACTGAGCGTGGCTAGGGACTGTGGAAGACTGGCGTTCAGATGCGAATGATTTCCCAGGCGGGGATGTTGGAAAAGTACTCCCAGAGTGGCCGAACGAGAAGTGGATACGAACCGGAAGCACGAAGGTCAGAGGCATAATGGCGAAACGTATTAAACTTGCCGGCGACAAAGGGTGCGATGCCATAGATCCGGACAACATAGGTACGTCTCCTGCATAATCAAGTCTATGAAGATACCTTACGCACTTGCTATTGACCGATGGAGAAAGCCGTGTTATCCGCTAACATGTTTCTCAGACGGTTATGTGAGTACATCGCCCTCTTTCAGCGCGCTGTCCAGCGCGTCCAACAGTACGTACTACGGTCCGTAATCTACGGTCCGTAGTTGGTTTTTGACAGTACGTACCGTAGTGAGGCGCCCACCGTACCGTACACCGTACCGTACCAGATTTTGACCCGTAGTACGGCTGTACGGTTCCTAATTAGGAAGGAGGCGTGAGTAGAGCTCTGGGTGGCGGATTTGATGGATTTGATGGATCTAGCTGTTTTGGGTGTAGTATGTCTCCTCACAGAGCAAATGCGGAGCTTCGGCCCCTGACTAACTTTTCGCCCTCATCCCTATACAATCGTCAGCCCGTTTATCTTGTTTATTATTAAATTCAACATGTCAATTGCTTCCTGGATGAACTCCTCTTATAATACGCGATCGTCTCAAGTATTGCAGCCGTCGCAGCTATCAACACCGATACCGTATCATGCCTCTGCCGCCCGGAGAGCTCTCTCATCAGCCAGCTCCTCGCGATCGTCGTCGCCGTCCATCCATCCTCCCCACGAGTATCCTACGGACCGCAATAATGGCAGGGAGTTCGATATTGATTGGGCCAATCTATGGCACGGCAAGACGCACCTTGTCGCCAATCGTATAGGATACCGCGTGCGGCATAAATCCAAGTCTCTGGGCGGCCGCAAAGCAGCATCAATATGGCGATA
>ML976669.1:893493-950190 GCA_010015655.1 Bimuria novae-zelandiae CBS 107.79 | reverse complement strand
CAAGCGCTCGCCGTCAACGTACAATGTGGCTGGATCCCATGCTCCTCACCGGCCAGAAGTCTCGCAAGCGTATAAAACAGAGCTCACAGCTAGAGGAGTATAACGATAGCGTACTCGAGGACCTACAGCTTGCCCGAACAGACCAGCGTCTGTCAGATTTACTAGACGACCCTCACCGCTGGTGGGTAGAAGTAGGTCAAAAACGGTACCCAATTGTTTTCAAGATGGCTATGGATCACCTCTCTGTGCCAGCCACCTCGTGCGACTGCGAGCGCTGTTTCTCCTCTGCCAAACGTACAGTCACGTGCGATCGCAATTCACTATCGCCAGAGACGATTGAGGCCTGTCAACTACAGAAGAACTGGCTGAGGAGAAACGTCGTGCCAAGTTACCTCAAGGACCTGACTAGCTATATAAATAACAAGGAGAAACAGGAGGCAGAGGTTGCCGAGGACGACGCTGCTAGCATGGAGGATCTGGACGTCGACGCTCCCGAAGACCTCTATTCACAGGACTTTCCTAATTAGGAAATATTACGGCCGTACTATCAATACCGTACTGGCTTTCGAACCGTAGCGTACGTACCGTATTAGCTAGCAACCGTAGCGTAACCGTAGCGAGGTCGAACAGTACGTACTACGTACTGTTGGACGCGCTGGCGCTGTCCATACTCCAGACGCCTTCAGGCGACCATTATTCAAGCTGAATTTGAACATAAGACCATAGCTAACAAGCCCCAGCAAAATGACAACGGCCTAAGCCTCAAATCCCAAGACGCAATCGACTACATGCAATGGATGGCGACCGAGGCCCAAAAATACGACTTATCTATTGGCCTCAAAAACTCCCTCGACATCGTCGACGCCCTCACCCCCACAATCGACTTCGCCGTCAACGAGCAATGCGCCCAGCTCGGCGAATGCGACCGCTACACCGCCTTCCTCGCTGCCGGAAAACCCGTCTTCCACATCGAATACTCCACGCCGCTCAACGCCGCTGCCGCAAAAGGCATCTCGTGCACAAGCGCTCGGCCAGCGGGCATGAGCACGATTCTGAAGAATATGGCGCTGGATGGGCCGGCGGTGTACTGCGATGGCAGCGAGGTGGATACGCCGACGAAGGGGGGGACGAGCCCGCCGAGATCGTCGAAGACGCTGACGCAGAAGCCGACGAGTACGCGGCCGACGACGACGAGGTCGAGTGCGAGTATATCTAGTTCGACACCGGGACCGACGACGAGTCCGACGCCTACACGCCCTCCGACGACGATACGAACAAGTTCGAGCACGAAGCCTGCGCCGACGAGTACGTCGGGCCCGGGGAATGGGTGTAAGGCGAAGCACTGGGATCAGTGCGGTGGGAATGATTGGAAGGGGTGCACGGTTTGCGAGGTAATCCTCCTACTTCTCTCCCTTTTGAGCCTTCTGTAGGGCTATTGCTGATGGTTGTGTCATAGTCTCCGTACACGTGCAAGGGTGTTTCGCCGCCGTGGTATTATCAGTGTCTTTGAGCGTGGGACCGAGAGTGTTAGGAGAATTTAGAAGTTGGGGTTCGTTATATAGATATACCCAATTCAGACTTATACCGTTGGCTGCTTTGCGTGTTGCTTAGGCGCGGATTTAAACTTCGAGAAGATTAGATGTGCTGTGTTGTTCTGTGTGGAATAATAGCTCATAATCACTGGCCAGCGCGAGAGGGGCGTGCACAAGAATGAATACCAAAACGCTAGATGTAGACTGACTATGGGGTATCATCCACCTCCTTCCATACAAATACCTACGCCATACAACAGACGCTGTCATGAATGCCATCCACTCTTGAAAAAAACGCGATGTACCACACAGACTACATCATAATCCCCCTCTCGCCATTCAAAACACTCTTACACCTACATCGCCAACTCATCCTCCATCCCATCATCGAACTCCTCCCAAAACCGCTTCCTTGGCGTCGCATTCCAACTCTTCCTCTTCTTCGGGACCGGCGTCCCCTTCCTTGCCCACGACGCCTTCACCTTATTATAGGCCACCCTACTCATCTTGCCGCTGCTCTTCGCGCCGGACGAGCTCAACCCTTTGATCTGAGGCGCGGACATAGGTGTCTTAAACACGGGTGAGGATAGGAGGTTTCGTGGCGCATCGAGAGGCTCGCGCTTGATGGTGGGCGTTGCAGGTGGTGGGGAGCCGTGTTGCGTTGCGAAAGGGTCAAATTGCGTAGCGACGGGTAAGGGTGAAGACGCTCGGTAGGGAACTTCTTTGGGGTGGGGCTGGTTCTCGTGGGTGCGCAGGCTGGCGGCTCTGAGGAAGGTCTGCTTGCACTTGGGGCATTGGTGGATGTTGGTGGGTGTTGGTGGGTTGCTGCCTACCAGGTCGATTTGGTCGTCGTTGTCAGATTCGACTTGGTAGGTAATGATGGGCTTGGATTTCGATTTCGAGGATGATGATGGGATTGCCACAGCCTTCTTTTTGAGCGGTGTTTGTTGGACGGCCGTGCTGGTGGCGATTTTGCTGGGTGGACTAGGACCGCTGGCGACCGGAAGCGCAGTGTTTTGACTGTATTCTATTTCCGGTTGCGTTATTTCCATCTCCACGGAGGCTGCTACCTGATCGACTGTATTCTCCCTCGTAACAGTGCCCTGGAGGATCTGCTGTATTGAGTCCTCATGGGTTTCTGGAATCTCCTGAGTTTCTTCGACGCATTCTCCATTACTGCTCAGCGCATCCGCCACGTCCTCTCCATAGAGTGACAGCAGATCCTTCTCGTCGTCGTCAAAATGACCGCCCGATGCAATAATTTCCTCCACGTTCCCAGACATGGGCTCTTCTTCGTGGCGATCAACTTCGCCATGTTCGAGAGAACTCGGCGTGGGCAGATGGCGGCCGGCTGTGGGCGAGCTCAGCACTTCAGCGTCATTTCTTTGCTTCACTTGGTCGCTTGGGCCCTGTGGTTTTCCAAGACCGGAGCTTTGATACTCTTCAGCCTTGGCACTGAGCTTGTTACGCCAGCGGGCCCAAAATACGCCCTCATGCCAGTCCTTCCAGTGTGGTCGACTGTTCATGATTTCGGACCATTTCCGATTGTGTAACATCCTCGATTCGATGATATACTGGTCATCTTCTGCAGTGAAAGTATACCGGGAATACTGCCTTCGGGGTTCCTGGGGACGTTTCGTAAGTAAATGGACTGCAGATTGACCTGCGCTCTTGACGGTGGATGGCTGCTGGGGCCTTTGCTCTCCCGCACTATCAGTCAAGTCGTCTTCTGAGAAGAAAGGAACGGTAGCCCGAGCGCAATTATTCTGTCTCTGTGTGATATGCACTCCTATTGCAAATGAGCGGCGTTTTCTTCGTTCACTTTGAGTAACAGGCAAGGGACTTGACTGAGGAACCGTAGATGACTCTGAGCTCGGAAGCAGTGGTAGGCGGTGGAAATTCGGCGCGGTAGCTGGTGCAACTTCTCCAAGGGTTACGGTAGGAGTGATGGGCACCTGCGGGAGGTTCGATTGCTGAGGTTGGTGAATGGGTACATGAGATATCAAGCTTGAGAAGATGGTAGCAACAGCTTGTTGCACGGCTCTCACTGTTTGGGCTTCGAAAGCTCTCTGCGCCTGTTGTCCCGCTGGTGTTTGAGGGAATTGAACCAACTGGATCAGATCTGCGGTAGGATTCGTGGAAGCAGCGAGCGCTGCTTGTACAGTCGCGTTTTTCGGTGTGTCTGGGACCGGTACCCCGATTTGGTTGTCCGTTTGGGAAGGAGACTTCGGTTCGTTTTGCGCTTGTTTAGCTGGGAACGCATCCGACCCAAGGCTGGCTGGTTCGGGCGACGGCGACGGCGCCAATTCGTCCCTCTCGTCGCAGTCGGAATCTTCATCATCTCCGCCATCCATTTCTGGGTCGTTTGCGAACATGTCGTCTACGAGCTGGACGTCGTCCAGAGACTTCACCGAGCGCTGTCCGAGTCGTTTGCGGTATTCTCGCTCCAACTTCCTCATGTGTCCCCTGTCTACGACAATCTTCCCTTCACCGCGCATGTCCAGCTCGTCGCTCATCATGTCGGGCATTGCGCCATATTTCGCATATATCGCATCCCACCTGTTCTTCAACCACTCGCTGTTTTGCTTCTTTCCTTCAAGGTATTCTGGATTATTCTCGTCAACCTCGTCCACTCCGATCGACTGGAGGATGCGCATTCGTTTCGCAGGCCGCTCCATGGCGGGCAATCGGTAGCAGGGTAGCGACCGTTGAGAAGTGTTTGGCGGCGGGGGTGTGTCGGATCGCAAAGCACGCACTCGACCTTTGGACGCGATGGCTGGGAACGGACGCGGTTTCTCGTCTAGCGCGCCCCGCCCGCGAATCCCTGTCACCCAGCACAGCGGGAGCCCGAGCGCCTGGCACGTCCATGTGCAGATGACGGTTGAGCGGCCGCAACATTGACAATCGTCCATTTGCAAGTAACACATATTCCCCATTCTCGTACTTTGAGTAGGATCTATACAAGAGGTCCATTCATCATGGTCAAAGACACAAGAGCAGCATTATCATGCCAGCAATGTCGAAATCCAATAGACATCGATGCCTCCATCGACAGGCTCAACCCCGCGGCCTTCAAGCTGCTAACAGGTAGAAGAAGCCACTTTGACATATTTATTATAGGACCATAACTCATACTTTGCAGACTCAACCGTTCAAGGGCAGCCGCAGACCACGAAGCACACACCCGCGCGCCAGTCACGCCCAACATATCCCTCCTCGCGACACCAGACGTACGAAACCGCCATACAGTCCGCTCGAAACCCCACATTCAGACGAAGCGTTACTCCCTCGCGGTATAGTCAACGCGGCTCGCAAAATCCTGCCATGTCTTTCATCAACGTGGAGCCAACAGAGTCGATGATGATGCCGCCGACATCACCACCTCCGGCAGCACGAACACCAGAGCGCACCGCTGAACCGAAACCTGCGACCCCGGAGATGACACGTAGAGCAAGTGCAGCCGGAAACAGTGGGACACTTAGTGGGGGCAGCCTTGCAGATGCGCTAGAGACGACGAACCGCATGTTCGAGATCCTGTCCTCACGCTCAGACATCGACCATCCAATCTGCGTAGAATGCACAGATCTCCTGGTCGAAGGTCTGGGAAAACGTCTTGCGGTAGTGACCCGCGAACGCGACGCATATGTCGACTACCTCCGCCGCGCCAACACCGACGTTCCCTCTCCCGAGGAAATCCGCGCCGCCGATGCAGCCCTCAAGGCAGCCAAGAAAGCCGAGACGAAAGCCATCGCAGAGCTAGAGCAGCTCGAAGCACAGAAAGCCGAACTCGACGCCGCGCTCGCAGACGTAGAAGTCCAGGCCCGCGCCTGCGGCCAGGAGGAAGACGAGTTCTGGCAGAAACGCAACGCCTTCACCATCTCCCTCTCCGAGTTCAACTCCACCCGCGACGCCCTCGTCGCAAAGCACGCGCACGACACCGAAGTGCTCCGCCAGCTCCAACGGCGCAGCGTGTACAACGACACCTTCAACATCACGCACGACAACCACTTCGCCACCATCAACGGCCTGCGTCTTGGCCGCCTCACAAACCCGTACGTCGACTGGCCCGAACTGAACGCCGCGTGGGGTCAAACCTGTCTCCTCCTCGCGACCCTCGCCGAGCGTCTCCACTTCAAATTCACCGGCTACGAACTCTGCCCCATGGGGTCTACCTCCACTATCATAAAACTCGAACAAAAAGGCGGCGCTTCGGCTGCTGACCCGCGCCACCCCTCCGCCCCTACCATATCCAGGCACAAACTTGAGCTCTACTCCTCCGGCGATTTCCCCATCAACTTCGGCTTCACCCACCGCAAGATCGACGCCGCCATGGTCGCCTTCCTCGAGTGTCTCCGCCAGCTCGGAGAGTTTGTGGAAAACCAGGGCGTGCACACGTCCGGCGGGCTAGGCGGGGTCGGAAACGGTCTGGGTGGCGCAGGCGGAGGCGGGATGAAGCTCCCGTATGAGATCCGCAAGGATAAGATTCATGACCAGAGTATCAAGTTGAGTGTCAGCAAGGACGAGCAGTGGACCAAGGCGTGCAAGTATACGCTTACGTGCTGTAAGTTTTTGCTGGCGCATGCGAATAATATGGAGAGTAGTGCTGTGAGGAGGGGGAGGTAGGGTCATGGGAAGAGAGAGAGAGAATGTGTGTGTGTGTGTGTGTGTGTGTGTGTGTGTGTGTGTGTGTGTGTGTATTGTATGGCTATGGCGTGAGATGGATGATACCCAATGATAATTTTCTTCTCGGTGCGATTGTGTATCTTGATTCGGCTCAGTCTAAGATGTTTCTATAATGATAGCCGCTGAACATGGAACTGTACGGCGACTATGTAAGGTTCTTAGTTGTCGTTCACTGTGCACGAGAAGCCACGATCGACCTCTTCGATTTGAGGATATATATCGCGTATACGAGCGATTGGCACAGACGGCGAGCTCCGAGGCGCAACGTCTAGTCATTGCCCAGGCAGAATCCGCGTTTATAGCGCAGGTGAATCCTTCGATGGCGGCGGTTCACAACCGAGCGTTTTCCGAGTTAGAGCCGACGGGAAGATATCTGTTTAGCGGGATGCAACGCTACGCGAGCGGCTACCAATCATGGAACATTGCACAAGATAACTACCCGAGGCAAGATCTATGATACTTATCTTCTTTAATGCAGTGAGCGGTTACACTTGCTAAACAGTGGGGGTACAAGATAGGCACCCGTCCGGCGATGGTAGGGAGGTTCGATATCTGATACCGTAGACTTTTGCAGATAATGGTTTCGCTAGGACGTGCACGCTAAACCATCTGAGGTATCGCTTTATCCCCACTTGCAACCTCCAACATCCTCAATTTATTGCTAGGGTCTATATCTCGACAACAACACTATATTATTTAGAACTTTTTTAATAATCTGTTTTGCAACGCTTAGTTCTCGTAGGCGCTTGAATTTCATGAAAAACGAGCATGTGGTGGTGGTTTTGTAGGGCACTGCGCTTGGGGGCGGATGTCGCGCGATGTCTCTACACCCTCATCAATGCTGCCCTCAGCATCCTCATCAGGATCGATGTAGATTTCAATTGGAGGTGGTTTTTGAGGCTGTAATCTCTGCGGGGAAGGCGTCTGTATATCGTTTTCCTGGTGCTGAGGTTGAAGTTGACGCTGGGTGGCATATGTAGAGTCCTGGGAGGCCTGCGATGTAGAGCTCTCGTATAGGGCAACCGACGACTGCGAGTCAAATGATGATGTGAATACGTTGCCCTTGGCTAGCTCACGTGCCTCCCAGTCATCTGGTGCAATCATCGTTGGTTTTGGTGGTTTGTTCGCTGAGATCTCTGCGAGAACCTGGCGTCGATTTACATCGTTGGATGCAGCCTCCTGAGCGTCATCGTCGAGCAATCTCTGTAGGCATTGCTCCTTAGTAAAAACGCTATACCCAGGCACCTTTCTGCTGCGGAGAATCTCCTTGAGTTGTTGTATACTCCATCCAACGTATGCCTGCCACTTACTAGTGGCAGAGCTGGCAACAAGCAAGTCGACTTGATAACTTAACTTGATTAACTTAATTATAGCAAGTTAATCAAGTTAATTAGGGAGGCAAAAGTTATTAAGTTAATTAAGTAAATTATGCCTGTTTAATTAACTTAATTAGCAGACTTAATAGGCTGTAATATAAGGGTAACTATAAGTTATAGGCGTTAGGGGGATCCTGCGCGGGTAAATCTTAACTTAAGGCATATTAGACTTACCAGCGTTAGAGCCTAGCGCTACCTAATATAGTATAGCGCCAATCGTCTAATATCTCTACTACCTTAACCTACCTCCTACCCTCTACTAACGCCCTCCTCTATTAATATAGCGTCGCCTAATTACTTAGAGGGCATGAACCGCAACCTCTCTTAAGTTTTTAGCTAGTGGCTTAAAAGCAAGGCGTCACAAACCCTCCCTAAAGATGGCGGCACTAATATGGCCACTAACGCGCCGTTAGAGCTAGACGCTAACAAGAGCTCTATAGGCGACGCGCAATTAGCTACTAATAGTAATATTAAAGATAACAACGATAATTACGATAGCATTAATTAGTAACGCCTACTAGGTTATTATAAGCCGTCTCTCGCCCTAAAGCGTAGTTAAAAGAGCTAGGTTTGGTAATATAGGTATCGCCTTTAGCACTATAAACAACACCGCCTATATTAGCTCTGCTGTTATTACCACCTCTATAAGTAATTAGATAGGTTCTACTAGGCTAATTAATTAACGACGTTAATTGCGCGCCATCTCGTAAAGCGTAAAGCTAGGCACTATATTAATAAGGGTGGCTAAAAGTCTACCTCTTGTATAATAATAACGACGTCGTCCTTTTAGTCGTCCCTACTTGCCTATATCTACTATAAAGGCCTTATAGTATCTTAAGGCGTTACTAACTTTATCGCGTTAAGCTTCTCGCGCACGAGTTTCCTATAATTAGTACTTAATTAGGTAGTAATAGATAACTAGGCGCTCTTAGTAATTAAGGGCGTAGCTTTTCGCCACATGTTATAGTAGGCTAACCCGTTAGCTAAGGCAGAGATATAGAGATCTTATAACACCTTACGAGCCTATATAATTGCAGAGTACGAGTCTTATATACCTATTGTTATTAATTATCTATAAGACGCGCAATCGGCCATCTATATCTCTTTTAATAATTAGACGTTAACGGGTAATAAACAGGCGCTGACAGGTATCTGCGTCTACTATCTTAATAGCGATGGCAACCCTCGCGATTACGTATTAGGCCTGCTATTACTAATAGGCTAATATACAGGCGCTAATATTGCCGCTATCGTTAACGCCACGCTTAAAAGCTTTAAGATATCCGCCTATAGCTTAGGTTACTTTATCCTTAATAATGCTACTAACAACGACGCTATAATTAACGTCCTAGCTATTAAATATAACTTTAATGCCTGCTATTAGCGTCTACGTTACGCCTACTACATAATTAATCTTATAGCCTAATAAATTATCTTTAGCAAAGATCGCGACGCCTTTAATAACGTAAATAAGTATCTTAATAATAAGATAGCGTTTCTTAAGGAGTAGTAGCAGGCTAGCCTATTAGGCGTACTTATTAATGTCGTTACCTCTATCTACACCCCTTAAGCTCGCCAGCTTCTTAAATAGTATTAGGTAACCTATAACGCCCAATTAGGTAGTAATAATAAGCTAAAGACGTTAGAGATTATTAAGCTAGTAAAGATAAGATAAAACTTTTATTATAACTATTTTACGCGCGCGCTTAAGCTCCGCGCACCCCTTAATAATTATATTAACTATAAGCTTATTAAGTATTATTGCTACAGCACCTAATAATATAATAATATACCTAATATTAAGCGACGTTAGTTTATTAAAGAAGATGGCCTTACTACTAAGGACTAGGCAATAATTATAGAGTATTAAAGGATCTTATAATTATTTAAAGAAGCTACTATTTATATAGAGGGCAAGGGCGTGGCTAGCACGTTAGGTGTAATATAGGAGGTTTTCCCTACGCTCTTATAGCTTGCCACTACCCTTAATAAGATACTCTTTTAATATAATAACGTTAACTTTAACGACGTTAATGCCCCGGAGAACTATATAAAAGCTACCTGTAATATAGCTTACACGAAAATCCTTGAGTACCTGCGCAAGCTAAAGGACGCCCTAGTATATTACGCGGCTTACTGTCTCCACCCACACATAAAAGGCCTTATAGATAAGATATAGGCTGTACCGCTTGATTACAACGAGGATCTCTATAAGGGGTGTTACACCTATAAAGGCTGGCTAGATAATTGCTACGTTGGCTTTTAACGCTTATAGTCAGAGTTTAAAGATGCCGTATCTCCTATTAGTACGCTAGAGCCTCCACCAAAGAAGGCACGTACTAGGCCATCTAGTAGCCAGTTAGACTTTGTAAGAGCTACCCTATAAGGTGACAACGCCCGCCCAGTCCTCCGCCGTAATAAGTTTAAGTAGTAGATAATTAAACCATCTATGCTAGAGGACTCCCTATTTACGCGTAACCCGCTACTCTATTAGATAGGTAAGACTAATAAGTATCCTGTCTTATCGCGCTTTACTCTTAATATCCTTAGTATCCCCGCTATCGCTACTAATTGTGAGAGGACCTTCTTAAAGTTAGGTAATTTATTAGAGACAAGACGGTTGTGCATAAAGGTGGATCTTCTATCTACGCTATAATTACTACGCAGCTAAAAGCGCCTTGGCTTAAAGCCTATAACGATAGTAAATAATTAACGTACTAACGCTATTACCCCTAATAAGCTAGAGACTATCTACGAGATCTACAGCGATTAATTACCCTTAATTAGCTTAGTAAAGTTATTAATTAAGTTAATTAAGTTAACAAATCGAGCCTAATTTACGCCATTAAGTTAATTAAGTTAAGCAAAAGCCACCATATTAGTTAATTAATTAAGCAATTCACCTCAACTTAATTGACTTGCTTATTGCCAGCTCTAACTAGTGGTGCTTTTAGCTTTAATAGGCGCCGCGGCGTATAGGTCCTCATGAACTTATTTATATGCCCTGTTAACGCGCGTGACCGTCGTGAGGTTAATTAATTTATTAAACTTAGTTTTAATATGTAAAATTGGGTCCTCCGCATCCTCCCAGCCGTCCCATGTTGCTTACAAGCCTTGATTTAGCTTTACTAGGTAATCCTCGCTGCCGTTGGGGGCGATAGAGATGCCTGTTTGGATGAACAATTTCCTAATAAGATCCTTAGGTATTTGCTTAAGCGCGCGCTCCGTAGCCTAAACAGTGATAAATCGTAGAGTTTTAAAAACAAGCTCTACCAGATCTCGCCCACCTATTAGTCTCTCTATTTCTTGTTTTATATAGCGTTTAAATGGCTTATTAATATGCGTGTTAAGAGGTTACAGTACTAAAGTGCATCCTCCTAGTATTATCGCCAGCGTAACCTGCAGCTTCTTAAGCGCATTACGCACCTTATTAGTAACGTAAAACCTAATAGAATCTATTACTAATAGTAATTCGAAGATGCTGCGTTTAGTTATGTAGGTCTTAAGATGATCCTCTATCTAATTTATTATAAGATTAGCGTTGTTCTAGGCTTTGGCGTTGATGTAGACCTGCACATTAATGCCTCGCCAGCTCTCTCGCTCATGTGTATGAATACGGCCGCCGGGTACCCTATGAAATATAACAATTGCCTGTAGGGGTTGTCTGTCTACTAAGACGATTAGGACGACTATTGCCTGCCAATTTTGCCACCCTGATCTCGTTATTTTGTATTATACTGTTTTGGCGCCTTAGTAATAATATGTGTGGCCATCGGCATACTCGTACGGCACTAGGGTCTCATCCAAATTCAGTATCGCCATGTAGGGAAATCGCGACAGCCCAGTATATAAACCATCCCGGATTAAATTATTCTGCCGTCTAATAAAGCGTACGAAACTTTCTGCCTTTGGCTTTAGGTCCTCAGGCAGCTGTTGCGCCTGTTTTGTTATTGCTCGCCATGTAATGAAGTAGCGCCGCCGAAATGCGATGAACCAGCCAACACTATACCCAAACTGCATGCGTCAATATTGCTCCACAAAGGATAAAGTTACTTACCTGAGAACGTCGGGACTCATAGATCAACCTGTAGAGCTCATCCGTCTGCCTTTTAAACCATACCATTGTTATGCAGCGTCCTTCTTGCCTAGCGATGCAGAAGCGTTAGTATAATACAGCTTCTAGGACAGGCCAGCACTCACGCTTCGCAACCACATGCTTTCGGCTCCGTGCAGGTTGCTCATATATAATTTTATCACGCTGTAACCACCAGAGGGATAGGCAGGATTGATTATACTGCTTCCAATCGAACTTCCTCATGACTTCTTGGGCGGTAGGGGGGCGTATATCGCCATCCCACTGCAGGCCTGACCATACCCTAGCGATGCGGTCACCGTACGGATCCCACACCCAGTTCTCTTCATCCTGGATCTAATTAATAACCTCTGCCTTCTCTTCTCGGGTGTATAATCGACGAGAAACACCAGATCTAGCATCTTTAGCACCGTATATAGCGACGTCTTTACGTGGGCGACTGAGTTTCTTGCGTTCAGGGGGCATGCTGGCGGTAATAAGGACGAGCAGTATAATAATAAGCAACTTTAATAGGTAGGTGGCAAATGTTGCTACCCCGCGTATACTCCTGGAAATATTAAATTCTAGAAAAATCAGGTCGCCGAGACGAGCAAATTAACGTATAAAACACCAAAAAATATTAAGATTTGACCAAGATGGTTCTGTCGTTACTTTTGTAAGAGAATAAGGTGTACGAACAACGGAGATTCCATCCTAAGAATCTAATACTTGGCAATTACGTACACACGCCGATCATACTCCATATGGTTTAGCGTGCACGTCCTAGCGAAACCATTATCTGCAAAAGTCTACGGTAGTGTGCATGCAGATACCCTGCTGCAGAAACGGATATATCATTGTGCAGTATAGGGCTGGGTACTTACTCGGGCGTTCATCTAATATCGTACAAGATACTGAACCGTGGTGAAGTCACAGCGGGCGACGCCATCGTCCTATTGTTTTACAAGGTACGGGTTCTGCGGACGGAGCATGGAAGAAGTACATGAATCTCTGGGATGAGGGACCTGATAGAGACATTGTGGCTCTCCCTTCCATTGATTAGATTGTTGTCGTACTGCGAACAGCGGAATGCATTCGCAGTCTCTCGGTGGACGAAAAGGCGGCGTTCTCCGTCTGAAATACCAGACTTCCATCGACTCCAGCTGATGCACTCATCGCACATAAGAGACTTCCGAGACCGAGAGCGCATCCACTAGGGACAGCTACGGGTGCCATCCACTTGGATGATGCTGGTCAAATGTCAAGCAATCTTTTGTCGTGAGTCCATCGGAAGGCTGTGAAGCTCTAGACACGGCGATGAACTGTATCACGAGTCGCATGCTCGGTGCCACCGGAGAGAGACGTTGGTTGCCCCAGAAGCGCTTCGAAAAAGGTCACGATGCTTGTTCGCAGTACTGTGGCGAACCGTGCGTGTCCCGGGAGGCGTCGTAGCCGCAAGCGCACGATCTGGTGACCAAATTCCAGCCCCATCATGAAGAACATCGTCGGCCCAAACGTAAGGCCGTAAATGCCCGCGGCATTCCGCATAACGGCGTCTAATATTTCTCAACCTAATTCTGCTGGCGTAGCGTGGTGCCGGTATATGGTTGGGTTAGCGTCATATGCATCAGTTACTAAACGCCCTAGGAGCGAATTGGCGGGGTAGCGATATTCTTAGGTTATGGAAATCTGGGGAAAGGCTCGACATGGTTCTCTGCAAACTGCGGAAATGCTGCTCCTGCACGTAGAGTAGGCAGGGCGAATTAGCGTCATTGTCGTTAAAACATATTGCGTGGCTGCACGCAACGTCAGTGATGCCCAGCACGTTGCAATTTTATTCGCATGCGTGCATCTGGTGCGACAAATGCCAACTTTTGACAGCGAGGAGACTGCCTGAATAGTGATACGGTCGTGTTTTTTTACTGGCGCCGGGCTAATATGGTTCCCGAAAGAGGGAGCGCTGGTGTAGATGAGGACAATGCATCGCAACACAGGGCGGGGAAGGTTTCTAAACGTAAGAGGATCCTCTTACTCGACGACAAGACTGCTAGATGCAGGTTGATCCAGTGCCAAAGAGACGAGTGCATGTCAGCAGATGGAGTCGCAGTCGGCAAGAGCTCTATACTTTGGACTAGAGTGTGAAGGACAGAGTGCTCGTTTGCTAATAAAGGGGATCCGAGCAGCAGTAGCCGCGACGTTTGTGAAGCAATGTGATCCGGTCCAAGAGTGCACTCCGATAATATAGACTAGCCGCCCTTAGGTCAACACAGACAGTGTGGTGAGACAGATTGCTGTCATGGCGAGGACTGTCGTGACCGAAGACGTGAGATGCGAAGCCGATGGCGACAGTCAAACCTTGCCAATCCCGAGAAGCCACAGGGACAACTGGACGACGCTTGGAATGGGCATTTAATGCTCCGGCAGCAACATCGCGAGCCGGTGGTACGTGTGAGATTGAGCAACTGTCCCGGCTGGCTGTTTGCGATGGTAGTGTCGTCTTGTTGAAGCCGAGCTCACGATGCCAACCAGGAAGCGGCAAGGCAAGGCGTGACAGCAGGCAAGCGCTGGCGGGCGTGTGAAATGGCAGGCTGCCGAGTCGTCTGTGTGCTGGACGGCTGGTGCTTGTTGGCCCCAGGATGCATTTTGTGATGTCAAAACCATCAATCTATTACCAAACCAGGTGCTCATGTGACGGGTCACGTTCGTGAAAAACCAACCCTTTGAGGCGAAACGCGCTAGTGGTGTAAACGCCAAGGCCTGCGCATCGCTCCTTCTCCGCAGCCGCTTGACAACAGCAGCAACCACGCCTCTAAATGGTGACCGCTCAGGCGCTGCCATCGTAATCAGTGCAGCAAATGGGGTCATTCACTTGTTCTGCGCCCCCTGGGCGGTCCACTTCGCCAGCGTTGCCAACCAGCCGGGCCGCGTCGCGCTTCTGCAGGAGACTGGGGAAGCTTCGCTTCGTTGACTAACATCGGTACCACGAGTCTTTGTTCTAATGAAAATTTGCCCTTCCCATGGTCTTGAATTCACTATAAGAGCACCTGCCCGCTTCTTGTCGAGCCTTTCGCCACACCTAGATCTTTACCTGACTCACCAGTCAAAGTTTCCTCCGACGTCATTCATCGTGTAATCAACTACTACTACAGAACGTACGCTGCTGCTCTGTCTGTACACGCAGACCTTGGGCCCTACCCTACCACTTCAACAACCACTGTAATGCACATCACCGAGCTCCCTTACGAAATCCTTACCAAGATCCTAGAGGAGGCCGCCGCTGCCAATATACGCGATGGCCCGACGTATACGTTCGGACTGTCCCAGCCGCCCATGCCGGGCCGGAGAGCGACCCTCCAGCGCTTCGTGAGGGGCCCCGTCCCTACTGAGATGCTGCGGTGGGATGCGACCTCTGCAATTCGACTGGTCTGCTGGCAATGGCACGAGTGGGCTTTGGAGTACGCCCTCAAGGACGTCTACATTCGCCGCTGGAAGGGCGGGGAGGTGAGTGACTGCTCGGTACCTTTATCTTCGTGTGCTTGCACTGACAGATCCATAGCGATGGGCCGAGCTGTCCTGCCGTCGCGAGAGCTACGGGCTGTACGAGCTGATTGACAAGCCGACCGGCACCGCTGTCTACCGCGATCCGTTTGCGTCCCTGAAGCAGACCGTAAAGACATTCAACCAGTTCCCCGGAGTCGCTGCTAAGATCAAGCGCATGTGGTTCCACGGCTTCTACACCGCTGAGACCGATCGCATGGTGTTCGAGTCGCTGCGCAACTGCACGAACCTGACTTCTGTGTCGCTTCCTTGGACCACGATCCGCCACCTCGATGCATGTGCATGGCGGGCCCTTCTTTTGGGCAGTGGCAAGCCACTTGAGTCCTTGGAGCTGCTCGCGACCGACGTGACTTCGCAGCAAGCGACCGAGGCTGAGAACCTGGTTGACCTGGAGCCTCTGCAGTCTGTCAACTTCGGCATGCTCCGACGCCTCAAGATTTTCGGCGACACCACATTTATGCCCATTACGGACCGTGATCTGTTCGCTATTGCGCGCACGGCGACCCGATTGGAGGAGTTCTACATGACCTGCATCTCGACGATCACGATCGATGGTGTTGTAGCCATCGTCAAAGCTGCCCGCTCGACTCTCCGGGTCCTTGAGCATAGCCCGCGGTCACAGGATGGCTTCTGGCACCCTCACCCCGGTTCTCCATCCGATTCTGAGCATTTGTGCGAGCTTTTCCGAAGCTGCCCAAAGCTGGAGACTTTATCGATTTCTCTGCCTTCCGTGTGTGCGGACCTGTTCTCTGATCCGAACGCTAAGTTCAACGGCGATCTTCAAGTGCGCGCACTGCACCTCTGCGGTCACGAAGACGGTCGTTCAACCCAAGAAGCTGTCACGGCTCTTGAAAAACTGCTCCAAGAGTCTCGCAAGTTCATTGACCGCAAGACCGCTAGCGTCATTCCCAAGGAGCTATACGTAGAACTGTTCTTCGCTGATTGCATATTCGAACCCGGCTTAAAGCTGGTGCATGGCGACTTTTCTCTCGCCCAAATGTCTTCCGATAGCTCGTGGCCCAGTTTCCTCAACTCCAGCGGCAAAGGGCCTTACGGCTCTACTGGTCTGTACGAGAAAGAGGAGGAAGGACCATTCCAAAGTATGGACGAAGCCGATTTCTTGACCGGTGTTCGACGCCGTTTCCTTTCTATTTCGACTTGATTCTCGATGCATGAACGATCAACGGCCTATTTCCTTTCTCGTAATATTTTGTACCACGATTATCATCTTACGATTCACGATCCATTGCATTAGCGAGGAGCTTGGAGTTGGACTACCAGGCTTGGCACGCCACCGCAATAAAGCGGCTCTGCATGATTAAAAAAAGTTTTCCTGCGGATTTTCCTTGGCATGGGATCGGTTTTGCTAAAAATGTTGATGTGGCAGGTTCGCCTACTTTCGAAAAAATAGTTCCCAGCTGCCGATCTGGATAGGTTGGCAGGCAATGCAATGTAATACAATTCAATGAGCTTGACACTCACTTCAAATGTTGTGAATGCAGTACCTCTCGCGCAAAACTGAAAGTCTGCTATTGCATTGCCCATCCTGGAGTAACACGCTGGCTACGACTTTACATGAGAGAGTACTCTTGCTGAACTCGCTTGCCTCCAGGGCTTTCCTATTCTCAGTCGTCCCGATACCCTTTGCGGTAAAGCGCCAGGCACGTCGAGGTGCGTCACCGCTTACACATTGCATCTTAATACAAGTCCAGTCCCGATGAACAATTTGCACTTTCTGAAATTCCTCGTGCCATTTTCGAGCGCAGCAATTCCGCATTCGCTCGTTGTTCTTCCTAGTTGCTGAATAACATCTTACAAAGGGCAGGTTGTCGGGTCACTTTCTTTCCGTGACCCGCACTTGGGCCCCGCGATCCACTTGTGCATTTTGCAGCATTACCAATGGTGACCTAATGGAGCTATGATGTTCCTTGCAGCACCACGGCCATCTCAAGCCGAATAACGTTAGTTGATCCGGCACTTCACAGTGTAGACGGGCAATTAGCTAAGAAACCAGCACTGAGAGGGTTTAGTCTGTGAGGCTTCGCGAGGGGAAGAAAGCTTGAGAATCTGCGATTCGGGGGAATTGACCAATCGGCACTTCTTCGTAAAAGGTGGAGTGGATAGTACGCGGTGTAGTCTGGAAGCTTCTGGGAAAGGTATATAGATAGGAAGCAGCCTGCGGGGTGAGTGGCTGATATCGCTGTTGTTGCAACTCTCAAATCTCCTGCATTTTTGGCAACCTGCACATCTCCCTCTTTCATCATGGCTCCCAAGATTGCCATCGTGTATTACTCGATGTACGGCCACATCCGAGCTATGGTATGTAGGACAATTTCTTTTCACGATCTTTCCCCGCCGTTCGCGCAGCTCAGGAGTACATGAACTCCTGCTAACACCCAACACCAGGCCGAAGCTGAGAAGAAAGGCATTGAAGAGGCCGGCGGCTCCGTGACGCTCTTCCAGGTCGAAGAGACCCTCTCCGACGACATTCTCGCCAAGATGCACGCGCCTCCGAAGCCTACAGATGTCAAGGTCCTCTCCGACCCCGCACAGCTCGAGGAATTCGATGCCTTCCTCCTAGGTATTCCCACCCGTTACGGCAACTTCCCCGCACAGTGGAAGGCCTTCTGGGACCGCGCAGGCAAGCAGTGGGCCACTGGTGCTTACCACGGCAAGTTCGCGGGCGTGTTCGTGTCCACTGGTAGTCAGGGTGGAGGACAAGAGAGCACTGTCATTGCGTCGATGAGCACGCTTGTGCACCAGGGAATCATCTTTGTGCCGTTCGGGTATAAGCATGCCTTTGGTAAGTAAGCCCTCGTTTAGTCTACAAGATCAGTATCTGATAGCCTTGCAGCTCAGCTGTCTGACCTGGGCGAGGTCCGCGGCGGGTCTCCATGGGGTGCCGGCACCTTCGCGGGTGCAGATGGCTCGCGCCAGCCTTCCGCAAAGGAGCTTGAGATTGCTACCATCCAGGGGCGGACGTTCTACGAGACGGTCTCCAAGTCCTTTAAGTGACTAGATGGTAGCGAGGATAAGAAGGAGACGTTGGCTGGGACAGGTGCGAAGATTGAGAATTCGGGAGAGAAAGCGGATGGAGCTGGAGCTGCCGCTGGGACTGGGAATGGAGCGCAGGGTGCGGTAACACGTCAGGCGGACCCGCAAGAGGGCGAGCATAGCAAGAGCGGACCCTGTGGTCTGCCAGCGAAGTGTACGGTGCAATGATTAACATTTACAAAGCTTAAATAAATACTTTACTTTGGCAAGGTTCGATTCGCACATTTTCTATACTTTTGTGACATGATATTTCCGCGCAGTCTTACAGAATTGGAGACGCCGCCTCTCCCACCCGATAGAACTAACTAAACTACGTTAATTCTCCCTAGGCTAATCTGCGGCTGTTTCGAGGGTTGAGAGGGCAGGACGGGTTATTACTATCTCAGATCACGATTTCCGCATTGACATCGTAGTCGATATGGATTCACTGTATAGATACAGTGATTGTATAGGATGAGGCAGCAAATACAGCAACTAGATTACAGTTGTGTATGAGACTGGCAAAATGCTATCAAAGCAGACCCATTCAGGCTTAAAGTCTTCGGCGTCTTCTTCAGTGTCAGCTTTTCTCCACACCTCCTCACCCCCAGCGACACCATGCTCATCCACAGTCCAGTCATTGTTCTCAACCTGCTCCCACCAGTTGACTAGTATCGCAGCTAAGGGCGTTCCGTGATCAGGTATGAACGGTTTGCACATGCCATGCCGGTATATGACGTCTTGACCAGGTCGCTCGACGGTAGAGCCGTCCCCTGTCAGCACATGACCGTTTTCGCCAATTGAGAATGCAGAAGTAATGTGCTAGCATGTGCATGGATGATATCAGGAGTGAGATACAACCCGGCGCGATTATCAAGGATGTGGGAACGCCCGCCGGGCAGCCGCCAATGGTCTTTATCATCTTGTGAGAGCAAAGGAATGCCTGGAACGCGCCATGGGAATAGCAGAAACCGAGGGCAGTCGATTATTTTATGCATCGGGGTAGCGAGAGAAGCAGTAGGATCTCTCTCCTGGAGTGCTGCTCCCACCCGGTGGATGAAGTCCTCGTCAGGAACCTGTAGCTGTGGCGCAATATACCTGAGAGTCGGTTTCTTCGCCCGAGATAGAAATGCGCGAGCAAATAGCGGTATGGCGGGGTACAAGTCAAGAATGCGGTTGGGTATAAGGGCTGGGCCGTCACTCTCCGGCTGACGACTCGCTTCAGCCGTCAACGGAGGCAATTTCGCTGCAATGGAAGCAATCAGATTGTCCCACAACTCCAGCGCTAAACCTAATTCTCCCGCAGTAAATTCTTCCCCTCTTTAGCTTCCTATTTGCTCTGCATCTAGAACGAATTTCCCAGCGTTGATACACCGCATATAACCTTGTCAAGATCGCCCCATAGACACTCGCGAGGGCTTTCATAAATATCACTCACACAACAGACTTGTGCGTAGCTAGACTCAGTACCAATCCACCTGTTTTATAATTCAAGCTCGAGCTCTTGTACAGGAGAATAATTTCGTCGTCATAATCGTCGCAATCTTCCCATTGTTGAGGCCGCAGCTCATCGGGTCCAGCGATGCCGACAAGGAAAGGAGTGAAGGCAGAATGTTGATGCTCTTCCAGAACTATGACTTCAATCCCCTCAAGAAACGTTCTTAGGTTGTCGTCGATAGCGAAGTCGAGGCTTGGCGACGATGGATCGAGGTTGTGCGCGGCGAACCAGTTGCGCTGAACTCTGTGTTGGTGATCGCGAGGACGGTTGCGTAGTGCGTGCGCAGCAATAGCATTGTGTAGTTGAATACAGCTTTCTACATTCATGTTGTTTTGAAGGTATGTGGGATGTCTAGGTCGTCCTATGGAGCGCGTGGATTACCCCGGCGGGATTGTGAGTGTATTGTTCAAGCTCGTGATTGGTTGGCGAAAAGCCGACACACTTAAATATTGATCACCCCTAAATGTTGATCAGCCCCACTAAACCGATCACCCACATAACACCACCTTTTCTATTATTGACGCTCGATCGATATAGGCAATTGCAAAGTAGCTATATAAGCTACTATTATAGATTTTAATTCTGGTGTTTTTTCTAGTTAGCGCACAGTTACACAAGCCTATAATATCGCGTAATCTACGCTATTATAAGAGGACAGGTAGGGCAGGTGGTGTAGTGACAAGATAGAGATTAAAGGGGTTGTATTTAGTATATAAAAGAAGAAGCAAATTATTACTAAGCCTTTACTTAGATAGTGTTAGCTATATACCTAGAGTTACCTAACCCTGCTAAGTTAGGCCCTTAGTTACTTATGTATACCTATAGCGTAATATTATCCTCCTTTTATATCTAACCTTGCTTTAAGAGCGTATAGTAGGTTATTGTTAAGATCCCTAGGGGTAGCTAGTCCCTAAGGGCTAAGGTTAGTTCTCGGGCAAGAGTACTAGTAGGATAAGAGAGGGTCGTAGTAATAGCTTGCGCTTGTCACTAGGGCGTTAGTATTAAAGGTATATATAGTATAATTAAATTAATAAGGTTGCTTATTTAGATCTAAATAATAGATTAATAAATAGGTTAAATATAATAATAGAAGAGACTATCCTTGCGTTCCTATATACATGACTCGTCCCACGAATCCCAGGTGTCCCGAGAATCCCAAAGTCCCATATGCCAAGATACTTCTGGGACGCCCAATATTTCTGGGACGCGTGACTTGGTCACGTGATCCGTGGCTAAGTTAGGAATCTTAGCTAGTCGCATAGATAAGTACCTATACCCTACCTCGCATTATATTAGGTTTTAATAGATCCTAACATTAGCTTCCTCCTCTAGACTTAATATCCTTATAAGTTAACTACTTATAAAGCCACTTTCCTAATCTACCTAATACTATTATTTATAAGCTAATTATTTTAAGTAAAATTATGTATTTATTATAGTCGCCTATTTATACTGTGCTAAGAAGTAATTACCTTACTAGCTATTATTATTATACTTAAAGTATACGAATTATATTTAGTATAGTAATTAGAAGTGTAAGCTAGAGAATATTCCTTTACTAGATTATTTAAAAATAGATACTAAGTTAGAAAGATTAAATAAGTTAGAGGCTAAAAAGAAGGTAAAACTTTAAGTAAAAAAAGAACTCGCTTACGTAGCACTCTTACGTACTTATTTAGCACGAGAGAAAATAGCGCGTTTGCGTAATTAATATAAGAAGTTATATTAAAAAGAATAAAATATTGAATCAAGGTCCCTCTGGTAGCATGACTACCATGGATAACCGAGTAGGAGGAGGGACAAGGCGGGGTGGCTGCAACGTATTGTATTGACTATCCTATTATGTTATTCCTCTTCCGTGTAAACAGTAACGAGGACGCTACAGTCAGCCGTGCCTCCCTCACACAGTAGGCACTACGGCCCTTCCTTCCACCAACCTGGAATGAACCCACATATTCTCAACACTCCCCCTCAAGACAGGTCTGGTCCGTAGACAACTCCGAGTTGGTTCTTAAATCTCTTAAATACGACTCGCTATAATAGCTTTATTATTCTATTAGTAACTATGTTAGTAGTTAGCACGTAAGCTACCTTAAGTTTACCTTATTCTACTATGTCCTGGACAAAGTAATAACAAACGTTAATGTGTTTTAATCTTTCGTGGAGGTAAGGGTTCTTTGTAAGTGCGATGGCGCCCTGGTTGTCTCCTAACATCTAAACCTTGTTAGTGTCTTTTCTAATGTACTTTAGGAATCTAAGATCCCTAAATACTTAGGTAATCTACTAGCCTTGCTTGTAGCATGTTAAAAGTGTAATATATTTAGACTTATAGCTTAATATTACAACCAATTATTACTTCTTACTTAACTATAAGATTAGACCTCTATAGAACATCGCAGTGCTGCCTAAGACGCTTTTTTAGTCTATAGTATCGCTTGCCTAGTTAGCGTCTAAGTAGACGACAAACTATAAGTGTGCTCCCCCTAGTCCGTAGCGTAGTTTTATTATAACTATTAACCTTAGGTACTATAGTAGGTTCTTTAATGCATGGCTATGGTGTTCTACTAGATCGCTTATGTATTAGCTTAGCTTTCCAAGGGTGAATGCAATATCTGAACGTGTAAGTACTATAGCGAACATTAGACTTCCGATTCCTTACTAGTACTCCGTTGTGTTAATCTGATTGTTGTTATCCGTAGCTAGTCTAAATAAAGTGTAATTAGTAGATAGGATTTTCTTATCCTTATACTTCTTACTTAATATTCTAAACTTATTAAGTACTGCGCGCAGATATTACTCTTAGTTAAAGAAAATTATATAGTGCTTTCTGTCTCTTGTAACTTGCACTCTAAGGACCTTATGTACCTCCCCCAGGTTCTTGGCGTTAAATCGTCCAGAAAGCTTCTTCTAGAACCACTTAGTTTGGGATTGCTCCTTTACCGCTGTAAGAACGTCGTTAACGTAGACTAGGATTCGAATATTTCTCTCCTTATGGATAAACATGTAAGGGTCTGCAAGGCTTTGCACAAACCCCTATGTAAGAAGCTCTTTTTTTATTAATAGGTTCTAGTCGCGAGCAGCCTGCTTTAGTCTATATAGGCTTTAAAGCACTTTTAGAACATGTCCTTTCTTAACACGAACTCCTTTAGGTTACTTAAGGAGAATCTGTTCTTTAAGGTAAGATTTAGTGAACGCATTCTTAATATTATAATAGAAACATTCTAAGTCTTCTGCTGCGACAGTGGCCAGGAATAGACGCAAGGTATCTATGCGGACAGTGGGTGCAAAGGTCTCATTATAGTCGATTCTATGTACTTAGGTGAAACCACGTGCCACCAGGCGCGCTTTAAATCGTTTAACTATCCTGTCTAGCTTAGTTTTAATTATAAAAACCCACTTTAAATTAACTATATTAGCGTCTTTTAGCCGTAAAACTTCTTCCTAGGTTTCGTTTTCCATTAGCGAGATCATCTCCTCCAGCACTACTACTTTCCATCGATTTCCGTACTTTAGGTCGTTTATAGCTTGTTAATATGTCTAGGGGATCGGAATTCCTGCAATCTTAGTTACTAAAAAGGCTTTCTTAAAGATCTGGGCTTCTCTGTCTATTTCTTTATCTGTAAAATTAACTTGTGCTAGCATGGCTTTAATAATCTTGCGGAGTCTTTTATCCTTAGTAGTGTCTCCTCTAGATCTCTTGCGTTTAGACTATCTTATAAAGTATCTTAGAGCTTCTAGCAAGGATTGAGCTGGTTCCTTAGGTTCTTTAGTTGTCAGATCCGGTACTCGCTTATCTTGTAAGATAGTAGTAGGAGGAGCGATAGTTAGCTTCCTTAGTCTTCCTCTTCCACGCTTAATTAGCTTGGGAGTTAGTTCCACTTATTCCGCAGGAGGTGGTTCCATCTCGTTTGCAGTTAATAGTTCTATCTATTCCACAGTAGCTTGTTCCATAGGATCTGCAGAAGTCGGTTCTGCAGGAGTCGGTTCTGTAGGAGTCGGTTCTGCAGGAGTCGGTTAAGCGCGAGCTGGTTAAGTAGGATCTAGTTAAGTAGTAGTTATTTTAGCAGGAGTAGGATCTTTCCTTAGTCTTCCTCTTAGTTTTTAGTCTGGTATAGTATTTAGCGTTCCCTGTGATCTAGCTAGAATGTTCCGTAACCGTAGTTCGACTCTCCCTCTGGGTGTGTGTTTGTTTACTAACATACGACTTGATTTTGAGGTATATCCTAGTTCTAGCGAGTAGAACTTAAACTACTTATTTATTATCTTAGAATATCCTATAAATACTCTAACTTTGCCGCGGTCTATAAGCTTGTCGTGTCGTTAATCTACTAAAATTATCTTAGGGTAGATGTAGGAGTAGCACTTGCTCCCCTATATATAGATATAATTAATAGATAGCGTCTTTCCTATAAAAGCCTCTTTAGGGCTGACTTGCTTACTATTAATTGTAGGTCCTGTATTAGTGCGGTTTTACATATACGTGTCAGCTTCCATAGCTTTATCCTAGAATTCGATTAGTAAACTAGCGTCCTTAAGTATTGCTCTCATGTCAGCTTCTATAGTTTAGATATTCCGCTTAGCTAGTCTATTCTAATGTGATAATGTAATTATGGTAGGCTATAGTTTAACTTCCTGTATAATTCTCTATTTCTTAACTTGTTGCAAGAGTTCTGGAGCGTTATTAGTCCTGGCAGCTTTAACTTTCTTATTAGTTTAATATTTAATAAAGGTCTTTTAGACTCTAAGTTCCTTTTATGTGTCTCCCTTTTACTTTATTAGGATAACCTAGTTCTTCCGCGTGTAGCTATTAATAATGAGGAGAAACCATCGGTTGCCTCGTAGGAATATTAGAAAGGGTCCTGTAATGTTGAACTGTACTAGGGCTAGCTTCTTAGCTTTATGATCTTGTAGCTAATTAGGGATGCTGTTCCTTATCTTTATTAAGGCGTAGACTTCGCAGATTTCTTTCTTTACTAGGACTTGAATCTTCTTCTGGAGAGTTATGACTTCGTGGAGTTTAGCAATCTTTGCGGGTCCTAGGTGTGTAAAGCGTCTGTGGTACAGCAAGTATCTCTCCTTTTCACCAGCCTCGAGTTCGGAATTAGCTGGTGTGTAAAGGACTTCTGTATCTGGGGCTGGTGCATAGCGTTCTGTGCCTGGAAATGCTGTCTCTTTGTATCTATCTGCAATGTGTGACACTACGTAGAGGCCATTGTCTATAGTTGCTTTAATAATCGTCTTCTTCCCCAATTTGAAGGATAGTGTGTAGGAATTAAAACAACCCTTTAGGCCTGCTACACAAATTCGTCTCCCTAATAGCAAATTAACCCTAAGGTTAGGTACTAGTAGTACATCTAAAAGCCATGTTAAAGATTTATTCTTATAAACTATTTAGGCTTCTCTTTTCTAGTCTGCGTGTAATTCTCCCCCTCTAACCTAAACGAGTCTCCGCTTAATCTTAATTATTCGTCTAAATAGCGAGGGTTGGTTAGACATGTGTGAGGAGGCGCCAGTGTCGCTAGCCTAGGTAGATGGAGAGGCCTTACTAAGGATATCTTTAGAGAGATAACATGTCTTAATTTCCTCGTCTTCTAAGTCTAAGGTATTAGTTAATATCTTTAGCTCTAACTCTAACCTAACTTCTTTGGCTCTATATGCTTTGCTAGTCTTGTTATTAAGTTTCTTAAGCTTAACAAGTAGCTTAGGTAGCTTTATAAAGGACTTCTTCTTCTTCTTCTTTTCCCTCTCGGCTTCGTATTCTCTCAAGAGCTTTCGAGCCTTTACTAGTTTTAAATAGTCTTAAATATAGTAAGGTTTGTTGCAGAGGTAGCACTCGATAACAGGCGTAGGACTTGGTTTAGAGTTTAGTAACAGGTCCTTGCTGCCTCGTTTATGCGGCGGAATGTACTTATAGGCTTTCCTAAATGCTAGAAGAGCTTGCTCGTTAGCGTCTTACTAGTTTTAGACCTCCTTCTCTTCCAGGAACTTAAGCTTTTATTCGATAGTAAGGTTAAGCTAGGCGTTTAAGGTGTCGATTATAGTCCTAAATCTTGTTAGGAGTAATCTTATAAGGATAAGTAGTAGTGCTAAGTCTTTATAGGCTCTATTAGTGTTAGCGTCTACTAATACGGGCTTACGTTAGTAATCCTTTAGCTTTTCCTATAATCTAATAATTATACTCTTAGAATCGAATGTAAATGTCTAGATCCTAGTTATATATATATTAGTAGTTATAGCGTTGGTTTGGGTGTACTTCTTGCGCAAGTAAGACTAGAACTAGAAAGTAGTATTATACTTATTAATAAGGGCCTAGTTATTATCGCTAAGGGATCTAAATAAGAGGTTAATTGCGATAGCTTTGTCCTCTAGGTACTTGTCTTTCTTATTAATATTAATGCGGGCCTTAGCAGTCTTGTCTGCGATATCTAGTTCTTTTATAGCATCTAACAGATTTCTAGCTATAGTAATTTTATAGTATTCCTCTAGGCTCTTCTTGCACACGTAGAAGACTCTCTTTCCTCTTAGCTTAATTTTGTTCTGGCGGAACTAAGCATCATAATTCTTAGCTATAAGCTTAGGAATCTTCTATTCTTCCCTCTCTTTAGCCATCGTGTGTGTTCGGGTGTGACGAGGCTTATACGTGCCGGTTACAGGCGGTGGAGGCGATGCGGACGGCGAGGCAGGCAAGGCAGGCAGGTGGTGCCAGCGGTGCTAACGATGCCAGCGATGTAGGCGATGCGGGCGATATTTGCGAATAATATGCTGCAGGTAGGGCAGTCGTTGTTAGTTCTTAGGCGTAAAGAAGATAAGTAAATATGTTGCGTGTTAACCGCGTTGCACATGGCTTTTAGTAATTATGTTTAATTTTTGCTTAAATTTAAGTCCTCGTAACTCTAGTAGGTGTTTAATTCCTTTTGCAAATCGTAGCTAGGTCCTTCGCGATCTTAGTAGTAATTTAATTCCTTCTTAAATTTAAGTCCTGCGCGACTCTAGTAGGATTAAAATAATAACGTTAGTTTTAGTAACTAGGCTTATAACCTATTAAATTAAGGTCCCTCTGGTAGCATAACTACTATGGATAATTAAGTAGGAGGAGGGATAAGGCGGGGTAGTTATAACGTATTATATTAACTATCCTATTATGTTATTCCTCTTCCGTGTAAATAGTAACGAGGACGCTATAGTCAGCCGTGCCTCCCTTACATAGTAAGCACTACGGCCCTTCCTTCCACCAACCTGGAATGAACCCACATATTCTTAACATAAAAGTTATTTAATTATAAGATGTCTATAGTAGATAAATTAGAAGCCCTAGAGGCTCGTAAGGAGCTAGCTTAGGTAATAGTATTAATTAATTTAGATACTACTTTAGGTGCTAAGGTAATAGACTAGTCTATTATCTAGTTAAAGCCTTCCTCTTCCGCTGCATAGGTTTTTCTTAGAGTATTATTATATTATAAGTCTTGTTTCCTTTAAAGCTTTCTCTTATTATCCCTATATAGTAGTAGTAATTATAGATCTTGTTTTGCGACTCTTTTAAGAGCTATTAATAGTTCTTATAGAGTTTAGATTTAGGTTCTTATGTATTTTCTAAATATAGGTATCCTTTCTACTTAACTAACTATTCTTATAAGAATTTATTATTTTAAAAGTCTTTTTATCTAACTTCTTTATATCTTAAAAGTATTTTAACTTAAAATTTATTTTCTTCCTTTAGCTAGTAATAGAAGGTTATCTTAACTAGTGTCTTAGGGTCTATAGGTTTAAGTTAGTTTATATAAAATTCTAAGTGTATTTTCTCGTCTAGCAATAGTTCTAATTAGTAATTAACTAGTAATACTTGTTTAATAATAAAAAATAGCCTAACCTTAATATAATCTAGTTTCTTATACTTTTTCTTTTAAGTTTAAAGATTTTTTATAAGTAGATATGCTTTATCCCCCTTCTTTAGCTAAAGTGCCGTTTTTCTTTTTTAGTTTATATAGGAAATACTTTACTATTAAGCTTTTTTAAGATTCTCTTAGAGTTATGCATGTGCTTTCTTTATAGTTTCTACTATATTTATTACTTCTTCTATTTTTATTGCTATTAGAAGTGTTTAATTAAAGAGATGTAGGTGTCTTTCGTAGTTTATATAGAATAGTGTGAATCCTAATGCTACTAATATCTTATTATTATATGCTAATTATGCTATAGATAATAGGGAAATCTAGTTATTCCTCTAGTTATTATAGTAGATGCGTAGGTACGTTTTAATTATTTAATTCGTACGTTCTATTTATCCGTTAGTTTGCGGATAGTATGCTATTAATAGTTTTTATTTTATTCTAATAAGTGCTATAAGCGTCATTTAGTAATTTAAAGTAAAGAGCTTATCTCTATTGCTAATAATTATTTTTAAAATGCCGTAGTATTATATAAGTTAATCTAAGATAAAGAATATAAGTTCCTTTACCGTAGTTATCTTCTAGCATAGTAGTAATTCTACGTATTTAGTAAATTAATAGATAATATTTAGTATTACGTTATAAGTAATTCCTATTATAGGGTCCTTTAACTTTAGTAATCCTATAATAAAGTCCATAGCGATGTCTTCCTATAGTGTAACGGGTATTTAGATTGCTTGTATTTCTCCGTACCTAAGATATATGGCATGCTTATTGCGCTAGCAATTTGCGCATTTGCGGATATATATAGTTACTACTTCTTTAATTCCTTTAAAGCTGTAATTTTGCTAAATAAGTTCTATTATCTTTCTAATACCTAGGTGTCTATACACTAGGTTATTATAGTATTATTATATAATTTTTGTTTATAGTTCCTTAGGTACTTCTCTTATAAGTATAAGAAGTTAATTTAGTTCGGCTGTTAGTTCTAAAGATCTATTAGGATTTTACTTTAGTATTATAAAATATATTTTAACTTTTTCTCTTTTATTATTTATTTTGCTAAGAGCGTCTGCTCGTCTATTTTCTTTACCTAGGATGTATATAATTTTAAATTTATATTATCTTAGCGTTTCTAACTATCTTGCTTATCGTTAGGTTAGTTCTTTAATAGTTATAAAGCATGTAAGGTTCTTATAGTCTATAAAAATTATAAGTTCTAAGTAACTGTGTGCGTAGATCCTTTAGTATTTAATAGCTTTTACTATCGCGAGTAATTCTTTATCGTGTACTTTATACTATAACTCTTCTAATATAAACTTGTGTGCGTAGTATATAACTAGGTGCTATTTACTATTCTTTTCTTACTTCGCGTATACTCTAACCGCTAAGTCGCTTACATTAGTTTCTATACGTAAGGGTTTATTATCTTAAAAGTATATAAGGACTAGTAGCGTAATGCATGCTTCTTATAGTGTTTAAAATACTTATTTATATTTTTTTATTTAGTTAAAGGGTCTATCCTTCTTTATAAGGTTAGTAAGTAGTAGTGTAATTCTAAAGTAATTTATAATAAATTATCTATTAAATCTAATAAATTTAAGGAAGGCTTATATTTTTTTAAAATTAATAAGTAATTTTTACTTCCTTACTTCCTTAATCTTTAAAGGGCTTACTTAGATACTTTTAGTATTAATAACATGTCCTAGGAACTCTCGTTCCGTAATATAAAATTTAAATTTTTCTAGTTTTAGTTATAGATTAACGCTATCTAGCGCTTATAGTACTATTTATACGTATTATATATAATCCTTCTCTTGCTTAAAGAATACCAGGATATCGTTAAGGTAGGTAACTATAAATATATTAAAATAGTTTTATAGTACGTTATTAATTATTACTTAAAATGTTGCTAGTGCATTTATAAGTCTAAAGGGCATAACTTAGTACTTAAATAGTTTATATCTAGTTTAAAAGGCTGTCTTATACTTATTACTTACTACTATTTATATAAGGTAGTCTCTATTTTATAGATTAAATTGCGTAAATATCTTAGCTCGTCCTAGCCTGTTTCTAGACTCTTATATATTTAATAGTAGGTATTTATTCTTAATTGTTATATCGTTAAGCCTTTTATAATTAATATATAAACGTTGTGTTCTATCCTTCTTTGCAACAAATATTAAGGGTAATACTACTAGTAATTCTAACTTATATATTTATTATCTTTTAAGGGCTTTCTTTAGGAATTCGCGTGTCTATTAGAGTACTTTTTTACTTTGGCTATATAGTAGTCTAAAGGGCGGCGTTTTTCCTTCTTTAAGTATAATGCGATAATCTTAGTATATATACTTAAGAAGGGCGTTTGCTCCTTTCTCTTCCTAAAATAAATAACTCTATTCTTTATATTTATTAAAAATATTAAGAGGGGTGCTATTCTCTTCATGTTTATACTTTATAACCTAGTAGTTCTTACTAGCGTTTACTAAGTTAGTTTCGTGTTTATTAACTTTTAGTCGCGAGACTATATTATTAATAGCTTTCTTATTTACTATTATACTCTATTAATACGTAGGCTTTACTTATAATATATAATTATAGCGCTTAAAGAATAGCTCTTTCTTTTCCTAGTTAAACGTAGGGTTATACTTTCTTAACTAGGGTAATTTTAAAATTATATCGTAGTTAGCTTCCTTAATTATATTAAGGGTAATTAATTCTTAGTGTCTATAAATTATAAGGGTAGTCTTAGCCTTATATTCGATTATTGCTTTGCCAGGTATTAGTTATCTATTCGCGATATAAATAGCATAGGGTATGGCCTTCTTACGCTTATAGAGTCCTGCTCTATTAAGTGCTTTTCTTAATATATAGCTCTCCTATGCTCCTAAATCTAGTATAGCTTTTATCTATATTTCTTTAAGCTATACTAATAGCTTAATTAATGCCTAACTATTAGTAGTATTTATTTCTTTAAAGGCGTTTTCCCGCCTAAGCCTAGGTCTAAAAAAAGATATTTTCTCTATAACTAACTCTATGTTAAGATCCCAAAGGGGTAGCTGGTCCCTAAGGGGCTAAGGTTGGTTCTCGGGCAGGAATACTGTAGTAGGATAAGAGAGGGTCGTAGTGATAGCTTGCGCTTGTCACTAGGGTGTTAGTATCAAAGGTGGGTATAGCATAATCAAATCAACAAGGTTGCTTATTCAGATCCAAACAATAGATTAATAAACAGGTTGAACACGAATGCCATAAGGGTATTCGTGTGGGTTTATATACATAAGGAATTCATACCATCTAAGATACCGTTGCCATCCATGGACGGTATCGCCATCCATGGCTGGTGAGTCTTGGCTGGATGGTGTTGTCACGTGACCTCGGTTACGCGACCCCGCCGAGTGTCACTTCCACTGAGGCCCGTTGGTCCTCCGCGTTCCATACATGTTCAGATCCTAACACTCTATAGGTTTAAGGCGTCCTTTATTCTTTTCCTAAGGCTATTACTAAGTCTTATTTAAGGAAACTTTACTATCTTCTTCTTTTAACGTGGTTCACCACCAAGCCGGCCAACCCCACCGAGCGGGCCAACTTTACTAAATGCAGCCCACCTCTAGCTTATACTATAATGCCATCACAACATAACGCGTAATAACCTTATACTAAAAGCGCACTATAGCTTGCTATCTAAGCTATAATTAAAGATTGTAATAAGAGTAAAAGACGCGTTATTATAGCCTTTAGCGTGCCTTAAATAATAGTATAATAACAACGCTAAGGAGCCCTCTCTCGACGCGATTGCAAGCCCAACTTAAAGAAGCTAACTAAGCTAGAGGAGGAGGCTCTAGTCTAACGTATACTTAAGCTTAACTAGCGAGGAATAGGTGCAATAAGGGATATAGTCTAAGATATAGCTAATAATCTACTTGCTAAGCGCGGTAGACAGCCTATTAGTAAGCACTAGGTAGACAGGCTTAAGACGCGTACGCTAGAAATTAAGCTTTAAAAAAGCTATTTATATAATTATTAGCGAGCCCTAAACAAAGATCTACGTATTATAACGCCCTAGTTCGAGCTAGTTACTAATACTAAGGCTAAGTACGGTATCGCTAATAACAACACGTACAACTTCGACGAGACAGGCTTTATAATAGGGGTAATACAGGGTTAGATAGTCTTTACAGGCTCTAAAAAGCGAAGCAACCTAAAAAAGATTTAACCTAGTAACTATAGGTAGGTTACTAATATTTAGGGTGTTAGCGCTAAAGGCTAGGCTCTGCTACCCTTTTTTATCTTCCCTAGTAAGGTTCTAATCACGTCCTAGTTCCACAATCTACCCTAAGACTAGGTTATTAAAGTTAGTCCTAATAGCTAGACGTTAAATAAGCTTAGCCTTGCCTAGCTAAGGCATTTTAATACCTATACTAAGGCGCGTAGTTTAGGTGCACACTAGCTACTAATTATAAATAGTCACGAGAGCCACTACTCGCACGAATTCCACAAATACTGTAAGGAACAGAAGATTATTATTCTCTATATACCTCCACACTTATCACACCTCTTATAGCCACTTAATGTAGGTTGTTTTTCGCCTTTAAAGCGGGCGTACAGTAATGAGATTAGTAGCTTAGCACGGTACGGCACTAAGTAGATTAAGAAGGAGGCCTTTCTACTAGCCTTTAAAGTAGCTTTTAAGAAGGTAATAACAAAGGCGAATATCTACGCAGGCTTTAGAGGCGCTAGATTAGTCTTATATAACCTAGAGGCAGTGTTATTAAGACTTAATATGGTTCTTTGTACGCTAACTCCACCTAACGCAAAGGATACCCTATAGGAATTAAAAACACTAAGTAACCTCCGCGAGATAGAGGCTTAGTTAACGCTAGTTCGTGAGCGTATATAGAAGTATAGAGATTTACTAGTTTCTCTGCTTCTTAGAGCTATTAAGCAGCTTAATAAAGGTGTTGCATTAATAGGGCATAAAATAGTGTTAATACGACAGGAAATAGCAGGGCTTCGTAAGGTAGTAGAGATAGTAATAGAGGTAAAAAGTTAAAAGAGGAAGTATATTTAGGCAGCTAAAACACTTACAGTAAGAGAGGTAGTTAATTTAATAGCTAAAAAGGATAGTAGTAGGCAAAAGGAGGGTAAAGAGTCTACAAAGAGGGTGCGTGGGCAGAGGCGCTGCGAACGTTACGGCGAAGCTGGCCACAACGCTCGCACCTGCGCAGTAGAAATTATAGATATATCTAATAGTAATAAGTCTAAATAGTATTTCTATATTCTGCGAATTATAGTAAATTATAGTAGTGTTGTAGGAGGCGCTTCGCAATAGACTAGCTTTTAAAAAGTGGCCCGCTTGGTGGGGTTGGCCCGCTCGGTAGTGAACCACGTTATAGTATAATTAAATTAACAAGGTTGCTTATTCAGATCCAAACGATAGATTGATAAACAGGTTGAACACATATACTATAAAGGTATTTGTGTTCCGTTATATATATAAGGAATTCATACTATCCAAGATACCGTTGCCATCTATGGACGGTATCGCCATCCATGGCTGGTGAGTCTTGGCTGGATGGTGTTGTCACGTGACCTCGGTTACGCGACCCCGCCGAGTGTCACCCCACTGGAGGCCCGTTGGCCCTCCTTGTTCCATACATGTTCAGATCTTAACAGTAGTAATAATGACGTAAGGGATTCGTCCTAATTAGCTTACTAAAGGAGGATAAGACCTCCTTTTACTAGCTAACGGAAAGCTTTATATAAGACTTTTTATTTACTTATTTTAACTTTGAAAAACCTTTAAGGGTTAAAACTAATGCTTTAGGTTTTATAATTTTAAATATTTTAAGCTAATTATAATTAAAACAGTAAAAAAAGCCGCGCTAGTATCTGGATACTTTTTATTCACGTAAATTAAACTAGGTAGAATAAAATTATAATACGTATAATAATAAGTTATTAATAATTATTAAGGCTTTTAAATATTAGTGCTACTAACTAGAGGGTGTTAATAATAAGATTAAATTTCTAATAAACTGTACTAATCTATAAGGATTTATATATAAAAGCCCTAATTAAATAGTTGGTAATATAGGCTAAATAGCTAATAATATTTAATTTTAAAATCAAATACTATTTAAGGAGGATAAACCCCATATATAAACTATTATAAAGACCTAACTATAAGTTAGTAGAGGAAATAAGCTTAGATAAAATAATTATTTTTTAGTAAAAACTTCTTAAGGCCCTATAATATAAGTAATAGCTAAAAAAGGACGCTTTAGATAAAGCAGGCGTGGTAGGTAGCCTATAACTACTAAAATAGATAAAAAGCCCTAGACCAGTAGCAATGATTAGGGTTACTAGACTAAGAAAGCTAGTAACTAAAAAAGTAATAAAAATAATTTAGTAAGCGCCTACCCTATAGTAGAGCTATTAAAAAAGAATAGCTATAAAGATAAAACTGTAAAATAAATTCTCTAGTACCTCTAAATGCTAAAGGAAGCGAAGCCAGAATGGCTAAAGCGCTAAAAGATTAGACTAGCTAACCTACTATAGTATAAGGATAGAATATACGTGTCACCTCTAATAAAAATATACGTTCTTTAATAATACTATAATAATCCCTTTATAAGCTACTTTAGCTTCGCTGGAACCTTAGAGCTTATACTCTAAAATTTTTAGTAACTTAGTATTTAATAATATATAAAAAACTATATCTAGACTTATTAAGTATATATTAGGGCGAACCCGGCCTAGCACGTAACGCACGACTAGCTTAATAGCCTACTAGTCTTAAAAGATATTTAAAAGGATATTACTATAGATACAGTAATAAATCTACTTAAAAGTAAATTGAGAAGTTATAGCTATAATAGTATTGTAGTTATTATTAATTAATTTTTTAAGATAGTGCACTATATTTTAAAGTAAAAGGACTTAATAGTAGCTAAGCTAATTAAAGTTTCTAAAGAGGTTTTGCGCCTATATAGTCCTCTAAAGTTAATAATTATAGATAAAGGTAGCCTATTTATATTAGCCTACTAGAGCACCTTTACTTAGTATCTAAATATAAAGTAACTCCTCTTTGCTAGCTTCCACTAGCAAATGGATAGATAGACAAAATAATAGAATTAAATACTTAAATAATATCTTTAAGTATTTCATAACTACGAATAGTCTAACTCGGTAAACCTATTATTAAGATAAAGTATTTATATAATAATAGCGTATATAGCTTTATAAGGATGTTACCTTTTATTATAGTGTATAGAGTAAACCTGCTAATAGTAGGTCTGCCCTAAAAGGTATAGCTTTATAGATTAGTACCTATAGCGAGGGCCAGAGTAGTGGTCCTAGCCTAAACTAGGGCCTAAATAACCTAAGCTATCCTAAAGGCACAGGCATACTAGGCGACGTGGTATGATAAAAAGTATAAGGCGTAGACCTTTAAAGTAAAGGATATAATATACCTTAACGCCTATAATATATAATTAATTAAATTTAAAAAGAAGCTTAACTATAAGTCCTGAAATCTTTATAGGGTAAAAAGGCAGATTAGTTAATAAGTATATAAACTAAAACTACTAGTAGACTTTAATATTTACTTAATATTTTATATATTCCTCCTTAAATAGATAGCCCTAAAAAACTACTACTATAAGAATAAAGCCTGCCTAAAGTTATTATCCCGTAATTAGCAGAGGATATATACCTAATTAAGGAAATTAAACTTAGAGTTTTATAAAATAGTAAATAGGTATATAATGTAAAGTAAAAGGGGTATAATAGTAACGAGAACTAGTAGTTACATATAAAGAAAATTTTAAAAAGGGTAATAAAGTAGGTTATAAAGCGCTTAAATAAGAACGCTAGAAGTTACTTTAAATCCAAGTTAAAAAGGTAAGGTCACCCTCTAAAAAAAGATAGTACTTAATAGTAATTAGTAATATATACTTTTAAAAGGCATTATTTATAAGTTATATAATAAGAAAATAAATAGGACAAGGAGTTCTTAAATAGCTTAAAAATTAAAACGTGCTGTCTAGGCCTATTTAGATTTCTAGGGGCCTAATAGAGGCTTCTAAGCCTACTAAAGCTATACTAAATAGGATTATAACTAAGCCAAACCTAACGGACGCCGCCTAGGGATATAGAGCAAAAATAAGAACTAAATATGATAAATAGGACTAAAGACTCTTAGATCTTATTAGACTATTCTTTTAATTATTCGCTAAGTAATAGGCCTTATAAGACTACTTAAAAAACCTTTAATTACTTTTAGTCTTCATCTTCTTCTTTATCTCCCCTATAAGGAAGTCTAACGTAGCTAGGATATTAGCTTTAAACGCCATTTAGTTTAAATTAGTATAAAAGACCTTAGACTAGAGTTAAGATCTTTTACTAACTTAAAAGTTATTTTTTTACGCTTAAGAGTAAATAAATTAATAACAGCTAAGGACGCTAGGCTACTTTCTTTTATAATAAAAATCTTTTACTTCTTTTACTCTTTGACTAAGATATCTACAATTAAAAAGATCAACTTAGGAGGCTAAGTATTATAACTAAAGTAATAAGGAATTAGTAGGTTTTTATAAAACTTAGAGCCTATAGTTTTGCGTGAATTAGTCTGAAGAGCCCTAGACTAGACTAGATAGTATTTATATAATAATATTACTCCATTTCTTCTTTAGAGTCTAGGTAATTACCGTAACTATAGCGTTATTTAGCCTAGAGAGATTAATTTCGTTGTAGGTATACGTATTAATATAGCTTACTTATAGTATAAGGATTATTAGAACGCTTAGTATATTCTCTAGGTTCTTTTAAAGATCTAGTATAGATTAGTCTTAGGCTTTTAAGGTTACCTTTAAGGCTACTACTTACCTACTAATAGTCCCTACTACTTAGGTAGCAGGCATTACACTAGTAAATTATATTATAGTTTTTAAAATTAATTAAGTTAGCCTAAATATAAACTATTTTAGACTAGACGCGGCGTATCTTTTCAATTTAAGAGTAGTAGAGCTTTAATTTCTTATAATTAAGTAACTGAAGACTATCTAGTATTATAGAAATATATGTATAATATAAATTAATAGTATTAATCGCGCTTGCGTACGCCTTATCTACTTAGGCTTTAAGGATAGCGTTTGCAGTGGGTATAGTATATGTAGATATAGATTAGCCTAGATTAAGGTTAAGAGATTATAAAGGGAATAGTAATATAATAATAGTAGTAAATATAACTTAGCGGACCTAGATAAGGTTAGTTAACTTTTAGAAACCCCTAAGTTAGGGGTTATTAGGTACTAAAATGGAGGTTATTTAGGGTTAGAAATCCTAAATTACTCTATATTAGTTTAAAAAGTAGTATTTATACTTATAGGTTAAAAGGGCCTAGTGATACGGTAAGCTACTAAGTAGGAAGTAAGTATAAGGCTTTTAGGCTTTTAGGCTTAGGTATAGGCCTAATATTTTACTTACGTTAGTAGCTTACGTAAGCAAATAAGCCTAATTAGGCTAGCTTTTATTTAACTATTCTTATAGCTAAGATTTATACAAAAAGGAGCCTTTATGATAAAGCATAAGTAAAGAGCTATTAATAGCTCTAGATAGTACTTAATAGCGCTAAATAGTACTGTTAGGGTTTTACCCTATTTATCTCCCTCGCCCCAGCCCTTCTCTTCCCTCCCTAAGGGATCGCCTTAGTACCGTTAATAGATTGAGTGACCTGCAGTCTGGGCCCTTTTTATAACTATATAGGTACTACTGTAGCTATTTTTTAAATTAAAATAAAATACTAGGCTAGCGCGTTACTTAAGAAGTCTAATATAAAAAGTCTTACTTAAAAGACCTTAGTAGCTTTCTAGCGTAAAAGCTTTTTTTTAGTATCCCCTACTATTATAAGCTCTAGGGTATTATTTACGTGGGCGCGACTTATTATATACTTTATACGTTTTTCTAACCTTATCCTATACACCTCTACTATAGTAGTAAGTTAATTGCACACACTTACGCTAAATTAAGACTAATAGTAGCTAACTAGCTCTATATAACGTCCTATTTACTACTATGTCAACCTAGTAAAAGGTATAGAATAATACTCTATACGATAGAGTAGTTCCTAGGTAAATAGTATATATACCAATATAGATTAGTAATGACTAAGGGACTAGTTCCTTAGCTAGTCCCACTAAGGCCTGTATATAACTAGGCCTCAATAGTACCTGACAAGACGCTTATTAAGAAATATAAGATTATAAGAAAGGGGGAACTAAACTAGTTCTTATGTATTTATATACTCTAAGATTGTTATGAGGCTCTCACACCTTGTTCCGATCTAGGTTAGGACGGTAAGGTATCGTAGTGCTTTATAGATTATTTAGTAATTAATTAAGTAGTTATGTGCCTTGCTTAGTTACTTAGTACTACTAATTAACTAAGTAATTACGTAATTCTAAAATTAGCTCCTTAGCGTGCTTATTAACCTATTTTTTTTTAGCTATCTTTCCTTATAAGCGCCTATCCCTTATTATTTTACTTTAGTTTATAATACTATTCCTCCCTTCCTAGTCTTTATCCGCGAAGAACCATGCCTGCTAACTAAATAATTAGTACTTATTATTATTATAAACTTATATCTACTATTAAAGTATTCTAGCTACTAGACCTACTCGCGGGTCTATAAGGTGTTAGTTTATTTAGGAAAGTATAGTAAGTACCTAAAAAGGGGCGCGAAGTACAACGTAGCTATTACTTATAATAAATTTTTTTATTTAATTACTAAAAAGCAAAAATTAAATGCGTAAATCCTAAAGGCGCGAAAAAAGTAAAATATAATATTTAAAGTAATACGTATAGCGCGTGCAAAAAAAGAGCGTTAGGCTAAATAATTAGTGTTAAACGTAAAGCGTGCTAAGGAGGCGATTGCTGTTAAGAGCGCCGCCTTAAAGGAATTAGAAGGGGATCCGCCTTAGCCCTCCTGGCCAAACGGCCTGGTTAAATTTACCCCGACTATTTGGTCCGCTATGGAGGAGCTCCCTCCTGACTTCTGGGATAACCCGCCGTCCTTAACGTCCTAAACCCTTCTAGGGCGTGGAGCGTTAGGGTGTTCTCTATAGAACTTCTCTAAGGCTTCTTTGCAGTTAGTAAGGTTCCGTGCTAGTTCTTATATGTTATAGCTCTCTAGCTATCCTTCCTATTTTACTAGGCACTTATACTAACGCCTAATTTTTTATAAATCTCTAATTACTTTAACTTTATACTTTTTATCCTTAAGTTTTAAATATAATTCTAGTTCGGCATCTAGTAGTGCTAGTTCTAATAAGGGCTTATAGAAAACTAGGTGTATACGTATATTTATAAGAAATTATAGTTTAAAATTTACTAGTCTTTTAACCTTTTAAACCTTAAATAGTCTTTTTTAAAAGTTATCTAGTTTTTTGCTTAGTCTTGTAGTCTTAAAGTTTTTTTTATAAGAGGAGGACTTTATCCTTTTTTTAAAAGTTAGTTCCTTAATTTTTTTTCTTATTTGCCTGCGTTGCCATTTACTTATTACGTTATATAATATTTTTTATAGCGTTTTATATAATTCCTATATAAGCTTTGCCTTATTAGCCGCGTCTTTTATAATGCTTTTAATGTCTAACAGGTCCCGGTGAGTTATTGGCTCGCACCCGTGATTGGCGTAGTATAACGAGTACCCTATAGTCGCCAATCTTGTGCTATTATATGCCAGCTAGGCTATTAGTAATGGCTTAACCTAGTTATCTTAAAGCTTATTTATATATATCCTAAGGTACTATTCTAATATCTAGTTTATTCGCTTAGTTTAACTATCTATCTTAGGGTGGAAGCTCGTCGTAAGCTTATATTTAATTCTTAATTTAGCTATAAACGTGGTCTAATATAATAATGTAAATATCTTAATCTTGTCTATAATAAACTTATTAGGTTATTTAACCTACGATATTAGTTCTTACTTTACTACGTAGGCTAATTCTTTTACTATTATAGCTTCCCTAATTAGAATAAACCTTAATTCTTTAATAAATTAATAGATTATAATTAAGATTAAGTTATAAAGATCTTTATTCTGTAGTGCTAATAATACTAGTAGCTTTATAATAAAGTTTATTGTTATACTTAACTATAGCCTTAGGGGTGGCTATAGTAGCTATAGGAGGCTATAGAGCTTATATTTCTTAAGCTTATTTTTATAATAAGCTAAATAGTTGCCCAGTACCTTTTATACTACTTAACGTATTCTAGAGATTAAATATTCGTTCGCGATTTATCGCGTTATTTTAGTAATTTTTAGGTATCTTTAGTCTTTATCCTTATATAGCTTCTTAACTAACAGCGGAGCCTGTCGGTTCACAGGTAGCAAGGAATAAACAAGTAACTCTCTGTCTTTGGTATCTGGTGTCTGTCTTGTCTTGTGTGTATGCTATAATAGTTCTATATACCTTCCTTCCAGTTCTTGTGGATGTGATAGAGTACCAGGTGGTGTGGAGGCAAAGGGGTTTCGGTACAGTATCAGGTTAACTAGAAGTGAGGGGGTACAGGGGTATGATAGGGTTACACAGTTCCCTTAGTGCGGAAGGCGAGGCTGTGCAGACACTGGCAGCTTTTCTTTTATAGTAAAAACAAGTGTGGATCAGGTATACACTCGCTAGAGAGGCTGTTTGCGAAAGTCAAAAGGTAATAACTATAGTAGTTATTATAATTATTATTGTTAGAGCTAGTTTGCAGGGTCCTTACGTGTTACCTATTCGTTAACTTATACGCGCAGCGAGTTTGTACTAATAAAAGTTCTTAGGGCTTTATTTAGTAATGTTTTTGTTATAGCGTTGGCAGGGTTATCTTAGCTATTTACCTATTAAACCTTAAACAACTCCCTTCTCTCATATGATTAACGTAAGGCTATAATATTAATTATTAGTCGTTTTTCCTTAGTCGTTCCTAGCTTGACAATACACTCATACAGTGAGTATGAGTCCGTACAAACTACTAGGGGGAGAGATAGCAGACTAAGCTACTTTGTAACCATGGCAAGCGTCGAGGTAATAGAGTATACGAGGTCAACGCCTCCTACTATTACGTAGATTTCTAATGCAAGTACGCTCCAGGTCACGCGTTTACTCTTTGCAGAGCTCTAGTGAATAAGATTGCCATAAATAGTAAACTCTGCGTCAGCAACATCTTCTATAGCTACTACAATTATGTAGCCAATCTAACTACTTAAATCTTTGTTGTTTGCGAAGGAGCCATTAACGAAGACAAAAACTTTAGCCTAAGCTAGGTTAAGTGCCTTATAGGTAAGGCTATAATTAAGATTATTTAGTTACTACTATAGGCGTTTATTCAACGCGTTAACGTCGTCGGCGGTAGGCTCCTAAGTTTATATAGTAATAGAGAGATTAAAAGTTACCTCTAGTTAGCAGATGCTCGCGATATAGGCGCCGCGAGCCCTCTACTTAACGTACTATTATTAATAGTTAGCTAAGCTTACGTTAATAAGATAAATCTTCTTGCCCTAATCCTTTTATTATAGTAAAAGCTTGCTAGTGTGATCAATCGATAGGACGCAGCTATTAAAAATTAATAAAATAGTAGGTGTTAGCTTCTCCTTTAGCTTAGCTATAAATGTTAACTCCTTCTCCTTTAGGTTAGAGAAACGTTTATTCGCGAGGATAAGTGTATCGTTAGTCTACATACCTACTATGCTAAAGGCGTCCTAAGTAGTGGTTATAAGCAAGCATAGATCATACGTTAAGGTCTTCATGTAAAGCTTTTCCTTATAATAAGCGCTGTATGTTGCCCACTAATAGGTACTAGCTTTAGCTAGGCCGTATAGAGGCTTCTTAACTATCATAACTATGCCAGGTGGATACTTGTATTTAATTTCCTTAAGTAAGTGGGCGATAACTACTCGGTTAAGCTTTATATATAACTATACGTATGCTTAGGTAATATCTCGCAGCCAAAGCGAGATCTCTCTATTTATTAATAGAACTCTATTACGCATGAGTAAAGGAGTAATAGCTAGTATAATTTATTAGCTAGCTCGCTAGATAGTTAGCAATTAGGTAAGGATTATTACTTTACTGTCGTCTTAATAGCCTTGCACTATAAGACGTAATTTCTTATATAGGGTAGCGATAGTCTTGCCTTTAATTTTGCGTACTAGTTGTAATTTAAAAATCCGTCCTTGGTGCTTACCGGGATCGTATTGTTTAAAGCGAAAGACTCTATTAGTAATAAGACTATTAATTTCCTTGTTATTTAATAGCTTAAATAATTAACTAGGTGTAGTTATCCTTTGCTCTTAGCGTAGCTATATAGTAAGTAGCCAGTCGGTGTTCTCTTTGTGCGTTATGAAGACCTCTATTATATGAGCTTCGTTAGGCGCTGCGTGGACAGTGTACGCTATAGGAGCCGCACGAGCTGTCCTATAAGGGTTCGCGCAGGCTATAGTGGCTTTAGGCTTATTCTTACTACCTTTAGGTTAGCCGCGTTTTTATTAAGGGAGTTTAAAAGCTTATTCTTAATGCTAGTTAGTCCTACTAGTTTCGCTGTCTTTGTCCTAATTATTGTCTTTATTATCTAGCATATCTATTAGGTAGCTATTATCCTTATTATTAATCGCTAGTGGCGTGGCTGGTTCGTTGTTTGTCGGGGAGGTATCCGTGTAGTACGGCTTAACAACTATTAAGCGGAAATTTGTAGGGCCATGCGGTAGCTGTATTATACAGGTCTTATTCGTTATAGCAATAAGCTTATAGGGGCCTATCTATCTATCCTTCTCGCGCTAAACGCGTACATTAGAGTTAATAGGTAGTATAATTATTTTAAGCGTTGCAGGTCTATTACGCGTTACTAGCGTATTATTAATTTAACGCGTTTCGTGTATCTATTATACCTCTCTTATAGCCTTTTTAATAGCAGTAGCGCGTTAAGTAATTAATAGCGACGGGGGAGAGTCTTCTATTATTTATAGGTAGGCGCCGAAGACAAGGAGCGTAGGCACTAGGCCATTAGAACCTACTATGTTATTAATAGCTTTAATAGCCATTTGCAAGATAAGCTGCCTGTCTACTATTATAAGTAAATTAGCTTAAATAGTCTTAAAAGCACGTTATAATAGAGTATAGTACCGCTCTATCTTGCCTACGCTGTTATAAGCTTCTACAGGTACTTCTTTAATATTAATTAACAGTAACTTAGTAAGTTACTTAAATTTAGTAGAAATAAAGTTCCTGCCAGCGTTATAGACAAAATACTTAGGTAGTCTAAGGTAGATATTAATCTAGTAATGCCGTAGAGCGTCCTAAGTGCTTGTGGCTAATACATCTTTAAGAAAGCAAGTAGCTTAAAAGGCAGTTACGTTATTAACTACATATAAGATAGGTTTTCTATTTAGGTATATAATATTAATAATTACCTCGTAGTTAAAGTCTAGGTCTAGTTCCTTAAGCTTAAATCTAAAGCGTCTAGGTGCTTTCTAATTTAGTTAGCACTATTAGCAGTACTTAACGAGCTTATTAATAAGCTTTTTATAGACGTTATTATGGCTAGCGCGAATAAGCAAGTCGTAGAGCTAATAAGCTAATAGGTAGTTAAATTATTAGTAGAGCTAGCGTAGCTTAGTCTCTATAAGGTAGTAGCTAGCGGCTGCGGTGCGTTTAGGTTAATTTACAAGGAGCCATAGATAGCCCTATTTACGCATAATTAGGTGTAGCTAGTTGCCCTAGACTAGTACGTTGCGCAGGTTGTCATATCTAACGCCTAGTCTATCTATGTTAGCTAGATAGAGTAAGAATGGCGTATTAGTGGGTAGCACGTGGAACGTGACTTTACTAATTACTGTGTCGACGTGTAGGGTGCCTATAGATGTAATTACCTGGCCTCTGCCAAAGCGGATTTAGTGCTACCCAGCCATTAAGATATCTATTTGCAAGCTTATAGCTGCCTATAGAGTAGTTACTTATAGTTCTCTAGCTATCGAGACGCCTAAGGCTCCCGTGTTAGGCATAATACCCTAAAAGACTTTCTTATTATATTAATTTTTAAATATAAATACAGTGGCGGGCGTGTTATCTATAGCCCTAAACGCGTTAATTCGTGTAGTCGCGTAGTATATAGCTTAGTTATTTAGGTAGGTAATCGTCTAATTGCCGTTAATTGTACTAGAGAACTTAGTGATAAACTAATCTCCTTTAGTTATTATTTTAGTAGCGAGCATCTGCTAGGCCTTGTTATTAATTTTAATACCTTTATACTTAGTTAGGAAAGCGTAAAAGTTAGTAACGTTAGGTTACGCGTCGTATAAGTAGGCTAACGCTATCTAGCGAAATCTATTATAGAATTGCTTACGCTCGTCCCTAGAGTGCTTTATTAACTAGTAGCTAGGCTTACTATAGATAAAGCATTTCTTCTAAGATTACTATTACTTAGGTTGCAGTAGCTATTAGAAGGGTAATCCTTAAGAGTTGCCTTAATAAAGTCTATAATTATTAACGTCTTACGGCGAGAAGCGCAACGAGAATCCTTATAATTTATTACCTTAACCTCTCTATAAGCCTTTACCTCTATAGGTCCTATTAGTCTAGTACTGCTTATAGCCGTTTGCGTTAAGGTCGTCCTTATAGGGGTGTTAAAGGTTATAGTAGTTCTAATACTCCTTATTAGTAGTATATTATATTAGGCTTAGATTACGCGCCTCGCGCGAGCGGGTAGCAACGCTAATAAATAAGTGTAGAGTAGAGTAAAGGCCTTTAAAAGTAGGCGCTAGGGTAAAGAAGACAAGGTTATAGTCCTTAATACTACTATACGCATTAAGTAGTTATTCGCGTAGTACGTTATTACCTTAGTAGTTATAGTCTAACCCGCGTTAAAGCTTCTAGAGCTTATTAATAAGTAATTAAAGAGCATTAAGACAAGATTTATTAGGGTAGGCGCTAATTATACGTGCTAGCGTAGTTATTCTCCACTTACTAAGGTACAATTAACGATTCTCCTTATTATAAAAGTGGCTCTTCGTCATACCTATTATTGTCTTAAGATTATAGCCCTGACCCGCGAGGCAGTCATAGTAGTAGTTAGACGCTCTGTCTTGTTGGAACTGAAGTTTAGTGTAAGAGTTATTAGCTATGTAGGCGAAGAAGTCGCCTATATAGGCTAGCGTGCTCCTTCCGTATGCCGGGAAGCACCTGCTTCAACAGTCCTCCCAGACGGAGGAGCATGAATATAGTATACATGAAGCATAAGCATGCCAGCCTTAGATCTTCAGGTCCTCCTTTAACCGTTGTGGAACTCGTCGAGGTGGAGGCGAAGGTCGTCGCCGTCCTTGTACCGCAGGTTGGTCAACGTGCGAAACAGTAGGATGGACAATTGGCCAGTGTCACGATCGAACCGGCTAGTGAGATAGTCCCAGGGCCTTTGTGTCTTTAGCGTCCCAGGCGTTGATGGTGGTGGTGTCTGCGCCGCTAGCTAGTGCGGCTAGTCGCGGCTTCTTTTTGGAGATGACTGGCCATAGCCTTGCATATTGGAAGGCGATAGTCTAGGCTGACCGGTATTCTAGGAAGTTCTCGCCACGGGATCTAAGCTTGGGTAGGGACCCTGGGTCCAGTTTGAACTGGAAGGATGACATGGTCGATAGTTAGTAAGGTCCTTAGTAAAGACCAAGGTGAGAGGAAATCTGTATGTAGTTGGAACCGCTGAGGGTAGCGAAAGCAGCAGGTGATTGCTCAGGCTTTTGCCAGCCGGTGACGCAGCGGGTAGCTGGGCGGCTGGGCAATGACAGCAGCGGTGCAGTGTAGCGGTGCAGTGTAGCGGTAGTGGACCGGCCCGCCAGTGGCGATGAGCGTAGCGGCGGTCGTGCGGCTGATGCAGAGGTGCAGCAGCAGTGGAACCGGCAGAAGCCTTTTGGTGTAGGTGTGACGGTTCTTGCAGCTGTAAATAGCGGTGCGGTGGGCAAGCCGGTGGCAGGCGTCGCAGCAGCGGTTCAGCGGGTAGCTGTACAGGTAATAAGAGACGCTGAGTAGATGGAGCGTAGAGAGTATGTCCAATATGGGCAGCGGAGCTCCGGGCTCATAACCTGTTGAAACTGAAGTTTAGTGTAAGAGTTATCAGCTATGTAGGCGAAGAAGTCGCCTATATAGGCTAGCGTGCTCCTTCCGTATGCCGGGAAGCACCTGCTTCAACATGTCTTTCAGCATGATGGAAAAAGCTCGATCCTAGTATTAGGTAGCCCTATCTTGCTGCAATTGTCTCGGAAGATTCTAAATTTGGTGTTAAACACGTTATATAGCTTACCTCTAAAGCGCTTCTCATTGTCGTATAGCTTATAGAGGTCTGTAATAAGTCGATATGTGTTGTTAAGACGTGTGGCGTCTGTAGGGCTTTCGTGCTGCAGATAGGGGTTGTACGTATTGTACTGGTTTAGCTGCTGCGTAGAGGATAAAGGCGCGTTGTGCTGCTAATAAGGGGGCAGGTATGTGGTGGGCTGCCATTTTAGTAGAGGTATAGGTTGGTAGACAGTGCGTGCTATTAGAGCTAGTTAAGGAGAAGTAAGGTGCGCAGAGGGTTATTAAGAAGATTACTATAATAGAGGCATATTGTATAAAGGCGATGTTGCAAGATTTGGATTAAAGCGCGAGTTAAACCTCTTGTTTATTTTAAGCTAGTAAGTAACCTCTTTATTAGTCTATTCGTGATAGTCGCCCTATAGCGCTTCTATAATATTGTAGGTAATTAACTTACTATTCTTAGCTATAAAGACGCCTTGCTTGCGTAGGTAGTCTTAGAATTTAGTAATAAGAGATTTATTGCCTTTATTAAAGAGTTCTTTTAGCTATCTTTTAAAGATAACAGTTATCTGCTCTTATAGCTTATAGTCCTCCCATTCTTTGTTTCGGGAGATTCGGTAGTAGAAGAGGATGTATATGTTTACACTCTTTATGTTAATTTTCGTAATGTCTGTATTCTTATTAATATTAAGGGGCTAGCCCTAGCTATCCTTATTAATAAGCGCCTGTTCTTCCTTTGTAAGATGGTTAGTAAAAGGCATCGTAAGAAAGTAATTTAGGGGCCGTAAGGCGTCTCTTTAAGAGAGTAAGACGCAGGTTAATTAATAGTACTATTAGTAGTAGGTACTATAGAGCGTAATAGACAGGGACTTAGGTAAACGCTTAGAGTCCTTATTGCTTAGTGGTAGGCTACGACGCGCGAGCTTCCGGCGAAGGCGTAATAAACGCGGAGACCTAGGTAAACGCTTAGGGTCTCGTTAGCACATAGTTTAGGGTATCGCTATACCCCTCGTCGTGTCTCTTTTAGTTCTCTTTGCTGTCTGTAGTTATCTCTTATAGCATCAACTGTAAAGGTAACCACTAATTAGTGTCGGTTTACAGGTAGCAAGGAATAAACAAGTAACTCTTTGTCTTTAGTATCTAGTGTCTGTCTTGTCTTGTGTATATGCTATAATAGTTCTATATACCTTCCTTCCAGTTCTTGTGGATGTGATAGAGTACCAGGTGGTGTGGAGGCGAAGGGGTTTCAGTACAGTATCAGGTTAACTAGAAGTGAGGGGGTACAGGGATATGATAGGATTACACAGTTCCCTTAGTGCGGAAGGCGAGGCTGTGCAGACAGAGCCACTTACTTACTAATTTATATATAGTTTTAATAATCTCGTGTTATTAACTTTATAGCTTTATAGAGAGCGTACGCTTGACAATCCTTGTCCGTAAGCCTCTTATACTCTTGTATTCTATCCATAATTAGTCTATAATAGGTAAAGTCCACGCGTCGCACTTCTAGTGCTAGCGCAAGCTATATTTTATTATAGTAAAAGGTTCTATCCTTTGCGTAAATTAAAATTATAATATAGTTATTTCTATTATCTTCCTTTATAAGATCTAATTATCTACTAAGTATGTTTACTATAGCGTTTGCGTTTTCTAGTAAATACGTAATATAGAAGTTAAACTCCGCTATCTACTTTAACTACCTAGCTTATTATTAATTAAGCTTCTTAGTTATTATAAAGCGTGTAAGATTAAGGTAGTTAGAAAACACCTTTATTTAGTATTTAGCCCCTTTAAGCTATGCTTCCTATTACTTAAAATAGTTAATAATTATTAGTAGTTTTTTATTATAAATTTTATAGTTAAGCTTTGCCCCCGAAAGCTTCCTTACGTAATAGAAGACTAGTCTCTATTTCTTATTATTATATTCTTATAATAGTATAGCCCCTAGCGCATAATCTAATGCGTCCGTATAAATGCGGTATTAACGCTCTAGATCGTACATCTGTAGTAGGGGTGCTATTAGGAATAGGCATTTTAGTTATTTACAAGCCTTTTTTTTTTTTATAGAGGTTGCTATTTTCCTATCTTCGTGAGTTTTATTAGTAGAGCGGTAACCTTAGAGTAGTTCTTAATAAATTTATAATAGAAGTTAATAAAGCCTAAAAAGAATTAAATATCTTTTACTAATTTTAGTAGGAATTATTTTTTTATTATCGTAATCTTCTTTAGGTCTATCTTAACACCTTCCTAGGATATTATAAATCCTAGATATTCCGTCTTAGTAACGTGGAATTTACACTTCTTAAAGTGTAGGAGCAATCTATGCTCTTATAACTTTTATAACACTTTGCAAACGTGTTCCTTGTGTTCTTCTAAGGTTCCGCTTAAGTACACTAGTATATCGTCAAGGTATGCCGTGTAGAATACGTCTAAGTATTTATATAATACTTAATTTATTAGTTCTTAAAAGGTTACTAGAGCGTTTATTAGTCCTATTAGTATAACTATATATTTAAAGAGGCTATATCGCGTGCGGAAAGCTATTTTCTACTTATAGCCCTTTACTATTTTAATCCTATAGAATCTATCCTAGATATTAAATTTCGTGAACTACTTAGCTCCTTAGAGTTAATCTATAAGCTTTATTATTAATAGTAATAAGTAGTAGTTCTTAACTATAATAGCGTTTAGCTATTTATAATTTATATAAAGTCGTAGCCTACTATCTTTCTTATAAATAAAGAGTATAGGGAAGGCTATAAGGCTCTAACTAAATTTTTACTTCTTTAAGCGTAAGTTTTTCTATATTAGTTCTTTTAACTCTTTTTCTTATTTATAAGTAAGGGGCCTTAGGTGCTCTAGCTATAGCTTAGCTCCCTCTACTAGTAGTATCTTGTAATTCTACTCTTTATATTTAGGCAGGACTATCTTGTCGTGCTCCTTAAATAAGTCTGCGAATTCCTAGTATTCTTCTAGTAGACTTAGGTTATCTAAGACTATTTTAGCCTCCTAGACCTATATATAGTGCACTTGTCTTAGGTATTATTTTAAGATCATGTCTATCTTATAAATAAATATCTCTTATATTATAGATAGTTAATTCTCCTTTTTTACTTAAAATTTTTAAAAGTTTCCTTTTTACTAAGGCTCGCTTAAGCTATTAATAGTAGGTTTTAAGGAAGGATCGTTTATTTAATTTAGTTTATTTATAAATTATATTACTTAAGCTATTTATATTTAATAATAGCTTTAATGTCTCCTATTTTTATAATAGTAAAGACGTATTAGCTCTCTAGGCCCTTTATATTAACTTGTACTAGCGCTATCTTAAGGCATAGCTAACTATTACTATATCCTTATAATCGGGTCCTATCTGCGAGTCCTATTTATAGCAGTATCCTTTTATTATAATATAGTATATTATATTTCTTAACTACTTATAGGGTAATTAGATATGCGTCTACCTTTAAGTTAATAAGTATTATAACACGATACCTGTGCACCGTGATATTCTTAATTAGGTATTTCTTAACTTAGTAAGTGTTTACTTAATAAGCTATAATAATCGTACTATTACTAGTGTAGCTTATTACTTAGTAATAATTTAGTTTTTTAAGTTTTTAGGCTTATTTTAAGCCTCCTATAAGGCTTTTGCCTCTTAAATCTAACCTTTAAGTTAGGCTAGCTTCGAGACTTCCTTAACCTTATACTATTTATATTATTATTAATATAGTGTATAGGTTTCTCTAATCCTATTAAACTTATATACTCTTAGTATCTTATATTATAGGTAGTTTAAAGTAAGGTATTCGTTCTAGGCTAATACATTATATCCTAAGTAGCTATTAAAGAAAGCTACTTCTTCCTATAGGCGTAGGTATATAAAGCACTATAAATTATATTAGTCTTATTTAATTATTAAGTACTCTATATCTCTTCCTGGCTACGTGCTCCTTATTATTATACTAGTATTATAGGGATCTAAGCCTTGCGGGAACTAGCCTATTTTAAACTTTTATTATTTATGTAGTTTATAGGTAATATTAAAACATTAGTACTAGCTATTCTACTTATAGTACTTAGCTTAGTAAGCTAAAAAGTGCTTATAGTAGTTATTAGGTACGCTACACTAGCTTTTCTTAAGTTTATAGTACTTTAAGCCTCCTAGAAAATAAAAGGCCTTAACTCTAGCCTTAGAGTGCTGTTGGCAACCCTTTCGTGTGCATTGCCACCATTTGGCATGTGCATGTTGTTCTTGTATCGTGATCTGGCGTAGGTACTGCTTCGGGGGTCCTTGTAGCTTTTTGGCAAGCCAATAGGCGTCCCATGCGTGCGGCCCTTGCACAATCACCCTCGTCTCGCACTGGGACAAGTGATGTTGCGTACTGCTGCATATCCAGCAGGTGTCGTCTGCTAGTCGTTGAAAGATCTGGTATTTATAGAGGGTTTTTTGTCCCTCCCCCCATTCTTCTACTGGCTCGGGGATTTCTTGCGTGAGATCCACCTCCTCCGCCTCTGCTGGCGTGAGGGTGGCCATGGCCACTCGTAGGAGGTTGGTCGTATTGACCTTGGTCTCCTGACCTTCGCAATCCTTGGCGAAGTGGCCCTGTTTGCTACATCGGAGGCAAGCTTTATCCTTAAACCTCCGTTCTCGCTCTTCCTGCAAGATGCCGTTTCTGCCCTAGTAGTTCTTCTTGGGTTTGTACGGCTGTTTTCCTCTGCCGTTTCTCTTTTTGTACCATCGGGCTTCATCGGTCATGATGACGTCTCCGTCCCTGTCTCTTCCTAAGGGTCGGATACCGGTTTCTTTTCTAGAGAGTAGTTAGGTGCTATGCTGTTTTTCTAGCTTTCGTTTATATAGGCAATTATCTACTTTAATAGCGTTATTAATAAGTTCTTTTAGGTTATCTACTTTTTCTTAGTAGACTAGTTCGTCTTTAACTAATTCCTTTAGCCTATTATAGTAAGTAATTATAAGTAGGGCCTCTCCCTATCTATTAAGTTCTACTACTATTTATTTAAACTCTAAAGTATAAAGTACTACTAATTTTTCTTAGCGTAGTTATTAGAGGCGTATTTTAGCCTAATATCTTTTATTAATTATACTAAATATTTTTTTATAGCTTTATAAAAGGACTTTTAGTCTTTAAAAGTATCCTTAGTAGTATCTAAGTTATAGTCTTTTAGTTTACTATTCTTAAGAAAATTATTAATTATTAGTCTTGTCTATGCGGCTACCTTATCTTATATATTTATATAAGTAACTAAGATCTTGTCTTATTCTGTATTAAACCTCTCTAGGTTATAGCGGATAAATAGTTTTATCTATATTAAGAATATTTCTAGGTAACCCTTTTTAGTATAGGGTTTAGGTTTTAGGATTTTTAGTTAGTACTTTACTTTTTCCTAAGTGTTTATCTTTTGTTGAGATCTGAACAATCGTAACAAAGAACAACCAACGGTGAGCGTAGCGGGGTAACCCAAAGTGGGATTGCACTACCGAGGTCACGTGATCTACCATCCCGCCAAGCAGAACCATCCCGGATGGAAAGGAACGGGGGATGGCAGAAATGACCATGTATATAACCTAGCACGAATACCCTTATGGCATTCGTGTTCAACCTGTTTATCAATCTATCGTTTAGATCTGAATAAGCAACCTTGTTAATTTGATTATACTATACACACTTTTAATACTAACGCCCTAGTGACAAGCGCAAGCTATTACTACGACCCTCTTCTGTCCTACTATAGTATTCCTGCCCGAGAACTAACCTTAGCCCCTTAGGGACCAGCTACCCCTTTAGGATCTTAACATCTTTTCGCCTATATAATTAATAATTTCTTATAGCTAGGCTATTTAAGCTACTTATTTAGTAACTATCTCTTATAGCGTCTTTTCCTTAGTCGCTAGGGCTATAGTGATTAAACTAGGTCCTGCTATTATACTATAAGATAGCTAAAGTGTTATAAGGCTCTTATACCTTATTCTAATATAAGTTAGAGTAGTAAGGTATTATAGTACTTTATAAATTATTTAGTAGTATAAGTTAATACAACACTTAGCGCGAGGCTAGATAATTTAATTTTATAATAAAATAAGATAACTATTAGCCTATATAGGAGAACGTACTCGCATAAAAAATATATAAGTTAACTATAAGGAGCGTATAAAGGAAACATATCCTACATATATACTTTGCTTGCTTAGTTGCTTAGTACTACTAATTAACTAAGCAGTCACGTGCCTTGCTCATTTGCTTAGCACCACTGATCGACTAAGCAGTCACGTGACCCCGAGGTTAGCTCCTTAGCGTGCTTGTTAACCCGTTTCTCGGCCGTCTTTCCTCATAAGCGCCTATCCCTCGTCATCTTGCTTCTGGTTCGTAACAAAGATTATAGGCTTAGAACTATAAACTTACTTTATAATACATATATTAATAAAGTTAATAAAGTGCGTAACCTAGCTTTTAGAATCGTTCTTGGTAGCTAATTTAAACGTAAAATTTTATATTATAGATTTTATAAATAGTAGACGTTATTTATTAAGCTCCTTTATATATTTTCTAAGCTTAGCTTTTTAGTATAGGCTAATTATATACTAATTAGAGTGCTTAGTAACACGTAGGCGCTACACGCGTTAATATTAACGTAATAAAATTATATAATTAACGCTATATATTTTTACTACTTTTAAATATTAAAATTTTTTACCTAAAGCTAGGCTATTAATATATGCAATCGCTTCGTCAATAGCTGGCATGGTGGTGGAGCTATGTGGTGTGGAAGATATGTGCAAAATGGCTGGGGTCGGGCGTTGCGCGAAGTCGGGCGTTGCGCGCACAGACACGGGTAAAAGGCGCATCCTTAGGAACGTCTTGTCTGCACATGGGACATGCGCTCCCTCCTGAAGCCTCGAACCTCTTTGTAATGTGAGGGTTAGAGACTATGAGTGGCGGGGGTAATAATGCCATTGGCAGCTTCGTGATCGGAAACGCGCCACGTGATCGTAAGCGCCAACGCTAACCGTATACAATTAGACTGTGCTGTCAAGACGCAGTGACATTGGACGTGTGCCTGGCGCCAATCTCCATTCCTCCTCGCCACAACCCCGTTTCGTTTACCACGTTTGATCCTAGCGCTTGCATGACAGCAACTACGTGCAGAGGCTCTTTGCAAAAAGCGGCACGTTTGTGCCTCAACGACCTGCCGCCATGCAGCTCGCGCCCAGTCTATTGTTAGTGACCGGCCCGTCTGTACACCGATTCGGAGCCTCACACGATTGGGAACGATGTGCATTTGTTTGCACTAAGCTTCGCCGCTACAGGTTCAGCTTCATCGCTCCCGCTGGTTAAATAAACGGCTGCTACCCTCACGCTTCTGCTCAGTGTGTTTCTGTTTTTGCAACCACACCGAAACAACACTATCTTCAAGTGGACCTTCAGTGCGCTCTCCATGGCTGGAATCGTAATCGTTTTATACCATTACAAGCATCGACCTTTACCCCGGTGACTGCTTGGATTGACACTAAATGCTTATATTTCAGTCCTGGCAAAAGTCAGCGGAGCCGCTCTTCTCCTACCCGTCTCCGAAGCTCTCAGGCAACTGAAATGGATCTGGTTTCGAGTGAATGACAAATCTACGCAAAGCAAGAAGATGTGGGATTTTGAGTGAGTGAACACTATTTTGCAAAATGGACATCACCTTGTGGAGTAGTACAGACCTACATCGCTACTTGGAACGTTCTTTCTTCATTTCACTCCACGGAGGCTGGCATTTGTTCTTCCCATCTTTTGGTGGACCACGCTGACTCCTTGGTTCAAACAGGCTATTCGATAACGCCTCTAGAGGTCCTTGGGGGTCCTTCATGTTATTATTGCGTACAAAGGGAAGGTCGGTGGCCGCCCTTGGCGCAGCCATTATTCTCTTTGCGCTTGCGATGGACCCTTTCTTCCAGAACGTGGTCAATATCTCCGAGCAGTGGCGAGAACAGTCAATGGATGCATTCATTCCCCGTGCAACGACATACACCGCGTACACAGCCGGAAAGTTTCTTATCGACAACACCGAGTACTTGGAGGTAGATCAAGCCATGTCGACAACAGCATATCTTTACTTTTACGATAACGGGACCACGTCAGCCACATCTAGCACTGGCAGCGGGCTCAGTCCCCAAATTCCCCTGGAGTGTCCCAGTACTAATTGCACGTGGCCCAAGCACGAAAACTTGGGTGTGTGCAATAGGTGTGCGGATGTCACCGACCGCCTCGAATTTCGGTGTCTCAATTCAACTCTGGATTGGATTTTGGCTCCTGTTCCTCTTCCTGATTTTTCTAATTGGAACTATCCTAACGGGACTGCATGCGGGTGGTATCTTATGGCAGATACCCCAATCTTGATGGCCGGCTACACTAACGACGCGCATACCAATCACACTGGAGAGGTTCTTGTATCACGCTCACAACCACTGTACGATATATGGACAAGAGACCCGGTTTCTGGTTACGAGGCAAAACTTAACGATACCCGCAATCCAATAGCGCATTTTGTCATTGCTTCTGGTGGGGATGTAATACAGGTTCGCCAAAATGCAACACCGATAGCGCATGAATGCGTATTAACTGTGAGTAAGCCTAATCATAATTGACGGTGAATTGATGGGCACCCACTTTGAATACAATGAGAACGTCACCATTTTTGGAAACAGTGGATCCGAATACACAGTCAGCAACGAAACGCACTACAACATTCTCACCATCTTCGATGACATCTTTCCCTCGACCTACACGGCTACTAATACCACGGATATGGCGCAGGCTACATTGCGATATCAAGAGTTCAAAACCAACGGCTGTCGGTCGCGAAACGATTCCTATAACCCCTTCCTCTATGACAACATTACGTCACAGTTTGACCATTCGGCTACCGATTTTACCAACATCGTAAGGTCATCAAAGGCAAAGGGCTCGATCAAGATGCTTCCTGGTCCAGCATTCGATCTCGTGAGTGTCGTCGAGGTCCGATGGGAATGGCTTTCTCTTCCGCTTGCTCTCCTTGTCTTCAGCTTTATCTTCTTGGTGGCAACTATCATACGAAGCTCTATGGCGCAGGACGTAGGCGTGTGGAAGACTTCCGCCATCGCTACTCTGCTGTATGGACTCCTAGACGATGTGCGGCAGAAGGTCACATCTGCGAAGGACAAAAGAACTCCGCGAGCAAATGCGAAGCGTACTAAAGTGAAGTGGCTTCCCGGAGTTGGGTGGAGGCTTTCAGGTGCGAGCGCGTTCTCGCCAACGTCTCTGAGATCTCGTCACACGCCTCCGCAGGCGGAATGGAAGGATTAACTCGATACATTCTGTCACTCAAGCCTTTGTCTTCTCAATTCACGTTCAAATGTTGCACGCGCTTGCATCAACAATTCGTTACAGAAAGGCCCGCAGCTCTCGCGTGTGTGATATTTTGGGATCAAGACGGTTGCGTATCAACCGTCTGAGCTGAAAGATTGCCTATCCGCAAAGCGCGCGAGGTATATCGCTTAGGCGTCCATCGAAAAACACCTGCGCGGTATCGCATCGATCAATCAATAAAGTCTAAATGCCTATGCTGTTGGATTTCATGCAGGCCTTTGGCGACTTCGTGATATAGCATCAGGCACCACGCTTAAACCTATGCTCGAGGTGCATCTCGTGCATTCAATACACGGACATCGAGATCGACACGGGTGTCGGCCAAATCATCATGCGATTATGTCACGGTTTGGAGTCTCCCTTTCCCCACTTGCAGTGGCGCCTCACCTGTGTTGAGATGCGACTACCCATCCTACACTAGCGCTGTTTACAGCCACTCATGTATACCTACTGTTCGTAGCTTCACCCAATACAACAACAAGTACAATTCTCAATTTCTTCCTTATGCGTATGGATCACTAGCTCTCACAGATTACTTCATTGATCCCAATCAGCATGGGATGATTTCGAGCATGCGAACGCCCCTGCTTTGCACAGATGGAACATGCAGCCACAGGATCAAGGCGCTAAGAATATGCACTACTCCTCCAAATTCATTGTTTCTTACGGAGGTGCCTTTCAAAAGTCCTTGCCCACCTTGGCGAGCAGGGGTATACGCCACATTCCGAATTTAGACATATGTCCGATTATCTAAGTCTATGGAGATTCCTGCCCTCCTTGTACTCGTTGCCCCCTTCTAGCTCAATGATCTTCTTTATATGGACAGGAATACGCTCAATCCAAGCCTGTATCTTCTCCTGAGGTAGATCTCGCCAGCACTGCTCCCATGCACGGACAGCCTCTGCTCTACTCTTTGGCGCGCCTTTCTTTGTAGTAGCTCTCTTCATCCATGGCCAGCAAGGCTCAATAGCGTTTAGGTCAGGAGAGTTGCCACACCAGAGCAACTTTGTAACATCATGGATGCTATATATATAGCTCTGGACATGATGATCATGAGAGGGCGCTTTATCTTCTTGTACAACAGTGTCTGGCCGCTCTATTTTGCACACCTTTGCAAAAGGTATTAGCTTTGGAAGTAGCACAGACGTCTGGTACCGATACCAATCAATACCTGAGCCTCTGCCTCGGCTGACCTTTCCTGTCTTCTTATTCCAAGTCCATTGAGGTTGTCGTCCAGGCTTGTTACGTAGATCAAGGCGACGCATTCCAGTTTCAAGCTCCCATTGCGCCTTCATGATAGGCTCTAGCTCTTGATTTAGCTCCTCAATTCGAGCAGCA
>ML976669.1:782570-892928 GCA_010015655.1 Bimuria novae-zelandiae CBS 107.79 | reverse complement strand
CGCTGGCATGGATCAAAGCCTCGTTCAATAGCTCGCGCGAATATTGAGTTAATTGTCCGCTTTGAAATCCCTGTTAGGCCAGTGATCTCGTCATTTGGCTTGCCAGTAGCCTTAAGAGTAATTATTAAAGCTCGAGTAGCAAGATCGTGAGGAGGCATAGCAAAGACTGTATCAATTAGAGAGCAAGTAGTATAGAGCAGTGTTGTGAGCTTGAGAAGCAAAGGCCACGTCAGCTCGGAGATGCTTCTGAATTCGGAATGTGGCGTATACCCCTGCTCGCCAAGGTGGGCAAGGACTTTTGAAAGGCACCTCCGTACTGTCGGGCGTCAAACTACACTACACGTGTTTCGGTTTCCCCACCGGGCGGCTAGCAGCTGGGGTTCACCGTTTACGCATGGAGACACAAGGCGCTTACAGGATCCTTGCAACCAATCAGCGCATAGCTCTCGTGTTTGGCACACTCCAGCGTTGTGCAACGTACCAACACTTAAAGACCAGCATATCGCTCGGTTTGCAAAGCACGGACTGGCTCCACTCATCACTGCATTCTTTCAGAGCTTCTGCGTTTCTTGTTGTCTTCATTGATTTAATACTGGGAAGTGCTGTGCACCGATACCCCCAAAGCTCTACACACATAAACAGGCCACAAAATCCATACCAAATCGCAACACCGCCAAACACAGACAACATGCGCTACGCACTCATCTTCGCAACCTTTGGCCTCGCCGTTTTGGCCGCTCCACTCCCGATGGTGAGTTGAACTGCAGCGTTGGCAGACTCCTGTGGCAGCACTAACGTGGATACAGGTGGAAGCCCGTGAAATCGCTGTTAAGGCGCGCTACACAAAGAATTTCGGCGATGGAAATTTCCATGGGCGAGAGGTAGACGAAGAGGAAGAGGAAGAGGAAGAAGTGGCCGTCATCCTTCCGTACGAGACTCGCGACGCAGAGGCAGGAGGATCCCGCCAAAGCTTCAAGGCACGAGAGGCGGAGGCTGGAGGGTCCCGTCAGAGCTTCAAGGCAAGAGAGGCGGAGGCCAGTCCAGGTGGCTCTCACCAAAGCTTCAAGGCACGAGAGGCGGAGGCTGGAGGGTCCCGTCAAAGCTTCAAGACCCGAGAGGCCAGTCCAGGTGGCTCTCGCCAAAGTTTCAAGGCACGAGAGGCGGAGGCTGCCCCGGGAGGCTCTCGCCAGAGTTTCAAGACCCGCGAGCCAGAGGCTGCCCCAGGAGGTTCCCGCCAAAGCTTCAAGGCCCGCGCGGCCGAGGCCGAAGCCAACCCAGGAGGCTCTCGTCAGAGCTTCAAGACGCGTGAGGCCGCAGTTCACCACCCAACTAGCCGGGAGGCCAAGGCTGGAGGCTCTCGCCAAAGCTTCTAAAGCTCGCAAAGTAGAAGCCAAGCTTAAGGTCGTCCGCTACTACGAGTCACCGGCGCGGCTGGTCTAGACACCATCGTTCGAGGGTGGAGTACACAGGCAGAAGCGCTAGCTCATGGATAGTCAACAAACTCTTCCTCATGCCTGCAGAATGTGTCTCTGATGATGTATGGTGAAGCGTGATGCGGTGGAGAGCTTGCGTTTGAACTGGAACGAGTGCGTGTGTGTTGTACTCATGCTATCGCGCGCGACAAGATAGCTGCCTGTGCACCTTGGTACTAGCGAGACCTTTCGATCAACTGCCTAACACGTCTACAGGGTCAAGCTTGCGTATTTTGTAATATGAGATCAGGGTGATCGACGGTTCGATCCGCATGACCTTTTCAAAGCGTATTCACCGTAACATATGCAAGGACGCAAGTGCGTTACGCGCATGGCGTTTTACACGATGTTCTACACTGAAACTGGAAAGGCGAGGGCAACACTTTTAATCACCCTCCTAGTGCTAGAACGTGCTTAGGGCATTAGCTAGTCTAAAAGGTATAATAAGGTATTTACACAGGCTATATCTTTTACGAAAGGCTATTAGCTATTTATTTCCTTTTACTATTTATAGCTTATTAAAGGTAGTAATAATATTAAGCTTTATATAGTATCTTGCCTTGCTTAGATAGCTTAGTGTCTTCTAAAGTAAGGGGATTAAGTATTAGTTTTTAACTATTAGCGTGTTAAGCGCTTTATAGTTTATATAAAATTTTAATCCTCTACTTAGCTTCTTTACAAAGATTACTAGCAAGGTGATAGATAACTTACTAGCTTATATAAAGCCTTTCTTTAAACACTTAGTTAAGTACTTCCTTAGCACCTTTATTTTATTTTATAATATACTATATAAGGGGCTAAATCTAGGCTGCTTACCCTCTTAAAGCTTAATTTTTAAGTTATATAGTTAGTATTTAGGTAATTAGTCTACTTTCTTACGCGAGAAAACGTATAGCAGGTTATAGTACTTAGGTAGTATCTTTATAATTAGGTTAATTTTCTTCTTCCATGCTAGCGCCTTATTAATATCTATTATTAATACTATAAAGATCTTATATCCTTAGCGTTTTACTCATTTTAGTAAGGAAACTACCTTAAATATATATATATTAAGCTTTAGTACTATAGCGTAGGAAGCGCTATCTTTTAGTTTATTATTTTAAAATAATTTATTTACCGCGGGTACTTTATTCATTGTAAGAGCTTTACCTGGTCTACCTATAAACGTTAGTTTAGGCTCTTATAGCTAGCGGCGTAGCGTTTTATACTAGTTATTATATTATACTTTTAATCTAAATAGAAAAACGGTGCGTCGCTAACGCCTAGTTATTATTATTATAGGTTAAAGATCTAATTTAGTCCTAGGAAGCTATTTTATACTACTTACTATAGTATAGCCTAGATCTATATTTAAATTTAAAAATAAATTAATATCTAGTCTAATACTAGAGGCTTTATTATTACTAAATATTCTATTTATATATAGGGAACGGTTCTAGTAGCGTTTAACTATAAACTCTAACTATTTTATATTATAGTTAAGCCTTACATAATGCTTATATATTTAAGGCTGTCTAAGGATTAACTAATATTAACCCGTAGTTATTATATAGAGCTTAATTTACTCTACGTAATTCTAATAAAAAAGGCGTATACTAGCTATATACGTAATATATCTATCCTCTAGTTATTTTCTATTAAATTTAGTAAGTTATATACTATAAAATAGTAGTTATAAACGTAGTTTTAGGTTACGCGCGAGGTCTTAATAGATAAACCTAAGTCTTATAGCTTTAGTACAAACTAGAGTAGTTACTAAATGCTTAGTACTACCTTACTAAATAGTATAAAAACATTAATCTATCTTTTTTAGGTTCTACTTAATAATGTAGTTTATAAATTTATTAAGACTTGTCTCTGGCGTAGTCCTATTAAGCAACTTATCTTTAGGATTATACTTTTCTTAGTAGGAAGTGTTAGCGCGATTAAAATTAAAGAAATTATAAAAATTAAGAGCTAATTATTAAGAACGTGTTAAAGTCTTGCCTAAAGGATAATAATTATCTATTTAGACTCCTTTACTCTATAGCTTGTATCTTTATTCTCCTCTTTAGGTAATTTCTGGCGATATGTCTATATACCTCGTAATTAAAGCAAAGTCTATTCTTTCGATAGTAGTCTTTCTTCTTATTAGATAGCCAGGTACCTAAGGTATCTATCTCTATAGCGTCTAGGTCTTATAGACGTCTCGGCGGCGAGTCTCTACGCGCATATGGCTAGTAGCGGGAACGTATAGGCAGGTACTAAAGGTTATTATTATATTATAAAATAAGGTTAGCGTAGTTATTAATATTAGATAAAATTTAAGCTCCTACTATTACGCGATAAAGGTTATCTAATAGTAATTAATATAGGGTATTAATCTATACTCCCTTATTAAACTTAGTATCTATAATAAGATATTTAAATTTTATAAAATAGCTTAGAAAGGGTTACTTTTCTTGCTTTAAATTATTAAGTTTACTCTAGGCTAATAGAGTCTTATTAGGATTATTATACGTGGTGTAAAGGAAGGCGATTAGCTTCTTTATAATAATAATATTAGATTTAATTAGTAGGTTAGTAAGTATAGCTAGGTTATAGTCTAATTATAAGTAGGCACATATTAGTTTAGCGTATTTAGTAGAGTAATAATTTATATTACCCTCTAGCTTTATACATAATTAAGATATAAATAAAGAGAGTTCCTTTCTCTTGCATATAAATATAAGAAGATTTAGTAGTTTATTGCTTAAATAAATAGTCTTTATAGTTATTAAGCGATTACTAAATAGTATTATAAAGGGCTTTAACGTCTCCTTAGCAAGGGTTAATGTAAGGGAGTTAGTAAAGTAAATAGACTTCTTTAGTAGGGTAAGCTCCTTACGTAGAGTCTCTATATTAGCTTAATACTAGGCCTATATCTATTAAAAAGACTATTAAAAAGACTCTTATTAAGCCTACTAGGCCTGTTTGAAGATCCCTTATAGTATTTTAATCTATTTTATTATTACTTATATTATTAAGGTCGGGTCTGCCTAATTAGTTATATTAATTAGTGTTAACCTAACGTAATATTACGAGAGCAACAAGTAGGAGTGTTCTAGGCCTAGGTAGGCTAGATTAATATACTTATTTAGTGTCTACATGTAGGTATAAGACGTTAGATAAGGAGAAAAGGTCTTCTCCCCCCTATTTAGCATGGATCTATTTATCTCGCTTAGTCTAGGTACTAGTACCTAGATAGCTAGCGTCGTGTCTAACTAATTAGAAGCAAGCTTCGGGGTCTAGGTGTTATAAGGCTCTTACACCTTACTCTAATCTAGGTTAGGACGATAAGGTATCGTAGTGCTTTATAAATTATTTAGTAGTATAAGTTAATGCGACACTTAGCGATAGGCTAGATAATTTAATTTTATAATAAGTAAGATAACTATTAGTCTATATTAGAGAACGTACTCGCACAGAAGATATGTAAGTTAACTACAAGGAGTGTATAAAGGAAATCCGTCCTGTATATATACCCTCCTTGTCCCATAGAATCCCATGATGTCCCATACCCTGGCGTCGTGGGATCCCATGGGATATTCTGGGACGTTACGTGACCAAGGTCACGTGGTCCCATGGTGTCCCACGGCCTTGGCGTCTAAAACAGCCTGGGACGTTACGTAAGCCTAAGGTGGGGCCCGAGTGCCGTCATATGGCCCGCCGTCCACCGTCAACTTTTGGATCGTAACACTAGGCTATTAAACCTTTAGGACTAAGGCTATTAGACCTTTAGTTCCTAAAGTATAAGTTTGGAGGTAGAAGCCTATATACTAACGTACTATTATTAATAGTACGTTTAGGCTGTCAGTGTCACGAGTCGTAGGTCGAGGGCCCTCGACGGCCCTAGTCCGCTCTAGACCAGCGCTATCCGGGCCTTCTGCCTATCTACTTCCCTCGCCGCAGCCCTTCTCTTCCCTCTCTAAGGGATCGCCTTAGTACTGTGGATAGACTAAGTCGCCCGTAGTTAGGGCGCTTTTTATAATACGATCCCTTACCCCCTTATATCTAATTTACCTGTACGATGGAATTGACACGAAGAGTTACCTACTAGACCTTAAAGATAGTAAGAGACCTTTAAAGCAGGTTACTACCCGCAGGACCCTCTAAATAAAAGCCTCTAATAGTTATAACGCCTATAAAAGACCTAACGACACCTATAGACCTAGAGGAAGACTCCCCTACTATTACAGGCAGTAATAATAACTAATAATTAAAGGAAGTTACCCTCTAAGAACGCCTAGGCGTGCTATAGCTCTAATAACGTATTTAAGAACTAGAGGCCTCCCTAATAGCAGAGCGTTACTAATCTAAAGGCAAGACCTTAGTTAGGAACAAAATAATAACTACTAGTATCTTTAATAACTCCTTAGAGCCCGAGGAGGGTTACGGCAACCTAGACGAGGCTAAAAACACAAGTAATAACTTATTAAGTAATAGCTTAATAAAGGACGCGTCCTTAAGCTTAGATAATACTAGTTAAGACTAATCTAGGGCCTCTAGAAGCATCCGACGCCCGCGAAAGAAGGATAAATAAGGCTAGGCCTACACTAGCTATAATAAAGAATATTAAATCTAAATAGTAGCTACTACCCTAGACGCATAACTACTAAAGCCGCTAGAACCTCCTTAATTTAAGGGCAAGGGTCGTAAGGAACTAAACTTATAAAAGAGGGCCTATAAGGACTATATTAACTTCTTACCTGTCCTTAAAACTAACGAAGCGCAGGTTAGGTTCGTAGTAAGATACTTAAAAGATATATAACGTAACTACTAGAACTAAATAGTCGCCAAGATCCTAGAGCGGAAGCGACACAGGAAAGTCACCTAAGACCTTCTATAGCAGACTATAGTAGACTCCCTAAGATTAGCCTAGGAGCGAAAGAGTGCCGCTCGCCGAAGAATTAAGGTAGCTAAATAAGATAAGAAGACCCCTATAGAACTCCTTAATTACCTTAAAGACTAATAGGAGGAATGCGACCTAGAGAAGGCCTTAGATAATAATAATAAAGACTATATTAATAACTTCTACATGGCACTAGACAAGAAAATCTAAGAACGCCTTAAATAGCAGCCACGCAAATAAAAGAGCCTCTTTTACTTAGAAGTAAAGGCAAATATGCATTAGTAAGCGTTAAAACCTTATAAGTTAGGGAAATAACGCACACACGATATTAATAATAACTTTCTTAATAAGCTAGCTAACAAAAGGCGCGATCGAAAGCAATCTAGGTTAAATAATATAAGACTATACTAGAGACGCCACGATAGCGACTGTCACGACAAGGATAGTAAAAAGAAGGCTCAGGTAGTAAAGGATAAGGACAAGGACTAATACTTCTACTACCACAAACTAGGCCATTATAAGGCGTCCTGTTTAAAGTACAAGGCTAAGGCGGGGAAAGACAAGCTATAGACTAAGAAGCCTAATAGTCTATAGGCAAGGTTAACTATAATAAGGGTTAATAATAACTAGTTATAGCTATAAGGACCCCTAGGGATAAGAGCAGTAGCTTACTAATCGCGCTAGATAGTAAAGTATAGTATAAGGGCAACTAACAACGGATTAAAGCCCTAGTAGACTATAGAGCTAAAGCGAATTTCGTTAGCAGCAATCTAATAAAGTAATTAGGGGTTACGGTAATAATAATAAAAGGCAAACGCTACGTGGCGCTAAACGGACAAGACTTAGGCATTCTAGGCCAGGCGAAGCTCCCCTACACTATCACAAATAGTCGCGGTAAAACCGAGAGCGGTAGTTGCCTGTTTATAGTTAGTAACATTAGTGGATTTAACATGGTCCTAAGAATGCCCTAGCTAACAGAATAGAACCCTATCGTAAACTTCTATAATAAGACTATCTGCTTCGCCCATGGGAAGCGCAAATAGACTAAGATCTCTACTAAATTAATAAAAGAGTTCGCCGGCACGGCCAAAGACATAGCAAATAACTATTTTATTATATATGCCACCCTAAAGGACATATTAGGAGGCCCACCCAGGACGCTACCTAAAGAATACTAGGGATAGTAGGAGAAAGCCTTCTCTAAAGAAGCCGCGAGCATCCTTACCAACCATGGCCCCTACGAGATAAAGATTAATATTAAGGAAGGCAAGGAAGTGCCTTTTAAACTACTCTATAGTCTATTAGAGTTAGAGTTAATAGTTCTGCGCGACTATATCTAGAAAAACCTTAAATAGGGCTTTATTTAACTATCGCGATCGAGCGCTAGGGCACTAATCCTTTTTATAAAGAAAAAGGATAGAGGCCTCCGCCTCTACGTCGACTACAGGAGACTAAATATAGTTATAATAAAGAACTAATACCTACTTCCCTTAATATAGGAATCCCTTAACCGACTAGGGGATGCCTAGATCTATACTAAACTAGACCTAAGGGACGCCTACCACCGCGTCCAAATTAGGGCAGGAGATAAATAGAAGACGGCCTTCTAAACAAGGTATAGATAGTACAAATACATAATAATACCTTTTAGCTTAACAAACGCGCCTGCGACCTTCTAAAGCTATATTAATAACATACTATTAGACCTTCTTGACATCTACTATATTATGTACCTCGACAATATCCTCATCTACTCTAAGACGAAGGAGGAATACATCTAGCACGTTTAGATAGTACTAGAACGCCTTGTTAAACGCCGGCTATACGCCAAACTATCCAAATGCGAATTCTACACACGCAAGGTGGGATACCTAGGCTTTATAGTATCCCTAGACAGCGTAGAGATAGAGGAGGACCGCGTCGCCTCTATAAAAGATTAGCCTAAACTAAATTTAGTCTAAGCAGTTAGGATCTTCCTTAGCTTTACTAACTACTATTAAAGGTTTATAGAAGAATTCTCTTAAGTAGCGGCACCCCTTTACGCCCTAATAAGAAGGCTAGAGAAAGCCACTAAGGACGGATAGTAATAAAGACTTAAGGAATTAGTTATAATAAGCCTACTAAAGTAGGCTAAGTCCTCCTTTTACTAGCTAAAAGAGAGCTTTATGCGAGGGCCCTTACTAGCCTACTTTAACCCTAAAAGACCCTTAAGAGTAGAAACTAACGCTTTAGGTTTTGCGATCTCGGGTATCTTAAGCCAACCGTAACTAGATAAATATAGGAAGCTATAATAGTACCTAGTTACTTTTTATTCGCGCAAGATAAACTAGGCAGAACGAAACTATAACACGCATAATAGTAAGTTACTAATAATTGTTAAAGCTTTTAAGCATTAGCGACACTACCTAGAGGGTGTTAGTAAAAAGGTTAAGCTTCTAACTAATTATACTAACCTATAAGGGTTTATGTCTATAAAAGTCCTAACTAAATAGCAGGTAAGGTGGGCCAAATAGCTCGCACCGTTTAATTTTAAAATTAAACACTATCTAGGAAAGATAAATCCCGCTAATAGACTATCGCGGAGACCTAACTATAAGTTAAAGAAGGAAACAAGCTTAGGCGGGATAGGGAGTTCCTAGTAGAGACTTCTTAAGGCCCTATAGCACAAGTTATAGCTAAAAGGCAATGCTTCGAACGAAGCAGGCGTAGCAGGCAGCCTATAGCCACTAAAGCAGGTAAGAAGCCCTAGACTAGTAGCAGCAACGAGGGTCGCTAGACCTAAAATATTAGTAACTAAAGAGGTAATAGTAAATAATTTAGCAAGCGCTTACTCTATAGTAGAGCTATTAAAAAGAAATAGCCAAGGGGACGAAACTATAGAACAAATCCTCTAGTACCTCTAAGGGCCAGAGATAGCAAAGCCGGAATGGCTAAAGCGCTAGATAATTAGACCAGCTAACCTATTACAGTATAAGAATAGGCTATACGTGCCACCTCTAGCAAGGGTACACGTCCTTTAATAATACTATAATAACCCCCTCGCGGGCCATTTTAGCTTCGCTAAGACCTTAGAGCTAGTGCTATAAAAGTTCTAGTAGCCTAGTGTCTAATAATACGTAAAGGACTATATCTAGACCTGTTAAGCGTGCTCTAAGGCGAAACCTGTCTAACACGTAACGCACGGCTAACTCAATAGCCTACTAGTCCTAAGAGGCATCTAGGAGGACATTACTATAGATATAGTAATAGATCTACCTAAGAGCAAATCTAGAGCCTATCGTTATAACAGCATTCTAGTAATTATTAACTAGTTTTCTAAAATAGCACACTACATCCCCACGCGAAAGGACCTAAAGGTAGTAGAGCTAGCTAAGGTCTTTAAAAGAGAGGTTCTACGCCTACATGGCCTTCTAAAGTTAATAGTTATAGATAGAGGCAGCCTATTTGTATCGGCTTATTAGAGTACCTTTACTTAATATTTAAGAACTAAGTAACTCCTCTCTACTACCTTCTACTCGTAGATAGACGGACAAACAGAATAATAGAACTAAACGCTTAAATAGTACCTTTAAGTGTTCTGCAACTACGAATAATCTAATTAGGTAGACCTTCTATCTAAAGTAGAATATTCGTACAACAATAGCATCTATAGCTCTACAAGAGTGTCGCTATTTATTACAGTGTATAGCCTAAATCTACCAATAGTAGGCCTGCCCCGAGAAGTATAGCTACGCGGGTTAGTACCTACGGCAAGGGCCAAAGCGGCAGTTCTAGCCTAGACTAGGGCCTAGATAACCCAAGCGATCCTTAGGGCACAGGCGTACTAGGCAACGTGGTACAATAGGAAGCATAAGGCCTAAACCTTTATAGTAAGGGACATAGTATACCTCGACGCCCGCAATATACGGTTAACTAGGCCTAAGAAGAAACTTAACTATAAGTCTTAGGGTCTTTATAGGGTAAAATAGTAGATTAGTTAATAGGCATATAAGCTAGAGCTGCTAAAGGACTTTAATATTTACCTAGTGTTCTATGTATCTCTCCTAAACCAGGTAGCCCCAGAAGGACTACTATAACGGGAGTAAAGCCCGCCTAAGGTTATTATACCACAAGCAGGGGAGGATATATACCTAATTAAAGGAATTAGATCTAGGGTACTCCAGGACGGAGAATGGCTGTATAAAGTTAAGTAGAAAGGATACGATAGTAATAAGAACTAGTAGTTATCTATGGAGGAGATCTTTAAAGGGGCGATAAAGCAGTTCCTAAAGGACTTAGACAAGGAGACTAAAGGTCGCCCTAGACAGGAGCCCAAGAGGCGGGGTTGCCCCCCCAGAGAAGGAGGAAGACAGCACTCGATAGTAATTAGTAATAGATTACCCTAGAGAGTACACTTTATAGGCTACGAAATACTAGAATAAACAGCGCAGAGGATTCTTAAATAGACTAAAGACTAGAATAAGCTATCTAGGCCTATTTACGCCTCTCGGGGCCTAATAGAGGCTTACAAGCCTATTTAGACTATACCTAACGCGATTATAGCTAACCGAAACCTAATTAAAACCGCCTCAGGGTATAGAACGTAAATAAAATCCGGACACTATTAATAGGGGCAGGAATCCCTAAATTATACTAAATAACCCTCTTAATTAGTTAGGCGCTTAGACTCGTAGGCTTGCTAAAAAGTCTCTTAACTACCCTTACTCTTAATCTTCTTCTTTACTTCCTCCGCAAGGAAGTCCAGCGTAGCTAGGACACTAGCCTTAAACGCTAACTACCTTAAATTAGCATTAATAACCTAGGATTAGGGTTAAGGACTTTTACTAACTTAGGAGCAACCTTCTTGCGCCTAGGGGTAAGAGCACTAGTAGCAACTAAGGAGGTTAGACTACCCCCCTCTATAGTAGAAGCTTTCCTCTTCCGCTTCTCCTTAATAAAGAGGCCTACCACCGGAATAATCTCCTTAGGAGGCCAAGTGTCATAACCTAAGTAGTAGGGGGTTAACAGGTTTCCGCAGAATTTAGATCTGGTGGCCCTATACAACTTAGTCTAGATAACCCTTAACTATACTAAATAATACTTATATAATAATATTACTCTATTCTGTCTTTAGTACCTGCGCGGTAGCCTTTACTAATGTCTTGTCTAATCTAGAGAGGTTAATCTTGTCGCATGTGTACGCATTAATTTAGCTTAAGCGTAGTATAAGGGTAATTAGGGCACTTAACACGTTCTCTAAGTTATCTTTAAGTATCTACTACTAATCAGCCTCAAAACCTCTACATAACCCTTAAAGCGCCGACTTACCTACTAATAATCCCTACTACTACTATAGCAGGCATCGCAGCGGCAGATTAAATTGTAGTCCTTTAAACCTATTAGGCCAAGATTAACATACACTACCCTAGACTAGACACGACGTATCTCCTTAACCTAAAACTAGTAAAGCTTTATCTTCTTGTAATTAGACTACTTAAGGCTATCTAAGATAATAGGAAGGTAGGTATAGCACAAGTTAATAGTACTAATTACGCTCGCACGCGCCTTATTAACTAAGGCCTTAAGGATAGTATTCGCGGTACTTATAGTGCTAAATAGCGTAAGTATGTCTAGACAAAGTCTAAAGGTTGCTAAAGAGGGCGGTAGAGAAGTAACAAGTACGGGGACGACTTGGCAGACCTACACCGGGTTAGTCTACCTTTACGACCCCCAAATTTAGAGCGGCTGGGTACTAAAATAGGGGGCATCTAGGGTTAGGCACCCTAGACTGCTATAGATCGGCCAGATCGTACTTACGGGTTAGGGAGCCTCCGGGATAAGGTAAGCCGCCAAGTAGAGAGTAAGAACAAGGGTTTTAGGCCTTAGTATAAGCCTAAGATTTAGCTTACGTTATTAGCTTACGTAATACGCAAGACCTAATTAGGCTAGTTATTATATGCTTATTCTCGCGGTCGAGACCCTTAAAGAAAAGAGCCTTTGTCACGAGTCGTAGGTCGAGGGCCCTCGACGGCCCTAGTCCGCTCTAGACCAGCGCTATCCGGGCCTTCCGCCTATCTACTTCCCTCGCCGCAGCCCTTCTCTTCCCTCTCTAAGGGATCGCCTTAGTACTGTGGATAGACTGAGTCGCCCGTAGTCAGGGCGCTTTTTACAGTCAGGTTGCCTAGGAGGTTATCGTGACACTATCTATCTAAAATAAGCTACTCTACTATAAGAATAATAGGCTAAGGTAGACGCTATTAATAAAGCAAAAGTATAAGAAAAAGGGTAAAACTCTAGATCTTTAATAGCGTTAGGAGTACTATAGTGGATTAGTCCTCTAGTTACTAAGGAAGATAAGGGAGGCATATATTTATTAATCTATTAAAAAGTAAAAGGATAAGTAGTAATAGCTTTAAAAAGTAAATATAGTAGAGCTAAAGAAGGTAGCTAAGCTATATAAGGAAAAAAATCTAGCAGGAAAAGCGTGCTGCGCGAGAGATAGCTAAGAAGGCAAAGGAGAAGGGGAAGGCTAACAAGGTAGCTTAGCGCGCTGCCTAGATGTCTGTCCGTGACGTAGAAAAAGCACTATAACTATCCTAAAAGGGTAAGAGAAAGGCCTCTCAGCCATCTCTACAGAGTAGAAAGCGTTAGAAACGTGTTGTTAATGCTATAAATATTAGAGAGGCCTTAGAGGGCGAATCTACTGCCTTAACTAAACCTACACGTAGCCACCGCAATATTAAGCTTCTAGATAGATTTAAATAGTGTAAATAAATTATAGCTATTAATTTACTACCCTATTAAAAAATTTTATAATAATATTAATTGTTAATAGTTTTATAGCATTATTTTTAATAGAGCGTTTATGGTGTTGCCCGCGCATCACGCGCACGGACACGGTACACCACAACACTACTCACCTTTGAGGGGAGACGTAGAACTAGATACCGCACCATAGTCAGCCACCTCACTGGATAGATTACACCAAGACCTCGCTTCCCCGAATTTCTGTAAAACATCCGCGCGTGGTGGTTTATGTCTCCATACCTCGGCAATCTTGCATATGATCCTTGTCAGGACCGAAGGACTATTCCGTCCAGGTGATATACTGAGTCTATCAAGAGATCGAAACAGTGTGAGGCAGGTAGCATGTACATTTGTGCCGAGGTACTTCTGTGTCCAAGGTCATCGCATCCCAGCATGCTGCCGACATAGAGGCGGCGAATGCAACTTGAACGACCTTCTCGGGGGACAAGAGAGTAACGTACAGACGGTCATACGTAACTGTATCTTTCGAAATTTCTCGTAGTATTAAATAAGATAATTAATGTATATGCAGTAGCTCTGAGACCAGCACAAGTCATAGCACATTACTCCCAAACCATCACCCTCAACAGTGAACATACAATAAACAGACAACCAACCACCAACACTATAAATAATCTAAACATCGTTAGAATGCCCTTCCTCTAAGCCTAGGCAAATGCGGCCGTCACCAACGTAGCCAAAAAAGAAATCGCAGTGCCCGACTTTCACCTCAAACCGCAAACTCACCAAAAAGCCTTGCTGCAAAAAATATCCACTGCCGGGGCATTTGCCCGACCCGAGAGTCGAACTGACAACCCTGCTCCGATCCCTCTTTTTTACGGCTTAGCTAGAAGGTGGCCCTCAATTGACGCTGGTCCGTCCCGTTCAAAGGCGTCGTCAAGCAGTAGATTTCGATGGAATAATTTCTAATTTAATAATATATATACGGAATTTAAGTTAAGATTTTGACGTTTTGTTTTGTTTTGCGTGTTGCTTTTGGTGGTGTGGGTGGGCAAGGCGCGAGGTGAGAAGTGAGAGAGGTGGTGGATTGGGAAGGCGCGTGGGTGAGGCGGGTGAGTGAGGGAAGGTGCGCGGACGCGGGGTCGAGACACGCTAGAAATTCGTGGGAGGAAAGAACTTGAGCGTGTGTGGTATATGCAGCGGAAATTAGAAGAGCTCAAGTTGAATTACTTTCGCAGAATGGTGAGCAAAACGTTGGGGCATGGTAGTGACCAGAACAGAAGGAACGTCCGGGTTCGTACATCGCGGTATCCTGGTTACAGAACACCCTGACTGACTATCTATGTGTATGATAATTAGAGTCTTCAGGAAAGCTTCCCGAAGGCGCAACTAACTCTTCAAAGAGCTGCTCGCTGAGCGTCTCTCGCATATAGCTGAAAGTTAGCTATTGTATTACCCATCCTGGAGTAACACACGAGCGATTAACTAAAGTTCCTGTGCCCCATTTTCACCTGTACACGAGAGAGCGTGTTGTTCAACTAGCAGGATTGAAGCCACCTGCACACATAGCCGAACAATGCGGCAGCTCTATTGCCGAAAGCCGGAGGCAAAAACAAGCACAAAAAGAAGTACCGGCGACATCGAAAGCGTAGGAAAGAATACGAATGAGCTCAGAATTATATGAGGGGACGCAAACGCAGGTATTCTATCTATTTCGCAGGCCATCATGTGCGACATTGAACATATGTGTGGCGTCTTCTCGCAGCAACCAATACCTCGTCGTGTCAGATCGCTCTAGTGCAGGTAGGCTGCACGCGTTCTGGCTGACATGAGGACCACAGTTGCGGGACACTGAGGCAATACTCATCACTTGAACGATTCCCATTTCTTAGGCTTTCACTGCTCTTTATATGTGCGTAGTTAAAACTCGCTATAATCCCCTGCAGACCCAAAGGCTGCAATATTCTTCTAACTCTGGACATCGAGTTCAGTCCTCAAGCATCTCCCTCAATCCAAAGCCATCTGCTGCAGTGCAAACTCATCATCATCGCCTGCATGTACCCCCGCCCTCTTCCTCACATCCTCAACATCAAACCGCTCCAGCAAGCCCACCTCCCACCCCTGAAACCTCCGCGCGCTCGCCGGCAACAACTCCTGACTTTCTACCAACGCCTTCCCCAACTCCTCAAACAGCTCCTCCGGAAACTCCACCTCCTCCTCATCCGCTTTCTCTGGCTCCCCCGGCTCCGGCGGCGCCCACGTCTGCCTCTTCCAAAACACCTTCATCGCCCTCGTCGGCTCGCGGCTATCAATCGACGACGAAAAGAAGAGGTCTGGGGTGAACGCCCATAGGAGGAACGACGGCATAGACTCGTTGTGCAAGGAAGGCGCGTCCGAGTGGACGTGGAATTTGCGGACGTTTTGGTTTTCGATGAGGAAGAGGAGGCGGGCGGAGATCCATTTTTGAGGTGCGAAGGAAGCGGGTGCGCGTGGTGCAGGAGTAGAGGGAGCGGAGGATGGTATGGTTTCGGATTCTGGAGCAGATGGCTGGGGTTGTTCGTGGTTGCCTGCGGGCGTGGGCGCTGACGAGATGCCGATGCACCACTTCCAGATGCGGTGGCCTGAGGCGGCGGTGTCGGGAGTGCCCAGGATGTGCTTGCAATGTGCGCAATGCAACGAAGTGTCTGAAGCCTGATATGTCGGTCAGTATGTTGTGACACAAAACAGAAAGCGCGGAGTGAACGTGGAAGGTGGGTACAGTAAATTGATATTATTTTGCATGCAATGTAGCCTGTTCTTATCCCGCCATTCCCAAGGGCCTTTGGGTACAATGGCAGTGAAACGAGCGGGCCGCTCCCCCACAGCACTAGCAGGCCCATCGTCCAGAGGAGAGGATCTGAAGGCGTGCGGGATATTTGGATGGAGCCTATCATTCTAGGACATTTGTATCAACGACACACTGCCATGGAAAGGCGAGGTCGCCTTCTTTTCTTGCCCATATAGTTACAGTTGCAAGGTGCTTACAGAACGAAGACGGTGTTCAACCTACCTCGATCCCTTTGCAATCTTCATCCTTCAGCAAGAAGCTCGCCAGATCAACGAAGCTTATGCCTTCCGTGGCTTGCAGCCTATTACTGGCAGCGTAGCCCTTCTTGCTGATCGCGTCCTTCTGCGTGTGATCGTGGAGATGGTGTTCGTCCGGCTTATGGCAATGCCAGAAGTCCATCATCTCGGCCCAGTTCTCGTTGGGGAGGTCTCTCCACTGACGAATCGCGCCTGGAGGAACGATGACCTCTTGACAGCTCTTACAATGAACACCTACAGCCTTCCCGTCATTCAGAGACGCGCCGTCCCAAGGCACGATATTGGCTTTGTGCTCTTCTGACAGCAGCGTCCCCAGCAAGTCCGTGCCCTCCTTTTCTTCCATCTGCAATCGCAGAGTCAGATCCTTGCTTGGAGGATCGCCTGGTATCGAGAGCGCTGCATCGCCTCCTGCTCCGACCTGCACGGGCAGCCGAATGGTGGCCGACGTGCCTTCGTGCGTCACCGTTACGGAATGACCATCGCTGTCTAGCCTCGCTTTTGTCTCGTGCGTATGCACAGTCCGGAGCGAGGCGAACAGTGTGACGGTACGAATGTGCAACAGGAGCTCTGCATATAGTGTGATCGAAGATTCGTTCATGGCGAGGCGTCCCTCGGGCTCTTGCGCGTCCTGTAGTATGTTCGGGGCAGCTATCGGCGACGGCGTCGGTTTGGGAGTCGTTGCTATCTTCACTACTTCTTGCGAGAGTCCGAGGTCGTCATAAGCAGACGCGGGAAGCGTTGAGGGTGGAGGCGACATATTTCGGTCGCGTAAGCCATCATGGTCGCGTCGTGGTGGGGAAGTGACAGCGCGAGCGAGCGAGCGAGCTGTCGAGAGCTCCTAGGGCGAAATATTACATCCGAAGTATATCCGCTTACACTCCGTAGGAGATGAACGGAGAAGTAGTAGAAGTACTTTCAACGCAGATTCATATGCTCGTACCTCTTAGCAATCGCGATTCATTCGTGCGAAATGGAGGATGAACACAAGAAACGCCCAAGGGTGCCGAGACCCTGGATCACGGGGGCCGCAATTTTGGGTCTCAGACGCCTCCGCACTTGCGACAACATACACCTCCACTACCCAATTGACCCACCATGGCTGCCCGCAACCCCGTTCCCTCCCTCGGTCACGTCGTCGTAATCGGCGGCTGCGGTTTTCTCGGCTCGCACATCGTCTCCCTAATCATCAAACGGCATCCCGACACCACCGTCTCCGTGCTCGACCTCCGCACATCTTCCAACCGCAATGCCTCATCCCAGGTCTCCTACCATGACGCCGACATCACCGACTTAGACCTTCTCCTCAAGCTGTTCAGCCAATTGAAGCCCGACTGCGTGATCCATACAGCATCGCCGCACTTCCACCTCCCGCCAGCAGTGCACGACAAAGTGAACATCGGTGGCACGAAGAACCTGCTGAAAGCCGCGCAAGAGACGGGCGTGAAAGCCTTTGTCTACACAAGCTCCGCGGGCGTCGTGCTCGGGCCCCAAACCGAGCTCGTCAACGCGACAGAAGAATGGCCCATGGTCACAGGCGACGCGCAGCCCGAGTACTACACGACGACCAAAGCGTACGCCGAGATCGCCGTGCTCGAGGCGAACCGCACGCCCGCGAGCTTCCTCACCTGCGCGATCCGCCCCGCGGGCATCTTCGGCGAAGGCGACGTCCAGCTACTCCCGCCCATCATCGGCGCATACCGCAAGGGCCAGACCAAATTCCAGGTCGGTCCAAACGACAACTTGTTCGACTTCACATATGTCGAGAACGTCGCCTATGGCCACCTGCTCGCCGCGCAGGCCCTCCTGCACACGCACAAGATGCTTCCCACCGTACCCCTGGACCACGAGCGCGTTGACGGCGAAGCCTTCTTCATCACGAACGGTCAGCCCGTGTACTTCTGGGACTTTGCACGCGCCGTCTGGCACGAGTGCGGTGACCGATTACCGCTGAGCAAGGTGTGGAAGCTGAATGCGGACTTTGCGTCTGGGGTGGGATTCCTGCTGGAGTGGATTTTTTGGGCGATAGGGAAGACGCCGAACCTGACGCGGAAGCAAGTGCGGTACAGTACCGTTTACAAATACCACAACATTGACAAAGCTAAGAAGAGGCTCGGTTATGCCCCGCTTGTCGACCTGGATGAGGGTGTCCGGAGGGGTGTGCGGCATCATCTCGAGAACGAGGCCAAGCAGGCGCAGAAGAAGGATCAATAGTCTTCGGAGATCGGCTTCTTGCGGCTGGGTGGGGAGCAGAAAACGGCGTAGCCAAGACCCCGCAATGGGGTAGGGGAGCGCACTGGCAGAAGCAGGATGGATGGTTTTATGAGTGTGGTATATGAAACTTAGGATACTACCATGACGCGTAGTCGTGGCACTTCATTCTCAAAGAGCTTGTAGATATTGTAATACCGCATACCTACTGATCCACCTTGGATCGCCAGCACTTTTCCGCCACGCATATTATGCGTCGAGCAAAATGACGTATTCCAGTGTAGCGCCATGCCAATGAATGCATCCGATTGAAACGCCGTCCCAAGACTCCCGATGTGTGGACCCGAATAAGAAGGGGCCCGGGTATCAACCCTCGATCTATGCAGAGCCGTATCATCGTAAGACTACCCGTGAGCAGTCGACAAGCGCCATACGCGCAAGTCTTAGAGAAGGTTTCTGCAAATAACGATCCCTTGTTAGCACATCGAGTTGCTTCATGTTTCAAGATCAGTCCTCGTCACTTACTCAGCACTGTCCTGTGCCGACCGTCGCAGGCGTCGGTTGTAGATCTTCTTCTCATCTGGACCTCCCCAGAAGAGCTTTGCCGCCTCCAAGTTGACTAGAGTCCGCGGATCGTAGGCCGGAGACTCCTCTTCGATAGCCTCGATGATCGCCTCGATGTGTGATCGCATGTCATCCTTCTTGGTAGCGTTGTAGCAGAGGACACCGTCTGGAGAGACGCGGTGGTGGAAGATCGGCGTGGCGAACTTCACACGAGGCAGGACGTCCGGGAACTTGGGACTGAGGTGGATGATGATGCGGAACATGCCTCCATCCAGGTGTGTCATCGGTCGACCGAAGAACACCAGCTGCCAAACGAAGGGGTTCTTATCCACCAAGTCTAGATCGAGCGGGACTGCATCGTTCTTCTTGTATTTCTCGACGATCTGCTCGAACTGCCGCTGAAGATTGCTCGCGATGCCCATTTCCATCTGGACAGCCTTCAAGCCCTCAGTAGCCCAACCGGCAGTCTCTTCATTCAACTTGTCGAGAATAGCCTTGAGCCGCTCCTTCAGCTGCGTGTACTGGAAGGTGCCCTCCATGGTGTTGCCCGGACCTTCGAAAGGCATCTTCTCGAAACGTTCGCCATCCTTGTGTTTCTTCATCTCGGCCTCAATACTGGCCATATACGACTCGTAGTACCAGAGGAAGCGGCGCTTGCAAAAATCCTTGAACGGCTCAAAGGGTGCTTCGCCGCCGCCAGCTTGGTAGTCTTCCTCCGCATTATAGACCGTCACTTGAGCAGACCTTCCTCGCTTGATGCCTAGATAGTCCTCCAGTCGCTCGATCACGGAGATACGCAGCGTCTCGTGACGGATCTTAGCAACGTAGGCAGCCTGATTCTTCTTGTCATAATCCGACTTCGCATCTTCAAAGCCCGGCTCGTTCTCGTATGGATTGGAGGACATGAGGCTCTGTATGGAGATCAAGATGGACTCGAGACCCTGTGCCGAAGACCACTCCTCTCCCCGCTCGCCTCGCCATGTGCTATGGACTTGTTAGCCGGTCCCTTTAACAAACGATTGGGTACCACATACCCTAGAATTGACAGGCACACCTTGCCGCCAGCGTATATGTTCGGATTGAACCGAGTGCGACCGCCGTTTGTGGTAATGCACTGGACATTGGGGGCTTTCGTGGGGTACTCCTTGGTGAACTTTGCACTGAACTCGAAGAAGCCGAATTCGTATGGGGTGTCCGGTGGTCCTATGATCAGAGCTCGTACGTGTCTAACGTCGATGTCTCGGCAGGCAACCGCAAGAGCTGGCATACGTTAGCAGCTGGCGTAATCCCTCAGGCAGCAGTTATTGGCACTCACATAGATCTGAACCCCGCTGTATCTCGCTCAATTCCTGGATACTCTTAGCTTATGTAGGTTTCACACGCGCGGCGGGATACGTACGCGTGTGATACGCAATATCGATTGGTTCGACATGGTAGGTTAGGCCCTGGGGAAGGCCGGATGCAAACCGATCGGAGGTAAGTGCTACTGTGTGGTCTGCTGAAGTCGTTAGCTGCCGGGAAGTTTCGTTTGCGCCGGATGAGCGAGAGTCGGCGACGGTCGCGGCTGTCTTGAAGTTAGGTCAGAGGCCGTCGCCGTTCCAAGGTTGGTAAAGGGTTTAGGTGTGGAGCCTGGTAAAGCGTGCCAGCTCGCCGCGACGAGTGAGTGGGGCATCAATGCGCCGTGCGGCATGATCCCGGTCGTCTGTTGCTCAACCACGGGCACCAAGGGTCTGTGCGCTGGAGGTAGGCAATCACCCCCGGGTTCAAAGCGTCTCCCCAGAGGTCGAGTTAGCTGTGTCCGGTGCTGTGCTAAATTAATAGAGACCGAAAAGTCTCGCGAAAACTCTATAAAGGATTACAGGCAGAAGAAGCGGAGTCGCGTTGGGTTACCGGCCACCTCAAAATGTAAGCGGTCACTGCAATTGCTCCCCCGCCACGCACTTTGCTTGTCATTTCGGGGAGCTCATTAGGCATATAGGGTTGTCTTTGCACTCTTCATAATCAGCAAGTCCGGCGGGCTGATCTATAACCGCGAATTCCACGCGGGTTTGCAAAAGCTCAACAGCAACGACCTCCTCATGCTGGCCGGTTCGTTCCATGGGTACGTTTCTGCGTCTCTTCCTCGGGTCATGTAACCAAATTAACCCGAACATACAGTATGCACGCCATTACCAAGTCATTGTGCCCAAACCCGCCTGTACCGCCGCCTCCGTCCTCCACGAACGCCGCAAGTCTCGCCCCTTCGCCCTTCACCCACCGCGCAACCGGCCTCGAAGTTCTCGAAACCTCACAATTCCGCATGCAGTGCTTTCAGACACTTACCGGCATCAAATTTCTGCTGTTTACGGAGCCGCAGCAACCGAACATTGATACCATGATGAAGAAAATATACGAATTATATGCGGACTTCGTGATGAAGAACCCTTTCTACACCGTGGAGATGCCGATTCGCTGCGAGAAGTTTGATCGGGGTCTGGATGGCTTTGTGAAGTTGAGAGGCTGAGGATCTAGTGGGTTGGCGTGCACATCAAAGTTAGGACCCTGGCTCTGTTCGCAGCAGATAGATCTTGCAGATGATCTCGGAAAGCCGTGGGCAGTGGGGAGAATGTAGGATCTGAAAAGCCCATATGAGAGCCAAAAATTGCTTGCAGGCCGCACAGAGCTGCTACGAGGTTCAAAGCCAAAGGAAAGGCTGGACAAAATATGGAAGGGAAAGAAAGTCCGGTGAACGGCGGCAATATTGCCCAGACCCATGAAAGGGGAGACCGTCACTGCGTATCAAGCACAGTACGAAAATAATTTTGGACGTTCGAAATGAATTTCTATTCCAGGCAGCTCCATAGAGATGCGCTAGGCAATTATATGCGCCACCATGAGTATTCTACCCGTGAACGCCTCACATGCTCGTCATTCGTTTCGAATCTAGGCTTAAGCAGTGTCCATCTTATCTGGATCGTCCTTCTTGTCCTTGCTCCCGCTGCCACTTGGCTGGCCTTGATCATCCAGGAGGGGCTGCTGCTCGTCCCCTTCAGCCACCGGGTCAAGCTCAGACTTGCCCTCCGATGCCTCCTTGGTCTTCTTCTCCTTCTCTTGCCGTGCCCTCTCCTCTTCGTAGCTCATCCTCAATGCCAGCGCAAGCTCTGGGTCCACAGACGGGTCAACACCAAACTCAAACGAGTTGCCGCCCGTATCGCCTCCTTCTCCACCCGCGTTGCTTGCTCCAGCACCCCCTGAACTAGAATCACCACCGAGTATGGGAGTCGTGACGAGGGAATCGCTTAGCAGGTTGGAGCTAGGTTGGATGATGGCAAGATGTGATCCTTCTGCACTCTGGCATGCCTCACTGAACTTCTCGAGCTTCCTTGTTGTCTCGTCTCCAAGTTCACCGAATGCGATGATGTCGACGCTAATACCGTTCTTCTTCATGCGTTTTGACAGCTTGACGAGTTCCTTCTCATCCTCCTCGATCGGACTGCAGGTAAATACGACTATTCGCTGCTTTTGGGACTTGTTCTGACGATGCTTGAGAGCCAGCTACGTTTCTATTAGAACAACGGTCTGTAAAACAATAATAGAGACGACGTACTGCGGCGACATTGATGCCCGTTGAGAAATGAGAGGTTCCCTTTATCTTTGTTCGGTGGAGACCATCAAGAACCTTGCCAATGTCCGTAGTGAGTGTAGTCAGAATCTCGGGTGTGTTGCCTCCCATGCTCATAAGACCGACCGACGACTCTGGATTTGCCCCAGTCTTCGCGGAGAAGATAAGATTGACGGCATCGGCTTGCGCTTCCCATCGCGATGGTCTAGTAACATATCAGTAACCGGAGCTGCATGCGCAGCATCATATCACGTACACATAGTCGCCGTTCCGACTCGCCTCGCTGTTGTCGACGCTGCTAATAGTTAGCGAAAGACCATACGTAGGCTACGAACGACACTTACATTATCATAGACGCCTCCAGCACCATGATGACGATATTCTGCTGCTCTGATTGTGGGGTATAGAGCGAGGTGGGGGTGTTGTGGTTGCAAAGTGGTGGCTGTTGCGGACGTCGGAGCTATCCAAGCTCACTCGCTTGCCCGGCCCCGGGGATCATCGGTCACGTGTGCTGATGTGGTCCGCGGTTGAGCCTCAGCGCCTGACTAGACTGGAAACAAGAGCGGGTATGAAATTTAGTAGGGTTATCGAGATAGTGTTGGGGGACTCTTTGGCCCGCTAAACGGTCCTCGTCGCAGTGGTTCCGAATCGTACTGGCAGCATAAACGCACCTTCCCCGGATCACAGGATTTCGCGTCATGCCAAGCGCGGTTTGGTTGCCCCGAGCGCCGCTTCGTTCTTCACCACAACAACGCGCCTTCTTTCCAATCTACACCAACGACAGTCGATTCGGAAGTCGCATATCCTGAGCTGCAAACATCTTGTGTTCCTCCACGAGGTTATCTCTCCTTATACCAGGTTGGGCGACGGTCAACTTTGGCTCCTCAATCCGCAATTGAAACAAAAACAAACATCAACAAACATGTCGCATCTTACTTCCGAAGCGAGAGCTGCCATCAGAGCCAACTTAGAGCTTGAGCGTAAGTATCTTGCAATGTTTCCCACTGTTTCTGCTAACGACACTCACAGTAAAGGCGAGAGGCGAGAAGCTCGTTGCGATGTGCGAGGCGCAAGTCGCCAGTCTTAGATCCCGTCTCGAGCGACGCGTCAATCGCATCCCTAATAGCAAGCGCCATATGAGCCTCGTCGAACTTCTGGATCCCGCCCCCAATGTGCCAACAAAGCCCACCAGATCCTCACCAGCCAAAAAAGAAGCTGCGTCCGCGCCAGTCCATGCCCCCGCACCCGGTCGCACAGCAGCCCAGTCAGCCGTGCGTAAGACCAGAGCGGCCCCTGCGAAGACTGCGCCCAAGACCGCACCGAAGGCAACTACTCGAGGGAAGAAGCGCCCATCCGATGATGGCGACAAAGAGAACGAAGAGCTCAGTGTACCGAAAAAGCGCGCGAAGGCCACAGCGAAACCAATGGGATCTGCGCCAGCACTTGCTCCCGCGGCGGCTGCACGGAGCACTCGAGCTGCCTCTAAGAAGGGTGGCCCTTCAGCAACAGCACAGGTTCTTTCGCCCAAACCCAACAACAGTCGACCTGCCGCACGCACGCGCCGTGCGCGATGAAGACTTTAGTTGGTCCAAGGTGGAAGACGATCACACGCATAGAGCCACGAGTCGCCCTACGACTATTATAACTGGATTTCGTAATCCGCAATTCGCGTCCAAGGAGGGCCGCAATCGGAAATACCGCGGCTGTTGACTCGCCTACGACCAATGGATGGTACAACAAGCAAGATCCAAAGAGCTCGCTCACTCCACTTCAACGTTTCTGTCGTTCTGTGTCAACGTTATCAGGAACGCCTTTTCAAGTCGGCGGTCAAATCCTTTCAGTGATGGATCATGGACATTCTTCCAGATAGGTACTGCTATGGTTACCAATTACTTCATGGATGTACCGCATAGGCTTGGTCAGGACAGTGCGCAGCGGCGTTAGCAGCTGTCCACGCTTTGTGTGGCACGCCACATCCACCCCCGCCGCCTTTCGGGCTACGACTGCGGGCTTCGATCAGTCACTACATGCAACATGTCCAGAAGAAGGGCAGTTCGAGGTGCAGCCGGAATGTAGTTGGGCAACAGGACTTAGGCCCTACGGAATTTATTCGTTGTTGATGTATCGATCAGAAGCCAGCGAAGCTTCGGTTATTGTTATGACTCTGGCTTCAACAAAATAAACCCCTAATAAAATAGCTAGCTACGCTCTTGTAGCTATTATATTACTAGAGGTTCTCGATTCTAGCGAAGATTTGGGCCCCTGCGTATCCTTCGATTCGAGTTTTTGTCCTATCGAGATAGCCGTTGAGGGTTGTTAGGTTAGCCATCACGAGCTTCTGGATGGTGAGCGTACTGAAAAACACATGTGGGATGAGTCAAAGGAGTGCAACGGAAATATGACCATATATATGAGGGCTAGAGACTAGGCTTTTTAGTGATCATCAGAAACATTGGCGTAAATATTTCTTCTCTTCCACCAGCAACCAGCGCATCATTAGCGATAAGCAAGTCTTCCGTAATTGTCGCAGTCCCTCTGGGGGCAATACCAACCCATTCTAGCACTTTGATCAAGGGTCTCATTGTTGGCCTTCCCCACCACGTGTTGCGAACAACCAAGAGCCAATCGTATACACCTCTGGCCGACTTCACATCTCCAGATAGCGGGTTCCACCACCCAAGAGGGTCCTTGTTTGCAGCTAGATCATCAGCACTGCATACTTCAAAATCAGCGGACCTAAGAGCTTGCTGCGCATAAGAGCTAGTTTGCAAGGCAGGAATACCGTTCGATGGATCGAATTTCGTGGTGAGTGCCCATTCATACACACCAAATACGCCACCTGGTTTAAGTACCCGGTAACACTGCAAGTAAACGTCATGTAGTGATGGAGCATGTACCGCAGCTTCAATCACATAGACAGCATCGAACTGGTTCTCGTCGAACGGCATGTGCTTGTTGAGCCGTTAGAACACGCAGATAGAGGGATCTCGGCCTTTTCGTCTCACCATAAAATCACCTGGTACAAAATCCATGGAATCTGCCATGCCTTGGACGTTGGCCATCTGTCTACCCACACGGATTTGGGTGCTCATTAAAATTCAATCCTATGATATGACACCCTGTGAAGGCGATGATCTCGCGAGCTGGCCCTCCCACTCCGCAGCCAACATCAAGAACGCGCATGTTCGACCGTAGACCCATCATGCTAGCGAGGTAGTGTTCGTGTCGAGCGAGTGCGAGTTCATTTCGTTCAGCGCCCCGTGGGTAACGACAAAAGTGTAGTGATTGGCCCCAGCCCTGAAGATAAATGTCCGTCATTGCATTATAGAAACTATGATTTAAGAGTCGGTGCCATTATGACATACATCGGTTGAAACGGTGTCTTACGCGTTGACATGCTCGGCATACTGCGATCTGTGTAGATCACGAACTCATCATCATTCATCTTCGCTGTGTGGTCTCGACTCCATCGTTGCGAGTATAGATTGACTGGCATGGCTTCAATGGTGCTTTCAAAATTCAACCCACGCCACGATTAAAAGACCGCCAGCGCTGATCTCAATGAGAGCCTAGTAGATATCATAGATCACAGTCTAGGGTTTCCAGCGCTGTGGATTCAATATTGTTTCGCAAGGGTACACATGCAGTCCTCAATTTTTGCCTGCGCTGACTGCATATGCCCGCACCTGAGGCAGACAGCGATCTTTCAATTCAGCCTTGCATTGCTTGCAGGGTTTGATTAGATTACAGAGTTTGCAGATATGGAAGTTATGGCACTGCATGTCATAACAGAAGCCTTATGGTAGGCACCTTGAATGTGGGCTCACATGGGCTTGTATTACCGGTACAAGTCAATTATTACATACAAGGTCCAGAATCCACATGAGCTACGCCAAAGAGAAGGCCCCATCAAGCGTGCAATATGAAGGGCAGTTGATATGCTCTGTGCATTACCCACGATCATCCCTTTTACGAAGTCTAGCTGAAATTGTGCCACTGGGTCCGAGCACGCCAATTCCGAACTTACTGAGGTCCAACTTGAGGTCCTTTGAGCTGGCGAGGATATCGCACTCAAATTCACCTACCATCAGAGCCAAAGTGACAAGACAGTGGACCTTTGCGAACTGTCTCCCTGGGCAGAGGTTGGCGCCGTATCCAAATGGAAGCCAACTGCCTTCTGTCCCAGGTAGAGAGAAAGTGGGACGCTCCGAATCGCTAGTGTACTTCAGGAAACGACCGGGCCAGAAAGTATCGACTGGGTGTACGTCGTTGGAGTGGCTCCATAATTTCGAGTCCATATGACCTGCAAGAAGAAGGTGATTAGAACATGTGGTGAGCACAATCTTTGGGTTCGCCTCACCTGGAGTAGACCATGCGATGAGGAAGCGGTCTTTTGGGATCAACCAGTCCACAATCGTGGTAGGTTGTGTAGTCTTGCGAATGAACATGACGTGACATCGAAGCCTCAGACTTTCCGCAAACACTGCTTGTAGGATAGGTTGTTGAACTAGTACGTTAATATCTAGCCGTGCTGCACCTTTTTCTCGTAGCGTAGAATCTCGAACCTCAGCCCGGATGTCATTCAACAGCTTATGGTCGCGGAAAACGTCAATGACGCACCAATAAGTGTTGGCTGTGACATTGGCACTCGCCCTGATAGAATAAGGGATCAGGGTGCTGCTACAGGGCAGTGCATCAGGGTTCTTACCCAAAGAGAAAGCCTACTTCCATAGATGCCATGTCTCGTGGGTCAAAACCCATTTCAAAGACAAAGGTCGAGAACCGCTCGCGGAAGAACTTGGAGCCCCAGAATGGGTCGTCACCATCTTCATCAAGTGGGGTGGTATCGGCGTCGAAGTTCTCACTGGCCCATGTCTGCCAGACTTGGACAGCTGCGATAACTTCTTCCCTCGCTTTGTATGCCTTTGGTGCCAGTATCCTCGGTGTATGCTTCATATACGTCGGCAGACTGTCGCAGAAAATCCAGAAAGCCTGGGTAACCCCTGGATTCTTTGCGAGAAGCCCCGTACCACACATCGAGTCGAGCAAAGCGGCAGTAACATGCTCGGTGAAGAAATCTTGAAAGTTCGACAGAACGATGCCATCTCCTACGGCGGCTTCTTGATATGTGCGTATCCGATCTCGTAGGTTGGCTTCGAAACGTTGCGACAGCTTATGTGCCCCACGACCAGCCAGGTATCGATGGATTACCGAGGAGCTCCACGCATAAAGTGGCGCCGCTGCCAGGTACTTTTTCAGTTCGAAGTACTTGGGAGTCTCCTCCGATTCACTTCCCAGCCTGTCTACAGCCTTGTCTGACATTCCGCATGCTTGCCGCAAGAAGTTGGCATTGAAAATGGTATTCGACGTCGAGGTCTGACTAAGATGGGAAAGGACATGGTCGGAACCTTGTATAATGTAGAAATCGTGGCCGAGAAGTCTCACACGGATTGGGTGTCGGACGAGGGACAGATAACTAATAGCTGTGTCAGGACAGCCTTGCCATGTGAGTGATGCAGTCGTCCTTACCCAGTTGTGAAGAACCGAATCGGATCCGTAAAGTACTTCCACGGAAAGCTGCCAATCAAGGGAAGAAAGTGAGGAAGCAGCGGAGGTGACTTGGGCGGAACTTTCTTTGGAGTCGCATTGTATAAAGCTAGCGTGACGCTATAGTGAACGACCGAGATAGCTGCCGCCGCTAGAATAGCATAAGCGATAGCTGTACGAGTTTCGTACTGGTTGCTTGGCCAAGAACTATATTGGAGCAAGTTTGATGCCATGGCGTTCGTGGACGATTTTCTCGATCGCCCCAGGATGCTTTGGTGAATCGATCGTTGTGTTCGTTAGGGGCGGCCATGTGCCGCAAGAGCAAACAAGTCAATAGCCCGTTTTGGTGCAGAGCTCTTGCTAAGCGAATAGATGTACGTTGATTGGTGATTCCGGCGCCCCCTCATCTGGCGTGGTCTGCATAGCACTGCATGCCCATACCATGGTGTGCACCCTTTGGGTTGCATCATAACATGCATTCTGGTACTCCCCGAGAATTGATGCCTGAATTTCGCCGTTTCCAGGTAGTTATAGTATGCGGCCATCAGCCTTCTGAATTTGCTGTTCGCATTCAGGCTATATTGGCACATTCACTATGGTAGCTGAAATGTGGGTTGTATTTCGACGCTCCTCTTGTCATTCTGTCCTCCGAGATTTGGCCAATCGTTGACTTCGGTGATACCTATGGTACCCTAGGTATTGGACAGTCCTATGCGCCCCTGCAACGGTACCTAGGTACGGTGCCAGCCGTCAGAGGCATGCAGTACTATCACAGTAGCGAAGCGCAACCTACCCACGGTTCGCATCCCTCGTCCACGCTCACGGAGATGATCAACCAATCACGAGCTTGAACACGCGCTCACCACATCCCACTGGGGTAACCCACACGCTCCACAGGACGACCTGACCACCATGCGAAGAGCATGCACATCCATGTTAATATTGATTTAAGTTCATGCACGTGGTTGCTACGCTTCAGTCCTCCAAGGCTGCGCACAGGGTGATATCACTGCATCTCATCACAATATCATAGGACTACGCATAAGATGTATTTGCTACCAATTTTGAATAGAACCATGTTTCCGAGAACTTAGCGGGAGTGTCCAGTCTTGTTGTGCACCGTAGTCTTTCGTGTAGCATGCTCTCCATTCTTGACTGTTCTACTAAGCAGTGTTTCTCAATTTACCCACAATCTCTTTCTTGCGGATCAAAAGTATAGTGAATGGATTCGGAAGCCTGAATTTTCCGAGGTTGATGTGCGGCTGGGACCTTGGACTCTCCAGTTGGAACTCATACTCTAAGAGAATATGCGACAAGACCATTTTCATGATGATGGACACGTAGAACCTTGCTGGGCTGTACAATTATCAGTCAGGCATCATCAGCGCAAGAACAAACCCACCAAGAATATCGGACGGAACCCCATAAGGGAAACTCATAACTCGGATGAGTAAGTCGCGATTTAGATAACCCAATCTCGTCGTCCACAAAGCGGAAGCCTTCGAACTGCTTAGCCTGAGGCCACAGATTTTCATCTCGCATGAGTGCCAGCTGAGGCACTGCTATCCAGTTTCCGGTAGTTACGTGACAGCCATCTGGCAGAGTGTACGGGAGCATGGCAGTACGAGGATTACTAACTGAATGGACAGTTAGCATGCAATGCCATCATCATAAACCAATGATAGGAGACTGAATTACCAATGGGGCCAGGGCTCAGGCGTGCCGTTTCTTTGAGAAAGCTGTCCAGATAAGGCATCTCTTTGTTCAACGAGGTGAATGGGGGATGTTTGTGTTTCGACGCTTCCTCTCTGAGGGTTTCTGTGTACTCTGGATGCGAACAGAACCTATGTATATAGAATTGCGCAATCTAAGGATCGATTAGTGTCTCTTGCATGGAGAAATTTTCTGCATCCATCGTACCATGGGCACCTGGAAAGCGCTAGCGAAGACGAGACCAAGAGTCAGTTTGGCAATTTCGGTTGCTTCATTGACACGCGTCATTTCCGTAATCCAAGATACGACGCTTCCTTTCTGGTCCTTTGCGAAAGTCAGCAGCTTGATTGCGTTTTGCTCGAATAATGCACTAGCCCACCGCTGTTCGCTTGAAGCGTTCTCGTCAAGGCATCTCCACGTAAGGTGTAGGATTCGGTTGTACATTTTCACGCGCGGAATGCCCATGCACAGGACTATAGGTAGTATAAAACTGTTTGGTGTAAGCGTACTCTTTTGTAAAGGCACCTGGACAAGGTGACGTTACGGTACGAGGATGTTTGGAAGCAGTTGCACAACTGGAAACGCGAATGCGCAAGTCCAATAGAACATCATAACATCAGTGTAAACCTGGGGGCAATCCGCTTCAAGAGTACGCGTTAGTCACGTTTCTCACAGAGATTCAGTAGAAACCGGAATTTTTACCTTGATCTGTCCCCAGAAACGATGCGAGGCTAACGCGAGTAAAGATACGTAACAATGCGGGTGTAAGCCTGATCCTCCGCCATTCACCTTGACCGGATTCTACGATAAGGCATCAGAAGATATTCTAGATTCTGAGAGTATTGGTAAGCTCACGACGAGTTTTTGAGAATACTTCGCGAGTGATAGCATCCTCGATACGATTGCGGATCTCGTCACTTCTCTCAGGAACACTTGATCGTAGCTTATTTTGTAAAACCCCACCATTGATACGAAGTGCCTCACTTTTCTGATCGTGAGTTGACTGGCTACTTTGGTAACTGCCCAGGATCTGTTCGGTGAAAGCCAGCTATTCTCAATGAATAAGTGCTTGTGAACTCGGGTCTGGAACATGTATTGAAATCGAGAAGAACATACCTGTCGAAGTGCCTTCTCTCGGGATAGAATGGTTTCGGGCTCTTTCTCTAGCTGTTTGAGATGATCTCTGTCTGAAACACAAACAATTCATCGGTCGAACATTGGGAGTGCAAACGAACTGCCATTGGCCTCGACTGTTGTCAGTCATAGTTGTGTTCAAGTACATTCCCTAGGAGCGTCCTACTTTATCATAGGCTTCTTGAAGAAGTTCCTCGGACTTGAACAGCTTTTGAAAAGCCGTCAGCCACCTCCCAAAAACCGTTGGATATGCCATAATGACGACATTGGTCTGATGAAGAGGTCAATCTATGCATGGAATGTTCGGGGAGTGCATACTGGTGTTTTCCACCATAGCGTAAATATCACTCTGAGTACTTCCCACGCTAGAGGCGGATAGGAAAGGTAGCTCCACCGCCATGGGATCACAATACCGTAGTCGACACAAATGTCGAAAAGGCCCAGCAAAGGGGTGGCGATAAGAATGTAAAATGCTGTTTTGTCCTGCATTATTGCTGTAAGTCAGAAATTTGGGTGATGCGAATTTCAGTTGCGAGAAAGGAGAAATGACTAGGTGTCTCGTAGGCCTGCTTGATTGAACAAAGGCAAACCATATCACATCAGTTGAAGCGCTTAATATTCCGAGACACTGGTTCTAATCATCATAGTTGCTGCATGTTTCAGAAGCATACAGTCATGTCCGTGAGGTGTTCTACACCCTTCTCGTGCCTCGCGAAATGGGAGTGCTAGGATGTAGAGTATGCTACAGCAACATTGCAGGCTGCGCTTACCCCTTAAGATCTAGTGTGTCTTTTAAAAGTGCTAATAGAAGGCAAAGCGGGCTCTGTGTGCGGACCTTGCATGGTCTTCACGCCTCGAACGGCAATGGCTTGCACACCCACGATGCATTTAGACAATCAAAATACAAGGTCGGTTTCCGATAGACAAATCACAAGTACCTATTAATTTGATTCACCCTTCGCTACCATACCATTGGGTACATCGTCTTTGGTGCCATAAATGCCAAATGCATGCTGGTCTTACACCCCGTTCCAAGCCCGGATGCGAAACCTATCTAAAGCAGATAACAAGACAATTCCGGCCACTCCTGTGTTGTCCTGGAACGTGCATATGCAGATAGAACTTATAGCGATGTGGTTGCGCAGTAGTGTAACATACAGGGGTTCTTGGACCTTAGCTCTCCGTTTTCATGTTGTCCTGCGGAGCACGTGAGTTGCCCCAGCGGACCTCGGGATGGATGAATGGAATAATGACCTTATTGGTTGATTGTGGCCACAACGTACTCTAGTGGTTGTGATGTATGCTCACAGTAATTTGGGACGGGAGCAGCTATGGGTGCACAGCAGTCTGACATGCAGAATCTCTCGGACCTCAGCGCTCTGTTCCTACTACGTACTCTGGTGGTGGCGATCTACCTAGGTATGCTTACAACGGTTGGGGCGAGACAAGCTATTCGAATTCTTAAGTTGCTTGAAACGTTCACAACACCAGGCTCGCTTCCTATTACATGACCTTTATCGACTACTATCATGTCAAAAGATGTGTACCAAGGGCCAAGCCCAGACCTTCTGAAGAGTCTGCCACCTGAGGCGTACGCGACAATACCATTCGCCTTACCACCATTAAGGGTAGAAGCGAACTTCAACAACCCACCTACGCGTGTGCCTGTCATATTCGGCGTCTCATTCACTTATCTTGCTATTACGACCTTTTGCCTCGGTATTCGAGCATACACCAAAGTCGCGATAGCAAAAAAGTGGAGATGGGATGATAGTAAGTTTCGCGATGAGAATTGAACGAAAAGGCTGACTCTTCGAAAAGGCTTTGTTGTGCTGGGCTATATAAGACCCAATCCGTGACTGGAATTTTTAAGCACCAAGCTGAGCTGGTCTAGATGTTTAGCATCGCTTACTTCTTGGGGGTCGTAATAGGTAGCACTGATTTTTGCCCTGCTGCATAGTGCTTCGAATCGCCGCTTACTATGTGAAGGCTGTATCCATGGCGCCGCTGGCCGACATGGCTGGGATGCTCACTTGGACAAGGTAATCAGTCACGCCAGTCTCATTGTAAGCAACAGTGTTGTCATAGGTCTGCAAAAAGCGCTGATTCCAGAATAGCAAAGCTATGTAACGACAATCATGGCAACCCCCGCGCTCGGCCTCATCAAAATAAGTCTATTCATCCAGTACTACTACCTATTTGGGGTCATGCCCTACGTGCGGGTCACAGTGTAAGCCTCATCGCCTGGGTCAGGATGAGATTTCAGGAGGCTGACTGCATCCCGCATCTGGTAGATTCATTGCAGCTACTCTAACAGCTGTATTTTATGTTTCCATGTCGATTACGGCGTTTGTGTTGAATGGTCCTTGGCCGGGAGAATCGCTCCTTGACATGATATTGTCATGGCACTATCTCAAGTTCGCTGAATTCTCGATTCCTCTGGGTGTCATAGGCATGCTGGTCGATTGGACGTTGCTCATTCTGCCAATGCCAGCAGTTTGGGGACTGGCAATATCTCGAAAGCGAAGACTGGGCGTGATGCTCATCTTCATGACAGGTACCTTGTAAGTGTCTAAGCTCGATGTTCATTCAGTTCCCACAGTCCGTTCTAACGACATGATGCTTAGAGGAGCGATCGCATCTGTAGTGAGCTTGTATTATCGTGTACAGCTCCAAAACGAGCCAACTGACACGACGTGGAAAGTTGGGTACGTTTTGCTCTGGTCGTAAGTAGCAGCAGCCACGTCACAGTTCTAAATAGCGGCGACTGACGAGAACATCAGACAGATTGAGATGTGGTCTGGTGTAACGGCAGCATGTATGCCATCTGTGAAGCAGTGCTTCAACCATTTACGGCCCCCTCGCCCAATGGATCATCACTACGGTCTTTCTTCTCGAACCTTCGGACGCGGGCTACACGGTCGACACGGCAGAAACTTCCGGGCTCCGAAGACACCTTCACAAAGTGGGGATACCGAAGCGACGTGCAGCAGAACGAAAGTAGAGCAGAGAGTTTACCCGTGCTGGACTCCACTGGCGTTCGGTTGAGTGGTCTCGATTCTGATGGCAGATTGTTAACACCCAATGACTACGTCCCAAAATAGGTAATCGTAAAAGCATGCCTCGTTTTTCAAGGCATCTGTCAACGTCGCGCAGTGGCGCAGGACAACACAGTTGACGAAGCGGTATTAGCTTAAGGGTCTTTTTCCTTTTGAAGATCGATGAGCGTAGCGGGTCCAGCGTGATCGTTTTTCTGCGCTGGGGCAGGCTACACGACTCCTGTTTGTAGATCCGATATTTCAAAGGTTACCGCCATAGAGAGAGATGTAACGTTTAAGTCTTTACCTACTAAGGTTTCATCGTAACACAGATTCACCGGTGAAATGCGAACACGCAGTGAGAGTGCAAAAGAGAGCAAATGCATCCCGCCAAACCGGCGCAAACCAACGCGACATGTTGTCAAATTGCCGCCCGATGTCTCAGTTGCACCCTAATGGCAGGGGAAAGATAAGGTTCGGGAGGGCGCAAACACGCAGTGCATGTTTCAACTCCTGCGCAAAAGCGGAGAGAATGCGCTCGAAATCAACCGCCTTCATCATCAATCATGGCTCGCGTGATGGGACTGCTTGCCAAGCAACGGTGATCGGGCCCACAGCAGCACCGCCGGTGCGGTGCGGTGGACTCCGCGCAGCCGCGCAGTGATAGCCCCCACACTATCCGGTGAACACTTGTTGCACACGCCACAGCGAAGGAGCGGAGCATACGTAGGCGTCTTCGAGGACAGGCGGCCTTATCACTGGAGGAGTTTGGCACGAGGAGAAGCTGGGTGTAGCGCCTTTCTACTGTAGAGGACTCGAACGTGTTGAGGATGCATCTTTGATTAATTTCATCGTGAAATTCACAGCATGGAGAAAGATGGCGCAGTTCACAAACCACAGCCTTAGACATGAGATAAACGCCGTGGATCCCAGTGTCGTGCTGCCATTGGTAAGCCGCCGACAACCCTGAATGCATGCGCGCCGTTTCCCTGTAGGGTTGACCGGTCCAAGCCTCGCGGCCCAGACAAGACACGGCGAGCAGTGTTTGGACACGGGCAGGGAATGGGCGCAGGGAAATTGATAGCTGTGACCGCCCTTTGGGTCGGCTTTCAGGGCGCGGTGCTGAACTTTGTGTGAAGGAGTGGCGGACTCGCACAATGGCCGCGAAACGCGCGCGCGCGACGGCGTGCGGTCGCGACGACGCTGCTTGCGTCTGCACAATCACCAGAACGAGGAGTCGAATGACGCAGGCACGCTTTTCACGTCGAAACGGCGTTGTGCCAGCGAATAATCGGATTTCCTCGTATTGTGAACCTGCACGCTGACTATTGGCGACGGGGGCTTGGTTCGCTCCTAGTCGCTAGCGTGCTTTTCACCTCCAGGCAACACTTGGCACGAGTTGACGACGACCTTCTCCAGATCAACTACAACCTTTCTTTCCTGTCCCACTCCGCATCTTTTACTCTGTCCTCGGTTTTGCGTCAGCTTATGTCCTGAGGCTTCGTCACCAGGCTCTTGCGCTTTACCCGCCATTCTTCGTTGCATATCTTCCCGTGCCACAGCCCGTCTTACGCTGCACCGCCCTCATATACGGATTCCCCGCTGAATCTCGACACGCCTGCAACCGCCTCAACTCCATCGAGAATCACTGGCAGTTTGCACGCCTTTCTCATCAATTGTCTTCGAATCACCTCCACTTCGTTGATGAAGCCGTGACATCGGAACGACTCGACAGCTCAGTTCACCGAGCTTGGCCAACAGGATCGCTGCGTCCCCTCGATTCTTCCCGATTTGGTAGGGCGGCCTCCAACCGTGACTCCCATCTCGAACCAGACTCACGAGTTTGGCTCTGTCGTGACTCAGAGCCTGTCAAGCCGAGTGCTTCAACCAGTCACCGCCACCATGTCGGCATCCCACACCCATCCTCGCCGCCGGCCTATTAAGGCTTCGTCCCCTTCCTCCTCAACCCATGGAATGTCACTGCGAAAGAGTGGTACCTTCCATTCACCCAAATCAGTTGCGTCTGATGTATGTGGCTTGGACAACCAGCACTACATGCCGCGCCGTTCATCTACGAACACTGAGAGCCTTGAGCAACTGCTTCAAGACTCCAGCATCCGTCGGGTAGAAAACATTCTCAAAGATTTCGATAGGAGGATTGCTGGCCACAAGTCCTCATCGACTGGCTCGACCATCCTGTCTGATCCCGAGGTCCTACCCGTTCCCAGTCTATTCTTAACTGGTTCGAGCCTGGAGGCCACCCATATGGATGTCGACCCAAAACCAAAGGTCCAGGAAGCCTCGCATGAACACGCATCAGACAGCGGACTGGGTTCCAGCATCGATACAAAAGACGGTAAGGCTCGCATGCGCGGTCCCGCTGTGCAGGCCCTGTGTTCTGACATACTTAAAGGCCGAGCATCTGCTCGTGAATCGATCAGCACTTCCGTCTCTACTTCCCACGCCGCCATCACGCGTTCCTTCAGCGCGCTTGGTGGTTCGGAAGAGAAGCACACCCTGAGCGACCATGCCTCTGAGCAAATCCGCAAGTACATAGTAGAGCCGATCCTCGCTGAGGAGGCTCTGAAGGACTTTCACCCGTTGATCACCGACGTTCCTCGTCGAATAGGTGAGAAGAACATTTGCAACCTTCGTGATCTGGAGAAGACCCTGATCTTTTTGGCACCGGTAAGTGGAATTCGATATCTTTCTCAGAGTGCAGAGGCTTATTGCATTCTTCGTGGCTTAAAGGAGCTTTCGGCAACACCGGCATCGTATCTTCAGTTTTGCGAGCGATCAATTCAACTCTTGCATACGACCGTCGACCGACTCTCTGAACAAGACCAACGACTACCTTCCGACCGCCCTTACACTAACAACTACTTTCTCGATTTGGTCGAGCAGATCCGCAGATACGCAGCAATCATGGCCGCCACCCGCCGCAAAGAAGAGAATGGAGAAGAACTCGACGAAATGGATTACTCTCGGTATGCTGATACACCGTTCGCTATGGCCGTCCGCAGAACGCTAACCCTCGGAAGTGATGAGAAGATCACCCTACGGGGTGGGTTGAGCCACAACGGCCGCCCTGCTGAGCTGGTGCGAGAGAAGAATGGGAAGACAATCCCTCTTGCTGAAGGCGCTGATGGTGTCGCTACCGGATTCTCATCCACCAAGCGGGCATTGTCAGATGATGAGATGGACATGGACGAAGTGACACGATCTATGGCCCGTCGGAGAAAGTCGGACAAGCCTGGTGATGTCATGCACACCTGCCGCGACTGCAAGAAGGAATTCAAGCGACCTTGCGACCTTACCAAGCATGAGAAGACTCACTCTCGCCCTTGGAAGTGCACCGACGAAAAGTGCAAGTACTTCGAGCTTGGCTGGCCGACAGAGAAGGAACGTGATCGCCACATCAACGACAAGCACTCGAATGCTCCCGCCCAGTATAAGTGCAGGTATCCCCCTTGCACGTACGCGTCCAAGCGTGAGTCCAACTGCAAGCAGCACATGGAGAAAGCCCATGGGTGGGAATACGTGCGATCAAAGAGCAATGGTCGAAAGAAGTCCCAGCCCATCGGAAGTGACCGTTCTCCGCCTACTCCATTGACCCCATTCCTTGGTACTCCACAGTCGGTGGCACTTTCCACACCTATGACTCCGTTCATGCCTTCCCCTTCCGTCCCGTTGATAGACCACGTCGACTTCAACTCTTACGGATATGGCACGTCGACCCTTAATATCAACACCTTCCAGCCAGACTTCCGCCGGGACTCTGTGACAACCGACGAATCGACGGCGCTGACATACTCATCCGGTCACTCTCCTATGGAGCCGACCTCCTTCGAAGACGCGGTGACCCCAGAGGATGCCATTATCAACCACAATGACATCTACAACAACAATTGTACGCTCAACATTAACACCAACTTCTCTGGTGCCTTTCAACAGCCCACCCCGGCAATGAGCACAGCGTATGATTTCGATCTTTTCCCGATTACTTCGGGAGGCCCCAACGTTCCTCATCTCTCCCCGAGTGGACAGGGGGACATGACGTTGTACTCGCCTCCGATGCATGTTGACGAAGGCTTTGGTGAAGGCATGGAGACGGCAACATTCGCTCCTCCCATTCGTGACTTCGAGTTGTTCGGCGACTCCGGCTCATCGAACATGCCTTCACTCGGAGGTAACTCCACCTTTTTCCCGGATATGCACGATATGAACAACTTTGGCGGTCAGTTCGACACGATGTACATCGAGCCAACCCCTACGTTGGATGACTTGATGGGAAATTACGGTCCTCAGCAGTAGGGTGCTAGCCCCGGGCGCTGCGTCTTGCGTCGCGGCCTCTGGAAAGCACATCCGGAGACAGCACGTATTGGGATGGGACTGTTAGCCAGGGATCGTTTGCCTACTTTATCTTTTTGGATTCTTCTTTGCAGCAACCGCCTCTATCAATCAGGCGTTTAGGATATTCCCCACAAGCGATGGATTTGCATGGGATGAGCTCGTGTGAGAGCCTTCATGATGGAACAGCGGGTTTTTGCCGGATCTGATTAACACGGTGCGATTGCACCAGAACAACAGAAAATCTTAAAAAAACAAATGACCTTTGTTTTCACGGGTTCACGGCTAGTATAGATATCTTCGGCTCCATATGATCTCCCCCCTTAATTTTTTTTTACTGGAGGCTGGGTTGAGATCGCCAGATAGTGTACAATACAGAAATTGCGGAGGAATAACTGTGCCACTGTCTCGATATTGATTCTCCTGATGACGTATGGTGTACCACTGAAAATTGATCGTCCTCTCGTCGCACCAGAGGGTCTAATGCAAGAGTCGATAGTACAGGCGCATGGCGGCTCCACGCTGAAGAAGACTACGAGAGCGTGTCGACTCACTCCGTCTCACTGTGCCACTTTACTGAACGTGACCGTGGTGGTAGTGAGTCAGCCACCGGGCGGGCGCAACACGCGCTCCAAGTCCGTCCGAACGGACGTTCGGACTTGACGATCCATATCAGGCGTTCAGGACTCGCTAGGTAGTGTCGGTCTTAGCGCCAATAGTTCGTGCCGCGCCAGATGAGCTGAGACCAATAACGATCACGGACTCATTTAGAGGACAGGGGTCGCAGTATCGCACGGGCGTTTCATGTAACTAAGCATACCCCTCCGATGCCGTTTGCTTGAACTCTTCAACCTCGTCACTCCCTCGAGGCGGAGCCGGTCCTGCCGTTGGACATTCCAGTCACTCTCTCACACCCATTTGGTCTTCGCGACCACGACAGTCCTTACTGGGAACACGCCGGTCGTACCCCATCTACAAGCTCATCGCGAGCGACTATAGCAATATCGAGTCGAACGATTTCGAAACACCCGATCCTTCTTACGCGTGTGCAATTTCGTCATCGGCATTCAGAGCAAGATGTTGGGTTTTCATCGCAGGACGAGGAGTTTGATCCCAGTGAAGGATCTGGGGAAGTACGACCAGGTGGCGGCGAACGAGGAGGAGGAGGATGTCGAGTTGGATATGGACGACAGCGACACGCTGGTTGATGAGGTGTCTGCGGCTACGGACAAGGCGCGCCAGAGGCAACTTATCCTCATCTATGTCGTGTTCCTCGCAGAAGCGTATGTTACCTACGGATGCGCGTTTACAACTCAGGGTCCAAGCTAATGCAATGCACAGCATCATGGCGTCGTCTCTCCAGCCACAGCTCCAGATGCTGATCAGTGATTCCGAATTCTGCGCTAACTTATCCACATCATATCTGAGGAGCATACTCGACTGCGCATATGCTTTCGGAGGCACGACAGGTCTATTCTGGGGATATCTAGCCGACCGCATGGGTAGACGCCAGGTGACGCTGATGGGGCTTTGGACCATGTTCGTTTGTTGCATGAGCATGGGATTTGCTACCGATCTAGCCAGCTGCACGTTATTCCGTTATTTCGCCGGGTTCGCGAGTTCGACTGTGGTGGTTACTTCGCTCACGATGATCGGGGACGTGAGCAGGGACTTTGAGGAGCGGGCTCAGAATGTGGCATTTCTTCCACTGATCGCTTCGTTCGGATCTATTGGCCCCTTAATCCAAGGCATGGTCTCAGAGAGCTTGCACTCCTCCGGTGCGGTCTGGGAGAAGTTTCCCATCCTGGGTTCACAGCTCGCATGTGGAAGTCTTGTGCTTTCCATTGCAGTCACTGCCACGATCATGCTCCAGGAAACTCTTCCTATGGACACAAGCTCATCGATGAACCGCATGGACCAGGACTGCGAAAAGGCCGCTTTCCTTTCGGAGAACGATTCTGATGCCCCTAGGATCGCCGTAATCGACTTCGTCCGCCCTGAGCCCATTACCATCAACCAGTTCATGCAAGTGCCATCTTTCTTGGTCCTACTGGCCTCTTTCTCGCTGCTCGCTCTTCACGCCGCTACTTTCGATGTTGTTCTACCTCACCTTGGCCACCAGAGTTCGCAAGAGGGCGGCATGGGCCTCCCATGCCAGTGGCTCGGTCTCACCGTATTGGTTGTCAAGGGCGTTGCTGGTATCACCATCAAGCATGTCATCCCCACCGCCATCGAAAAGTTTGGTCTACTGAAGCTCTACCGCTCTACCTCGCTGCTGTTCCCAACCATCTACATCATCACGCCACTTCTCGCTCTCGCAGCAGCTTCAGCATGCACAAATGGCTTTGTGGCTCTCACATCTGCGATTGGCCTCCTTGCCAAGCACGTCTTAACTGGTGGAGCCACAGTCCTTGTCGCACTCCTTGTGCTTAACACTACGCCCGATGCCTACTCTGCGGGCACCGTCGTCGGCATCATGCAAATCGCAAACTTGTTCGAGGCGCTTGCAGTAGCAGTCAGCGGAGTGAGCTTCTACCTCTCTGATGGATTGAGCGTGTCTACCGCCAACCTCGCACTGTGGACCTGCCTCGCGCTGTTCGGCAGCTGCGGAGCTGCATTGGCCTACTTTGTTCGCGAGCGACCGAGCGTGGAGCGTGATTTCCCAAGCGAGGTTCTCTGCTGGGAGACATGCTTCGACGCAGACGCGGAGAAGAGCGACTTCGACACTTGAACAAATACGCACGCTTTTGTCGAGGCGACACATTCCTTTAGACACTATGTCAGGTACGAAAACCTTTGGATTTCCACGCGTTCGAGCGTTTTCTCTTAGTTTCCAACCGCAGTCTTTCCGCACGTTGCATTTCCTCATGTTGATGCGGCTCCACGTTTGTTTCGTGTTTCTTCACCTGTAAATTAGACATTCTCGGCGACAAGAATTCTGTCCGCCTAGGGGTACGGGAGGGCGATGACCAGCATCCGGCATCTGAAACACGCCAAACGATGGCCGTCCGGCTGTTGGGTCTTACACAAATTGTGGCACGGATGGTCGGCGGTGAGCAGCGTCAGGTTGATGAGAGGAGCAGTTGAGAAGGGATCTTTTGCGCATAGTAGCCAATATATCATGTCGCGATTCATACACGTATCGTCTTCTCCGCAGTTCTCCACACACTGAATCTAGAGTGTGGCGGCGCGCAATGCGTGGCGCGTGCGTGCAGCCGTTTGGCAAATTGCGACCCAGACGCAGGGGAGGGACCCACCTGCCGCAGCAACCATTCCTTCTTGCAGGGTGACAGGGCCAGTTGGGTGTGTCGCGCCTGGTAGCCAGTTGCGACCTCCTTGTTTACGTGCGAAGGACGCGCTCACCGTCACTCTTTTCAACCTCCTGCTCGCCGCACCCAAAGTGTGGTTTGTTTACCCAGGTCCCCACAACAGTAACACCCCGCATCGACCACTCGAACAGAATACCGCCTATCGATAAACACCAACTGTGTTAACTCAGGCTGCATATACTCACTACACCGACTACAGCACCCCCAAAGTGCCCGACTACCCGCGCGCGTCACCATGTCGCTCAGCGCAAAATACAAGGCGTTCCTGGCGAGTCCTTCGTCCGGCGCGCTCGCAGACAGCGCGTCGCTGCACTACATCACAACTCTCACAAGCATCAACGATGCGCCGACCATAATCAAGCACTTGGCGGTCCAGGAGAAGATGCTGAAGAAGAAGGAGCAAAAGGTACTTTCCGCAATCGAAGGCACCAATGGACAGGTGTGCGTCGACGTGGAGATGACAATTGAGTTCATCTCTGGGGGCGGCGCCTACCTGCCTGGCCTGGACGACAATTTTGTAGCTGACCGGATCGTAACTCTCCCAATGGTATGTCTGATGATGCGCAACGCACTTGGCGGCCACAGTGTCTTTTCTCTGTACTGACTGGGCCACCAGGTCCACATAGTCGCCTTCGACGGTGCCTGCGAGAAGATCACGCAAATCCGCCAGTATTGGGACCAAGGCTCGCTCCTCAAGCAGATCGACGTCATTGGCGCACGCGCACGCAATTGGCCGATCCGCGACGGGAAGGACCAACTCAAGCTCATTGCCACGAGCGCCGCGAGCACGTCGCAGCCCGAATCCGCCGCTTCGTCTCGTCCGTCCACTGCTGCCACCCGCGATGCCGACGAGGTGTCCGTGCGGTCGCGACCGTCGCGGAGGACCACAAACAATGCGATGAACGATCCCCATGCATCGCTCTCGCTCTTCGAGAACCGACAGCCCGAGGAGGAAGGCGCGTTCGAGTCGCAGCCGAGAACATCGCGCGCACAATCCGCGAAACCTCCTCCCCGTAATCTGGGAGAATTGTTTGTAAGTACAGTGCTGGCTCAACTGGCTCCATGTTCACTCAGGCTTACTCGTCCCAGATCGGAGAAGACCAACCAGGCACACCCGCACCGAAGAATGGCATCCCCGGCAAGGCAGGCGGCGGCAAGAACTTCAAGCCGAATCGCTTGTTCGACGAGGGTGATGAAGAGCCCGCTCCTACTCCCATGAGCGTCAAGACGAACTCTAAGAAATACGACCATTTCGAATTCGCCGATGAGAACGAGGATACTCCCAAGGTTCGTGAAACTTCTCGACCTACCAACACGAAGCACCAATCGCAGTGGGACTTCGCCGACTTTACGACTCCGGAGAAGTCAAAGACAAAGGTATTGGCAAACAACGAGCGTCATTTTGGCTGGAGCGATGATGAGGTTGGTTCATTTCTTTAGATTGATCTGACTTATGAACCTCTGCATACGGTACTGGGACGAAAGTCCTGGTAACCTATGTTAACCCAGGATGAGCCATACAGGGGCCGACCCTCGCGTAAAGCTGAAAGTTGGCCATCATATTACCCATCCTGGGGTAACACACCAGTGTTTTGATAGAATATTTGCTAACTGAGCGACTAGCAGGAAGAGAACTCGCCCGTCCGCCGTGAAGTCGTCCACAAGCCTCGCAAAGACGCCGACACGCATTTCGAGTTCAAGGACGATGGAACTCCCGACGCCAGCCGGAAGAAGCCTTTCACGTCTAAGGGCCGACAGCACAACACGGGACTTGGGCTATACAAGGACCACGTTACTGGAGGCGACACCGGCAACGAGTTCGACACACCCAAGGGTGACTCGAAGGGCCCTCTGAATGACGTGACTCACGTCAATAATGAGATCCGCCAGAAGGATTTCGGTGCTCACTGGGAGATGAAAGATAACAGCCCGGGTCTACACAGGGTCTCAAACAACAAGCCCACCCAGAACCAGCAGAAGGTGCTCAAGACCATGGATGCCAACTGGGGTAACTATGAGCCGTCTCCAGAGGGGCAGAAGATCAAGATCGCTGGCAACGGCATGGTGAGTACCCCCCTCCTCTCGTGTAAAACTGAAAGTTTGGCCATTATATTACTCATCCTGGGGTAACACATTTTTTCGTGTAAAGCTCAAATTTGGCTGTTGTATTACCCATCTTGGAGTAGCACACCAGCTGTTTACTCTCGTCCTCATGGCCAACTTTTAGCTTTGCGCAAGAGACACCCCACATTAAGCATTCCGCTAACCGTCCACAGGGTGGTCGCAGCTCGGCATCCCAGTGGAGCCTCTATGACGAGGACCCAGAGTCCTCGAAGAAAGAGAACACTGGTGTCAAATCCATGGGCAACGGCATGGGCGGTAGAAAGGGTGCCACGTCCTCGTTCAACTGGGACTTCTAGGCGGAGCAACCGGGACACAAGCGGCGACGCCAGCCAGACACGCCGCCGCCGCCATCTCCACGGTCTTCTTTCCCCTGTAACGAACGATGAGCACGGCCTAATGCGATGACGACATGAGTATGAGCGCACGACGAGCGGGTCCCCCATCCACGGTCTTGGCTTCTCATCTCTTTGTGTATTGTTTGTCCTGTTTGTGCGGGAGGATGGTGGGTGCGGAGAAAATGTTGAAGAAGTACCATTGCTTGCTGGGTAGTGGGATAGCGGCACGGCACACGGTGTTTTGTACTCTGTTGAATACCATTGGGATTTCCTTTTGTACTCTATCGCGCTTGCTCCCTCGCTCCTGAGGGCTGCCAGGCTCTGTTGAAATATCAAGTGTACTCTTGAGCGAGTACCATCTGATTGCTCCCTAAGAACACATGCAGCAAGTTATAATACTTAGTTAGTATTTTAGTAGCTAGGTTAATTTTCTTCTTCTTTACTAGTACTTTATTAATATTTACTATTAATACTATAAAGGCCTCGTATCCTTTGCGTGTCCACGGGAGCTTGTGTATCATCTGCGCGTGCAGCCAAAATAAGAGTGAAATGCATGAGCGAGCGAGCGCCTAGTGAATATAAAACTCATGCACGTAGTTCATGCACTGTTTGTCTCTTCTGTTGACGGTCTTGGAGAAGGAAGTCCTCAGCACGAATTGCGTCTTTGCAACCGCGTCTTTCGCGTTGAGGTTGAAGTGGGCTATAATAGGCAGAGTTGGTAGCAGGAAAACATGATAAGTAACCCTAGGAAAGATGATGTAAGAGCTAAACTTTGATTGCGAATGTAGTTGAGTTATAACCAGGTTTTGGCTTTAGCGGATGCCGGTGTGATAGTAGTGTTTGTAGATGAGTGGTGGGGTATAGTGCGTGCTACTAGCTATTGGCTAAAATCACTGCTGCACGCACTGCGGCGACATGTGGCAATTGGAAAAGCACTAAAAGGTGTGTTGGAAGCTGTGGGGAGCTACGGGGGGCTCTATGAACTTCGCTAGTGCGTATGATCTGACACCAATGCGATGGTATAAAGTGAGTTGGCCCGCTTGGCGAATGCAACGAAAAGGCCGAGTCACCCCGAACTTCTTCTCGAAAGCATATTTATTCTATCTCACCATCTTTCCCGTGAGCGAGGCTCTTGCCGTGGTTTCCGAGTTTGAAAAAGAGGCCGCAAGCGTTGCGCACAACGGCGCCAGACTCACCGCAGTCGCTAAGGCCGAGCTGGAACCATCCGTCGAGGAGATTGGGGACTTGTCGTGGCGGACTCTATTGGTGCCAATTCCGGTGAGGTTTTTTCTTTATCGACTTTCTTGTGGCGGCGTAAGTTGTTGGCAAAGGAGAAGTGTCTCCCGCAGCCCTCAAAGTCGCAAGCAAACGCTACAGAAATGATCAGTAATAACTACCAAGCAAAGGATAAGTGCATTCTTACGTTTCTCTCTAGTGTGGCTATACATGTGTGTTTGCAAAGCCGATGGGCGAGTAAAGCGTCTATCGCATATCTCACATCTGTTTTTTGGATGACGGACCACCATTGGGTTTGAATTGTTTCGCAATAGATAGTGGGGCAGAAGTAGTGCCTACTCCCAGAAGGGCGCTCAGCTGCGGGAGTGTCCGTGATCGAAAGTGTTCATCTGAAGGGCTGGAGCTTAGATGATCTGATATGGAATAACGCAGTTGCGAGTTGATACTAGAAGCCGAAGATGATGGGTGAGAGTCATTGGTCCAGTAGTTGTTTTCTCCATTCTGTGAGATGTCATCGTCTTGTTTCCACTTCGTAGTATCCGCCCTTTACACTGCATCCATCCACTGCACTGTATCCGGCGCCCAGTTCTCCTCGTCGCCACTGCCTAACGGGTTTGTTTCTGTTTCCCCCCAGTTTTCTTGTTTGCTGGTTGCCAAATGTGTATAATACTGCTGTCTGAACTCTTCATCCCCTTGTGTGTTTCTATTCGTCGTTGGGCCAACCTCACTTGGGGACCTCTGAGGTGTTGAGAGTCCCGTGCGATGGGCGACCCGCTGGCTGGGCAGCCAGATGTTTTCGAGCGTCGTTTTGCTAAGCACACACGATGATCTTGGGGACCTTGGGACTTGGTCCGCAAGTTCTCCGTCAATAGAAGCGTTGAAGGTTCTTTGCGAATTTCCAGAGTTACTATCATCATAAGACCAATCTTCGTATGCCGTCGAGAGAACACCAAACGCAATCTCCTCCATATGGTGCCCGATGTGCTTGATCCATTGCTGCGTTGTCTCTTTACAGAAGGGGCATTGTTTACACTCTTCGCCAGTGTGGTGCTTCGTGATGTGATTCAGGAGATGCCGTCTCCGAGAATACATGATACCTCCGAGTATGCATTCTGCCATCGGGCACATGTAAGGGGTTAGGTCGAGCATAACATTGTTACTGTAACTTATCAGCAAGAAAAAGGTTGGCGCAGATAGTCGCATACCTCCAACTTCGTTTCGAACGAAGAGTAACCATTCCATGGCACAGGTAGCATTTTCCACGAACGTCGGTCATGGAAACGGGCTCATGACTCGGCGCAGGCGGCAGCGAGCACATCTTTTTCTTAGATGCAGGAAGAGATGATGAGCTGAAAGGGTTGCTCAAGCTAGGAAGTTCATCCTCCACCCGCGGGAACGTGTCCTGTAGTAAGGGGTCACCTAAAGAAGCACGCTGCTTTCTCTGTAAGAATTGCATTCGCCACAAATTACACTTTGCGAAACGCCGTGCGAGCGTATCCCCAAGGTTAGGGTACCTATCCAAGATAGTGCGGTACATGATCTGCACGCCAGTGGTATATGCGTCGGTTTCATCTTGTGTTAGGTGCGCCTCTCTTGTAATCTCTGGAGTATATGCATTGAAGCCTGGAGGGGAGGTTTTAGCGTGCTTATCGCATGTTGGGATATCATTCTCGAACGGTAACGAAACTTCAACATTGCGGAAGACTTCAAGGTCTCGAGCGCTTTCTGTCTGTTGCTTCACACGGTTACTCTCTTCTTGTTCACGCCACTTAAGAGCAGACTTTGGGTCGTTTGGCGGTACAGTGTCAGCCAGCCATGCGTATATCGGTGGTTCTGGTAAAATATCCGTGCCACCAAGTTGGGTTTCATGCTTCATCGTCATTTCGGGCGGGGCTTTTATCTCATGTTGTCTGTTGTATCTTGTACTTGGTCTTCCACGTTGCAAGAATCTAGAGCCTTCATCGACGTCGTCGATATCGCTGTGTGCTAAATCATCTCCCACAGGAGTTTCGGTGATTCCTGAGATCACAGGTGCTTCTTGCGCCCCAAAGAGTATGGCATCTTCTTCACCCTGGAGGTGCTCAATAATTTTCGCTTCCTTACCCTCTGGTGGAACTAACTGTGTCATGAAATGAAGACCGCAATCCGGACTGCAATATAGTTAGCATCGAATGCATAACGTATCGATTTCAGAGGTTTTCTATCAAAATGAGGACTAGACGTACGCAAATATGTCTAAATACGCCCTCCTCTTCGCTTATTAGCTATTTATTAAGTAGCTAGCTTTTATTAGTGCCCTCGTCGTTGGTTTCCGTCCTATCTACGTTGTTTAAGATTTTTAAGGATAATAACGCTTTAGAGGTGCTTATTAAAATAGATAGTAAGCAAGTGCCTACGGAGCTTTAGGTTACTAATAAGGATAGTAAGGTTATACATGCAAAACTAAAAAGCAGCTTTTAAATCCTATATAACTACTTTTTTATTAATTAATTATTAAAGTAGCTAGAGGGTCTTTATTAATTATAACACCCTTACTAAATAACTACTTAGTAGTAGAAATACGGGATTCCTTTATTAGGATGGGAACTTAGAAGCCTCTAGTTTTTATATTAGGCTTGCTATATATTAGGCAAAAGGAAGTACTTATATAAAGTAAGCTAAGATAATAAGTCTATATTAAGCTATTTTAAGAGCCTTTATCTAAAAACTTTCCTAAAGGAGAGAGCTATTAGTATTATAATATTTAATAATACTATAACGCTTAATCTGCTAGATAGAATAATTCCTAATTAATAGGAGGTGTATAATTAGATTATAGAGACTTTTTAGTTAAAAACACTTTAATAAAATATCCTTTAATAGGTAGTGTATAATAATATCTTATATAAGAAGCTTAATAGTATATATTTTTAAAAAAAATCCTTAGCTACATGTTCCTATTTATTAATTAAGGAGTAATACTATTTAGTACCACTATCTTACGCTAGGTATAGAAGGAGTATAAGGTTTATAAAAAGAATATAAGAATAGTACTTAGTAAGGCTATTAGTAAGATCTACTTATTATTTAACCTCTAAATAAGCCGTAGGAAGAAGGCTTTAAATAATATTATAGCTTACTTTATTAATACGAATTTTTTATGCTAAACTATACTTCTAGCCCTCTTAGAGATAGACGATACCTATAGTAGTAAGAATATAGTAACGTGTATGCTTAAGGTTATTAAGAACTATAGACTTAAGAAGAATATTAACTACTTTATTTTTAATAATACCTTTTTAAATAATATTGCCGCTATAGTGGTATATTTTAAGCTTAGTTTAAAACCTGGTTAATAACTTCTTTATTTTAGTCACATTCTTAACCTTATAGCATAAGCTATACTGTTTAGTAGCAACTATAAGATCTTTAAAAGGGAGATTACCTTTATTAAGGACTTTTAAGAGGAGGTTAGCCTTTAGAAAAAGAAGAAACTAGTTAGTATAGTATATTTAATTAGCCTATGGATTAATAAAAGCCTAGGACGGGTTAAGCGCTTTAATTTAGTATAAAGGGACGTATAGAAAGAGGAAAATTAATAATCTTAAGGCTTTATACTAATATATACGTTAATATTAAGTAACGCTATAAGGTAAGTTTATTAAAATAACCTGCCCTATAGCCCTCTTATATATGCTTGTTAACCCTCTAGCAACTACTAATAGGGTTAGTAAAAACCTTTTTAATCTCTTAATAGTGTCTTGTTTTTTTTAGCAACTACGCTTTTAGCTAACTAACACTAAAGATAGAACTCCACCTTCAACGAAGCTATACGATCTATACGTCTCTGTAACCTAATTAAGCACTTTTTAGACGTAGAAGCTTTTTAATATGGCAGTCTTGTCGCTAATAAGACACAAAAACTACTCCACGAGAAACTAAATTGTTATAAGGGCCGTACGTACCTAAGCCTGTTCCGGATTAGGGGAGGATAGGTTAAGGGTAAAGCGCCTTGCAGATATTTAATAGTTAAAAGCTAAAGGTAATAATTTAATTCTATAATAAACTATAAAATAACTAACTAGGAGATTTACTATTCTGTTATAAGAGATATGCTTGTAGTATTAAAAGAGTTAACTACAAAGAGTAGGAAAGGTACAAAAAAATTATTAAACTATATACTATCTATTCTAGACCTTGCTATTATTAGAATCGCTATTATAATTTTACTAAGACTCTGTAGTCCCTAGGGACTTTCGCTTATGCGGGACTATATTACGTAATTGCTAACCTAAGCTGCCCCGCGCCTCTATGTATTCCTTTAACGCGGTCATTCCGCTAATAATAACTCTCTTAGCGTAATTGTCTGGTTCCTTTGTTCCTGTGGGATTCGTGACCGTAACATAAATAACTTAGTTACCTATGTAATATTCTAGAACTATATAGGGGGCAACGACTAGGCTATACCTATTAAACTTATAAAGTTACTTAAACTAATTAAGGCGAGCACTAAAAGGCTTAAAAAAAACCAAATAAAAATATTAGTAAAAGTATTACAAAGGTGTATCCCGTAACAGTACTTATATTAAGCAATTTTAAAAAGCTAAATAATTAATATTAGCACTGTATAACTCTAAATAGTAAAACTATTTAGGCAGTAATTAAATAAGAGTAGAGTAAAGCTAACTAATATTACACAAAACTTAATAATAGCCTAGTATATATAATAGCTATTTGTTCTAGACCTATAGCTTAAACTTAAATACTTATAAAAGAAGTAGACCGAGCAGAAAGCTACTTATTAAGTTAATAAAATATAAAAGTTATAAAAGTTAAATTATTATTATTTAGCTTTGCCTAAGATATTAACTAATACCCTTTAAGAGATATCTATAAATGTTTAGCTATATAAAAAATATAAATATAGCTCTATTACTAACGCCCTTACTTAGTTTTATAGCTTTTTTCCTCCTGCTATAGCTCTAGATAAGTCTACTATATATATAATAGACCTATAAAATACTAATAAGGACCTTGTCTCCTCCTAGTACTAGAAATAAGTAGATATACGTATAAAGTACCCTACGCTTTCTCTTATAGCTATTAACGTCCTAGTAATCTCCGCTATAAGCTTTAAACAAAAAAAATCTTTAGCTAGCTAGTAACACCCTTATAGCCTATTAAAATTAGCTCTCTAAATAATCCGTGGAAGCTACCCTTTATTTATTAAGCTAAGGTAAATTAGAACTTATCTAAATAGGGCTATACGTTAAGGAACTTTATAAGACCCTAATTACTAAGGTAAATACCTTACCTAATAATCCTGCCTAATCTATTACCTAGCTATATAAGGATAATAACGTTAACGAGCTTTTTCGTAAGAGCTAGAAAGGGATATAGGTTAGGGGTAATAGTAATAGTAGCTAATAAAGCGCTAAATATATACTATAGCCTATAGTATAGATTTATATATAATAACTTTTTACTCTCTAAAAATACTTTTACTAATATTAAGCTTAATACTAAGGACCTCTAGTAACCTTAATATTAAAATAATTTTAAATTTTTTACTACGTTTAACCCTTTGCCTGTACAAGTTAGTACATAGGTTGGTTGGTTTCAGTTTCTCCATGGATTTATCCAGTCCACCCGGAGCAAATGGATGGAGCTCAAATCCATCCATGCAGTACACTGACCCTGACTCTCCAAAGACGTCCTGCCATTGCACGATTGTCGGGGGCACGCCGATCCTTGACTAGCGAGATCGGTTAAGAGCATCAGTATGACGAGGTCTGCACCGGCAGTTATAGTGCTTGACCAAGCATCCTTGTCGATGGAAATTCTCGGTCGTTTGGCATGTACAAGGCGGAAGTCGCCTCTCTCCACTCGTTCTGCGCCGGGGCGGTTTTTGAACTCGGCGCGAAGGAGTCCTTCGAAAGGCTGTTGTTGTCAGCTTTGTTCACACACATAGAGGCTGTTCTTACCTCCCAGTGTCGGAACCGCTCGTACGGTAAGCTTCTAACCTGTCCAAAGGCATCTTCTACGCGAATATTGGAGTCCAATGTAAGTGTCGGAGACGCACAGATCTTGCGATGTACTTCGAGGAGTACCGCATACATTTGGATGTTTGTCCGAACGAGGTTTTGGAGCAGCGCTTGTAGTTCCTGTGGAAAACTGCGCAGGATGGATAGAATCTGGATACCCAAGCCGCACAGTGTACCTAGCGAGGTATACATGAACGTGATACCGGCAGTGATAGTGGATGCGCTTCGCCTTGTACTGGCAGTATCATTTTTGATCTGGCTGAGACGCTCTGTTACATGGGTCCTCATCGATACTGAGTCTTGAAACATGCTTTCTTGGGCATCTTTCCGACCCGTATTCGTATCGTGAATATCGTTGCGGATCGTAGCCATGCCATTCTTCGCCTCATCGAGCTTCGCAATGAGCTCAACTTGGTCTGTTGAGAGTTTAGCTTCAGTTCTTGAGAGACTCTCCGATGCATATGTCGATAGAAGCAAGTTTATGCTGATAACTTTGCCAGAGATCATAGCTCTCATCTTCTTTATTTCCTCGCTCATGAATAGAGCGAATTGTGTTTTCATTCCGACCGTCTTTAGCTTATTTGCAGTCTGGAAGGGAGACATTGTGGTTTCGTATTTCTCCAACCTGGATAGGAAGTCCTGCATAGGAAGGCTGCAAGCGAGAGCCATCCTCCGGACAGCGTTGACGTGGGCGAGGTTACTCTCCGTTGGCTCCAGGGCGGCGAGCCGAGTAAGCGCATCTTGGAGACCTTCAATCTCAACAATCACCTGTTGGAACTTGCTCGTGGCTTCACTAGAGTCCTTCAGTGCTTTCGCGACTTTTGTACATAGTCTTGATTAGGCATGAGCTATCGTGACCTGCAGCCTGACGAGGGAAGCAAGCAGCGCTGCCAACGAACAGAACGTTCGATCCGAACAATCGATCCGAACGGCGTTTTCTGGTGTTTTGGATCGAACGAACGAACAGGCATGGTGGGTCGAACAGAGCTTCGAACGAACGCATTATTAGAGCCAAACGTTTGGTTGTTCGGTTGTTCGGGACTACGTTTGATCGATTTAGTATGGGGATTCTGTCCTAATTGGTGGAGTATTACCTTGTTCTGCTGGCCTTGTGCCACGCGTGGCGTTGTCGTATATTGCCTTGTGCAACGTTCTTGTAGGAGAAGAAAACTCTGAGTTTTCTCGTCGACGTGCCTCCCACTGTTTCCCATCGTCAGCCGTGAGCGTATCTTGTTATGGATCAATTTGTTACCCGCTCGCACTCGTCCTAGTCGACCCAGTCGACCCAGTCAATCCGGCTGGCATTTGACAGCTATCACCATGCCGGGTCGCGTACGGCAGCTGTCATGGCGATGGCGGAGAGCTTCGAGAGCTTGGATGACTCGCCATCTGAAGTGGAGTCCGTCGCTCCTACGCATGAGTTTCCCGGCGAGCTGAAAGCGTCCGGAGCTCGTTTTCCTATTGTATGGACCCGCCTCTGGCAAGGCAAACGTCTCCTCAACCACGTCGTCAAGAAGGATGCCGGCCAAAACATCCAGCTGGTGGACGGCAGCCAGTTTCTCGACCACAACACCAACCTCCTTCCTAATTAGGAAAGTTGTATATATACGAACGTTCGGCCGAACGTTCGTTGTACTGTTCGAAGACGCTCCTGTTCGAGTCGTCTCGAACGTACGTACATTTGTATGTGGGCCGAACGAACGAACAAGCACCTTGTTCGGATCCTGTTCGATTCGTTGGCAGCGCTGGAAGCAAGGGTACCTATGGTTGCTATGAAGTCTCCTACACTAAACCCAAACGGCGGCATCATCGTGATGCTGAACCCCTTCGCAGTCGAGCCGCTTGTAAAATGGGAGAGAAAGTCGTCCTTTCGGTCACAATTGACTGAAAGTCATCTGGGTGCGCGGGGGCTGAGTTGCTGCACGAGGCGCACCCCGCTACGACCGTTTAAGCTAGTAGATGAACGCATGTTGGCCTCAGGCACCGTGGGTGGCTCTCGCGTACCGTTAGAAGTGGGCCATAGGAGCCAGATTTTATAGTGGGAAACGGTGCTAAGTCATCCTAGGATAGATAATACAAGAGCTAAATATTGATTTATAACGTACTATTGTATAGCCAGCCTCCAGCTTTACGCGAGAGGGTGGAACACCTCCCCTTAGTCGAACGCTCACAGTACGAGCATGTTTCTCTGTGTGGGTATCAAGCCACATGGGCTATTCGATGAATGTACAATTATTCCAACACGGAAAACTATCACTCGCTCCTTCCCGTTGTTCCCGGGTCCATGTCCCAGTTCCTCACAGCATTCTCAACAATCGGACGAATAATCTTTCTCCCTGCACCCGATTCATGCGTCCACACCATTTCCATCGGTGACAGTTCATCCACGCGATGCCATTTCTTCAATCCAAGGCTCTTCTCGCCCTCAAGCGCATCATACACAGCCTTGAACAAAGCTAGCGCTTGTACCCTATTGATCTTCTGGTCATCCCGAACTGTAAGCACAATCTCGCGCACCTTCTTTTTCTTGCCATCTTTGGTTTTAACTTTATACTTGTTCAGGCAGATGTCGATGTCGACGTCGATTGATGCCGTCCAAGCTGCGTGTAGCGCAAACCAATGGAAGAGCTCTCCGAAGCCGGTCTTGGCGATCTGCTCTTCGAGAGAGTATGGGATGGAAGCAAAACCAAGGCTGACGGTAGGCGTGCGCGGGGAGAGCGTGTCGACCAGATCACCCTTCCAATCGCGACGGAGCAGGTCGCGGACGCTCAAACCATCAAGGTCCTTCTTCGCGTCGCTGAGCCATTCGTCCACCTTCTCCATTTGCTTGTACAGATCCTTGTCTGCCCACCGACTTCGCTCGAGGACGCGCTTTGAGATGTCGATGTCCGTTTGCGTACCATCTTCCAAGCCTCCAGAGTCAATCGCAATGGCGCTGAGGATCAGCTCTAGCAGCTCATGCGGAAGATGGTACTCTCCAGGCAGCTTTTCAAACTCGTCGAACATCTGTCGTGCCACGAGACTCGTGCAGCTGGCTACCTTCTCAAAGACACGTGGTGAGGCATCCGGGGCCACGCCCTTATCCACGTGGTGATCGAAGATGCTCAGAATCTTCGCCTGGCTCCACTTCCGCAACGGACTCGCATGATCCACCAGAACAATCCCCCTCAGCTTCAATGCCAGCGTCTCCGCATCCTCAGGAAGCTCGTCCATAGTGAGTAGATCATCGTGTCCACTCGTCATCTTGCTATTCTTCAGCGCGAGCTTATTCTCCGGCCTAAGATCCAGGGCATCAGTCTGCGTCTGCAGCAGGGCAATCGCGTTCGTCGGGTTCGAAGTATTCTGCGTGGAGTGTTCGAGATGGTACGCCCATGTAAGCGCGCTAGTCATACTGTCGAGATCTCCAGCTTCGTTCCCCATCACGAACACCCATTCTGACTGTCGCCCTGCCTGCCAATCAACAAGAAACCGTTTCTTCGTCGCACGCGACCATTCTGAGAAGTGGCCGACGCCGATTTCGTCCTTTATCGCTGCTTTACCAGCTTGGATGACCTGCTGGGAATGGCCTCGGGAAGCTGCCGATATGGACGCTAGGAGCGCGAAGGGTGATAGCCGGAGAACCTTCATTCTGCTAGAACGTGCCTGGGCTGTTACCTAGGTATTTACAGTGTGAGATGCAGTTTTGTGCATTGAAGGTGGGTTTTGGCAGTTGTTGAAGGTCAAAGGAGCGGCCCACGTCATCGTGCTGAAACGTGCACAAGGTCTGGAACTTTGTCGTGCCGCTTGTGGCTGGTGTGTTGCGCCAAAATCTGTGCGAAAAGCAGATTAAACTTGGTCGATGTCCTGAGTTCCCTAAAATTGTGGGGATGTCAGCCCACCTTAATCATAGCTTGTCCGTCATGATATCTTGAATCTTCAGCCACGTAAGCCGACGCACCTAAATATTGGTCCACCCCTAAGGGCCTGTTCGGTGGCCGCAATCTCAACCTTGATTCCATCTCACTATACTAAAAGCGGGTAGGCTAAGATAAAAATTAATATCGTGTTTAGTTTAAGCGTAGCCTTAATATTATAAATAAAAGTTTAATTTTATAAAATAGCCCTAACTAAATTAACCATTATTACTACTAATAGAATTCTTATTTATACCTATTTACGCGCGAGATTGGAACCTTAATTTTATATAATCTTAGCGTTTTTAACCTCTATAATACTTAGCAAAGAAAGTCTTATAGGCCTTATAAAAGCATTAATAGCAATAACTTTAGTATTAATTAACGCTATTAAGATAGCCCTTAGCCCTTTTATAGAGGTAAATATGTGTAAAGATAATATCCTATGCACTAGTAAAGTCGCCCGCACACGAACCACCTTAAGTAGGCTAATTAGACAATAGTTACTTAGTAACACTAAATCTATATTATAATATTAATAATTACTAATATATGCAAATATGACTAGAGCTATAAATCTACCTAGTAATAATACTAACTTAGTTAGATATATTAGATATATAAAGAAAGCTAGTATGTTACTAGTTCTATCGCACATAATACTATCTAAAGAGTAACTTTTTAAATTAATAATTTATATAAATTTAGTAAGCTTTACATTTTTAAAAGTACTAATATTAGGTATCTAGTTACTTTATTTAATCTTGTCTTTAATACTAATATCCTTAAATAAGTTATATACTATATAAATTAGCATGCTAAGCATATAGAGGTAGGCTAACTATTAACACTATTAGCGCATTGCTAGAAGCCTATATTGTAAGGGGCTGGGTGCTCAAGGAGCCAAAGGTGCCAGAAGAATACTTATGAATTTGATAGAGAGTCTAAAGTTAAGCTTTAGGCATTAAACTTATATATTTAGGGTTCGCATAACTAAGGGTTAAGGATCTAAGGTAATAACTAGGCGTAGCCTATTATATACCTCCCTTCCCTCCGTCGAGGAAAAAAAAATCTTTACGTTTTATCTTGTTTATATAGCTTTATAGTTGTTTTATTATCTGCTTGCGATCCTCTTGCTATTATAAACCTCTTACTAGTTCTATTCTTGCGTGCCTGATTTTATATTCTTGCTATAAGTAGTTATTATAGCGGTACATTCGCGCTAGTGCGTTTACTTATTATTATATACATAAAATTACTTCTTACTTAGCTTTTAGATCTTACTCTTTTAAGCTTTCTTTCTTTTCTTAGCTTAACTTCGTGCGCTATAACGTCTTACTTTTAACCTAGTTTTCTTTAACTTCGCAACCTAATTCCCCTTACTATTTTAATAAGATAGCTAGCCCTTTGCGTAATAGCTACGTAATAAAGACGCTTAAGCGTTAGAGGCGTGCTACTAACTTTAATAATAAAATAAAGGAAGGCCCGTCCCCGTCGCGATTACCTAGCTACTAACTTAAAAAGACTAAGCTTTTCTAAGATAAGGCTACTATATCTAATACTAGCGTAATTCTTTTTAGCTAGCTTACTAAGAAGTTTAGTCCTTTTAAAGCTTATAAAGTAAGTTCTAGACCCTTTTTTACGCTTTTTTTTACTTTTTCCTACCTTCTAACTTGCTTCCTTACTCTTCTAACCTTCTTTTTAGTTCTTTATTAGCCTAGGTGTGCGCACTTGCTAACTTAATAAGCTTAACTTTTAAGGTCTAATCTTACTACGCGCGATAATTAAGCGCTAGTATATTAACTATATTACTTATAGACGCGTCTATTAGTGGGTGCTAGCGGGCAAGATAGTGTCCTGTAAGGAGTGCTATACCTATAAGCTTATTAGCTATACTAAATAAGTATGCTTTAGTCTAACTTATTCTAGATAACTTTAGGGTGTGCTTTACTAACTTCTTCCCCTATCTAGATTTAGCCTACCCTTGACGAAGTTAGCTATAAAGAGTTTACTAATATTATAGTTATTAGTGTAGGCTACCTTATAAATAAGGTTTTAAAAAGTAGCTAGGAATAGAAGGCCTTTCTTGCTAACTTTAACGCGTTTTATTTTACTCGTAAGGTTGCTATTATTAATTACTATACCTCCTTTAAAAGCAAGACTACTACTATTTTAGACCCTATTACTTTTTCTTTTAAGGCTATTTAGCTCTTAGAGCGCATTGCCGTCGTGGTTAAGAAGACTTTTAACCTTCTTTAAATTTATATTACTAATTTTAAAGCATTTTATTAAGAGTGTAAGAACCCTTTTATAAGTTCCTTTTAGATAATAAAGCTATCTTTTAAGGCTAATATCGTGTAGCTCTTTAGCAAGTTCGTGGTGGTAGATAAGGGTATTATAATAGATAGTCTCTAAATAATAGATAATGTCCTCGCGGGAGCTAATGTGCCTACTTAAGCCTACTAGGGCTTACGCTAGCGGCTTTAGGCTATTATAATTAAAAAGTGCCTAAGTAAGGAGGATAATAGCTTCCTTAACTCTAGTAGTGTATTAGAGGGTAGAGAAGTGGACCTAAACGTTATTAAGAAGGGTTTTACTATTCCTTTAGTAGCTAAAGATACCCCTTTTACCTAGTTCCTCTCTCCTTCTTGCTTTAGTTTGCTTTTAAGGCTTACTTTTTTCGTAAGGGTTATCCTTTATTACTATAAGAATTATTTAGTCTCCTTATTATCCTTAGTAGTTTTAAGGGTTTTTTAAGTTACTTTTTTAGGATTCCTTCTTAACTTTCTTTCTTAATACTTAACTTTATCCCCTAATAATATTATTCCTACCCTTATTTTAGATATCTTTATCTAGCTAGGCTTTTTAGCTTAGCGAGGCAGGCATCGTAGAGCCTCTTTTAGGCTCTAATAGAAGCTAATTTAGGGGATATCGCGGTGGAATCCTATTAGGAGTTTTCTATTATAATTTTAATATAGCTTAGTAAACTTCTCTTAATAGTCTAACGTAGTAGCTTAGTTAAGGTTCCTATAAGATTTCTAAGTTTTTTAAGAGTAGTTTTCTTACTATACTAGGTATTCTACCCTCTTACCTCTACAGGACTAGCGTTCTTTATATATATTAATTATACTATACTTTTCTTCCCCCTCTTTTATTATAATTGCTTCGGGCTAGGCGTTATTAGTGGTTTAGCTAAGAAGAGGATTTAACAAGGCTAATTTTAGCCTATCTACGTGGAACCTTAGGTGCATGTTTAGTAGGACGTCTAGTTTTACTACGTAAGAGTTTATTATTTTCCTTATAGTAAACTTTTCTTACTTCTAGTTAAGCTTCTTGCTTAGACGTTAGTTTTAAAGGTAGTTTTTATATTTTAGCCACACCTTATCTCTTTTCTTTAAGATTAAAGTATTCTTGCGTTAACGGTTTGCTAGGCACTCTTATTCTTATTAGGCTATTATTATTTTTGCCTAGGCAAAGTTAAAACCCTTTTTAAACTTTTTTATTATTACCTTCGCGGCCTTCTTTACGTTAGTTCTAAGCGCTAAGGCTAATCTTTATACTCTAAAGTTCTTAACTAGTTTAACGTTCTAGCTATAGAATAGGAAAAATAGGCTAACTCTTATTAATATGGCTTCTCGCCCTTTAATAGCTATCTGGACTATAGGAAGCCACTTTATCTAATTATCTTATTACTAGTTATAGTACGCCTAGAGGTAGGCTTTAAGAATAGAGTTTATTTATTTTATCTGCCTATCCGTCTCTGGGTGCTTTACTATAGACAGTCTTTAGTCGATATCTGCTTGTTTATAGAGTGTAGTCTAAAATTCGCTCACGAATTGTCCCCCGCGGTCCGACGTAATAGAGGAGGGAAAGAAGTAGTCTACTACTTAGTATTAAAAAAACGCTATCGTGACTATAGGTATATTAAGATTTAGAAAACTAATAAACTTAGGGTTCTTACTAAGTCTATTTATAATTATTATAATATTCGTGTAGCTATCGCTCTTAGGTAGGGTAATTGTCCGATTACATGGTCCTTTGCATCTGCAAGGAGGCTGGCGCACTTACGCCCGTACATTCCGCCCTTGCATTCCGCCCTCGCTCAACGGGCAAGGAATGACGCAAGGAATGAAGCAAGGATGAAGTAAGGAATAAAGCAAGGGATATCTAGGCAGGCAACCCAAAGATAAAAGGCAAAGTCCCAGACCTCTTAGAGACAAGCACACACAATTCATACCTCAACTCATCTCAATCAATTATCATCTTTTCATCTTATCAGATTACCCTTCCAATCTGACAGTAATAATAAAGTCTATTATAATATCCTTCTATCCTTATTTAGGTAGTAGTAAGGGCTTTAGCAGGCCCTATTTTGCTTCTCTCTATAGTTTAGTTTTTTTATAAATATTATAGTTCTTGATATACTGCCTCACTTAGTTAGATATCCCTAGGAAGAAGTAGTCTTAAGTAAGGATTTTATAGGTATTTTCTTATCCTAAGTATCTTAAAGCTAGGAAACTATACGCGACCGCTATTAGCTTTATTTATAAAGGTTCTAATTCTAGTACCTATTATCTTAACTTATAGCGTAGGTACCCTTAGTTATCTATACTACATTTTAAGATACTAATAGATAACTTCTACCTAGGTTCGAACTTCCTAAGCCTATTCTTAATATAGGCCTTTATCTTACTATACGCACTGTCTTTATTACGTTCTACCTCTTACTATATAATATTAAAGTCTAGTTTACGTTGCTTGGCAGGGCTATTACCTTTTTAAAGGGTTAATATAGGTAGTTTAGGGCGTGTTAGGTAAGCAAGTACTAAGTCCTTATTTACTTTAGTGCAGTCAGGTTCCTCTATAGTAATAGGTGTTTAGGGGACAAAAAACTTTAAGCTATTTCTTTTAGTAGTTTTTTAAAGAAGCGTAAAGTGCCTTAACTTTAATCTATTATTTCTGCTATCCTTTAGTAGGTCTTAGTCTTTTTAAGAGAGGGCGTTCGCCTTAGAGTTTACTAACCCTAGTCTATATATAAACGTTATATTAATATGGCTAAGTGTATCTGCCTACTAAACGTGTTGTTTGTCCAACCTTTATTTAGTAGCGAAATATGTAAGGTTCTTATAATTAGTGTAGACCGTGAGGTGCTTTACTGCTTGATATATATAGTCTTATTTATTTACGTATTTAATAACTATAAGTATTTCTTTATTGTAAATAGCGTAGTTGCATTCTGCCAGGCTATTCTTTGCTAAGAAGTAAGCCACCAGGTGAAGAATCCTATTGTTATTATACTAGGAGAAGTATCCCCTAGTTAACTAGCTAGAGGCGTCTACTTCTAGTACTAATTCTTATTTAGGGTTAAAGTAGGCTAGCGCGGGGTCTATATAGAACGCTATTTTTAAGAAGTTAAATACGTGCTACTACTCTTATCCCTAGATAAATTCTACTCTTTTACTAGTAAGCTTTATAAGGGGGCTTACTACGCTAGAGAAGTCTTATATAAATCTTTAATAAAAGTTTGCGAAGCCTATAAAGCTTTAGACTCTTTTTACTAAAGTTAGTAGCTCTTATTTCTAAATTACTTAGACTTTATTTAGGTCTATGATTATGCCCTTGTTAACTTTTATAATAAATCTAAGGTACTTAGTCTTTTTAACGTAGAACTTAAATTTCTTAATATCTAAGTGTAGTCCTACGGCCCCTAACTTTTAGATTATAGTACGTACTTTCTCTTCGTGGTCTTTTTGGCTGCTACTAGAGAAGATAAAAAATATTATCTATATACGCTAAGTAGTAGTCGTTAAGGTGCTTCTTTAGCACCTAGTTAATATACTACTAGAACGTACTTGGCGCGTTAGCTAGGCTAAAAGGAACTACTAGCTACTTATAGAGACTAAATTAGGTTCTAAATGCTATCTTCTATTCTTCGCCTTTTGCTATTTAAAGCTTATAGAAGGCTTAAATTACGTTAAGTTCCTAAACTATTTAGCCTTTATAAGGAGCTAAAGGGTCTTGCTAATTAATAGTAAAGGGTACTAGTCCTTTTTTAAAATAGCGTTTAGGGCTTAATAATTAATATAAAAGCGTAGTCCTCCGCTAAGTTTCTTAGTAAATAATATTAGGGCGGTGGCGCTAGACTTGCTTACCTAAATAAAGCCTTTATCTAAGTATTTAGTAAGCTCTTTCTAAAGGACAAGCAACTCTTCGCGAGACATATTAAATAGAGGGCTATAGGGGATCTCTAAAGTCTTGCTATCTTTTTCCACGAGAGGGATAAAAAGATCTACTCTAGGTCTATAGTGCGGGGGGAGCTTGTCAGCTTGTTCCCTATAGAAGATACGCTATAAGTCCTTAAAAGCTTTAGGTAGTAACTCTTATAGGTTTACCTTTAGCTTGCGGATTAACGCGTTTTATATATTTTTTATTAACACAGAAAACACCTTAGCCCTGTTTCCTAGGCGTTAATTACGCTAATCTAGGGCTATAAAGGCTGTAGTTAATACCCCTTAAGGCTTTATTAATAGTTTTTTATTTTCTTAGTTACGGATGCGGGTGCCTAAACTTCTAATTAAGATTAATTTCTTTACTAGGGCTAGTTTAACCCTATTCTTTTTTATTTAGGTTAGGCTAAGGATTAGGTCGTACAACCCGTCGTCGGGTGAGACGTATAGCTATATTAATTCTATATAGCTATTAATATTTACTTCTAGTTAAACTACTTCGCGTACGAAGAGTCGTATGCCTCTAATACTAATAATCTTTTATAGATAGGGTAGGTTCTTGCGCTGTAGGTGGGCTTTTATTATAAGTTTTTTTAATATAAATCTAAAGGTTAAATAATCTGAATTAATTATCGTTAATGTAAACACAATATTATTAATAAGCGAGTGTACTATTACTAGTGTTAAGTCTAGCTATAGCCTTTAAAAGTTATTAAAACTTATCTTTTGCCCTTTTCCTACTTTTACCTCCTAGCGGCGACTATTGCTAAGAGGACCTAGTTTTCTAAATTAGTAGAAGCTATATTAAACTCTTTATTAAAGGATCTTTTAGTAGCGGGTACAGCGGCGCGAACTTGTGCTAGCTTTATTATAAGTAAAAGTTTATACTACTTTACGCGATGTCCCGTATCTTTATAATAAAAATAGAAACTATTCTTTTTACGGGTTTCTATTACCTCGCGCGACACCCACGTGGCTTGTTTTTAGGTGTTACTAGACCTGTGTCCTGTGGCTCTATCCGTTGCTTAGTGTTTTTTGTCTTAGCTTTATTGGCTGGACATCTTTCTAGGGTTAGCTTAAGTAGGTTCTTAATCTATTTCGTCTAGCGCCCTGTTCTTAGCAGATAACTTTAGTAGCTATAATATATTTTAGAAGAGGTTTTCTTTAACCTTATTAACCCTCTTCTAAACCCCTTATAGGTCCTAATTATTATCTATATCTACTATAACTATTTAGTCCTGTAAGTCCTTGCGGAGGCTTTAAAGGTATAGATTCTTTAGAATCTCCTAACTATACTTCTTAGCTTCTATAGCATAGTTATTAAAGTTAGGGTTAAAATTACGAAGCTTCTAGTTTTCTTATTATATTATAAGTAAGTGGTTACGCGCGATTTCTTCCGCTAGGTAGTTATAAAAGTTATAGTCTAGTAGCTCCTAGAGGTTAGCTTTAGTGCACTTTAGGTAGTAGTCTAAGTATGTAATTCCTACTGTCGCTGCACGTCCTATTAATTAACTAATAATATATCTAGGTATATTTCTAAGGTAGTCCCTATCTTTTAGGAGCTTATATTATATTACTATTTTAAAGTAGTAGTAATCCTGTTGTTTACGATTAAAGTAAGCTAAGTTAGGGATCTTAGGGCGGCGGCTTCTTTCTTAGTTTAAGATAAGCTCTACTATTAATCTCTTTAGTAGCTCTATTTATTAGTCTACTTCTAATAGCTAATTCGTACCTCTTATCTTTTAGGAGTATTATTATATTGTTAGGGGTTTTTAGGGCTTCTTTACTATTTCTTTAGTTAGTCCTCTTACTCCTTGCGGCGGAGTCTAAAGGGTGTCTTAGAGGTTAACAAGTGTTTTAATCTTACTTAAGAATTATTATATTTTATTTTCGTTAACTCCTAATACCTAGAGTTTAGTTATAAATAAGGAGGCTATCCTTTTATTTCCTTAGCTATTACTCCTTCGTAAGCTAATAGCTTGCTACGTATAATTATTTACGCTAAGACGTAGACCTTTAGTAAAAGGTCCTATTCTTATTTTTATAACTTCTTTATTTAGCAAAGATAGTCTTGCTAGCGTTAAGTATTCGTTAGGACTCTTTCTTAATTACTTACTAGGGAGGGTTCTATCTCTTCGCAGGTCCAGGCGTTGCCTTTATAGTATTTATCTACGTAAGTCTTTTAACTTCGTGTGCTGCTTCGTAGCTTTAGTTTATAATTATATTTAAAATCTACTTATCCCGCGACGGGTAGAAGTAATTAAATTTAATATAAAGGGCTAGGTGCTTAAGGAGCTAAAGATGCTAGAAGAATACTTATAAATTTAATAAAGAGTCTAAAGTTAAGCTTCAGGCGTCGAACTTATATATCTAGGGTTCGCATAACCGAGGGTCAAGGATCTAAGGCAACAACCGGGCGTAGCCTATTACATATATTACTAATAGAGCTCTATACGTACTTTATAATTATTATTTAAATAGCCGTCCATAAGGAGCCCTTACTAGTAGAGTACTAGAGTTAACTCTACAAATCTACGCCTATATATAAAATTAACGAGTACATGTTGCAGTCACGACAGGAGTAGCTAAATAGATACCTATACTTTACGTAGCTAAATTAGGCCTTCGTAACTCTTATTAAGTCCCTAAGGTATAGCTAGTCCTAAAGGAGCTAAGGTTAGTTCTTAGGTAAGAGTACTATAAGGTAAAAAAGAGGTATTAATAGCTTACGAGTATTAATAGGACGTTAGTATTAAAAGTAAAATAAAGTTATAAAAAATTTATAAGAGTCTAAGTTAAATCTAAGTAATAGATTAATTAATAGGTTAAACACGAGTATAAAAGGTCATACTTATTGTTTCTATATATATAACTATTAAATAAAAGTGAGCTAGAAAGTAATCCCTCCCTGAGGAAAATCGTGCTAAGAAGCTTACTATATACCTAAGTATCTTACGTAAGCTCGCGGACCTCAGCGAGCTCACTTAAGGCTAGGCTAAGTCTTATATTTATAACACACCCCTTAAGTAAGTTATAATAGTAACGAGCCTACGCGTAAGTAAGGCTTTAAAAAGTTATATAAAATATCTTTTTAGTTTTTAAATACCTAGAGTAATCTTCTTTCGCGTGAATTATTTACTTGAATAAAGCTTACCTTTTTATTAGAAGTGCGATACTAGTAAGATAAAAGTATATACTACTAGTAAAGTAGGTAAGCGTGCGCCTTCTATTTATAAAAATAATATTCTAATAACGCGTTGCGGGATAGTAATATAAAAAAAAAAATTATATGCTTACGCTAACTATAAGAAACCTTGTTTTTATTACAATAAATCTTTTATTTTTCTATTACTTTATTTATAACGCTTAGTTTTGTCAAGCCTTTCCTCCTTAGTTCTATATATATTATAAATAATATGGTACACGTCTCTTTTAAAGCTTTTAAATTTATAGCTATCTTTTGATAAGGCGTCTTACGAAGGAAGAGGCGCTCCACGTAAAATAAACTACTAAAGAAAAGGCTTAGAGTAAGAAAACCTAGCATAGTAAGAATATTTATAAGGGTAAGTAGGCTATAGCTAAGTATTATACGCTTAAAGCTACTTTTATTACTTTGTTACCTCCTCTGTCTCGTCTAGCTAACGTTCAGCCTACTACTATAATTATTAGTAATAGTTAGCCTATTAAGACTAAGTTTTTATATTTATATATTAGGTGCGTACGACGTATAATTATTAAAGTATTTAATAGCAAGTACGTATATAATTTAGCTAGTAAAAAGTGCTACTAGCGCTATTAAAATAGCACTTATAAGTTTATATATGTTTAAGCATTTAAGGCTTTATTTTAAAAATTAGCTAATAGAATAATAGGCCTAAAAAATTACGTAAGTACTATATATTATTTGATAAAAATAAAAAGTAGTAGTCTATAGATATAAGTATTATACGCTATAATATTTAAGCTGTAACTAACTAGCTTTTTTAAGATATAAGGCTTAGGTATATACGTAATATTTTTTATTAGTATTTTAGCCTAATTACTAAGAAAGTTATTACTCTACTAGTTCCTACTCTTATAGATTCTATGGCTCCTGTACCTCTTGCGATAGTTTTAGCCCTTTTAATGCCTCTACGTAATTCTAGACTTATACTTTTTAAAAATCTAAAAGCTACTTAAGCTAATTATACGATCCTAATCTCTTAGCGTATTATTAGTAGTAAAGTTATTTTACTTAACTATTTATATACTTCTCTAGCGTAATAGTTTTCTATTAATAATAAAAACCTAGTTATAAACTTCTTATAACATTATTTAAGCAGTCCTAAATTTAATATAGTGTTAATTACATTTTACCTATAATTAGCGTAAGCGTTAAGTTTTATAATATAATTGAAATAAAGAGGCGTGTTCGTGTATATTAGCTTATTAATAATATTACAGATCTTTATATAGCTTTAATAAGTAATAGTTCTAGCATGCAAGTCTTGTAGAGGCTTCTATAAAAACTTAGTCAATAGTAACCTCTAAATATAATTTTAATTACACTTATTTTTTTTGCTTTAGTAACTTTACACTTTATGTTTTTTTTATTTTTAGCTAAAATTTAAAGCGCGCGAATTATTATTTAATAAAAATTCTCGTTAAACTATTTAGAGATATTTTATTTATTTACTACCTTAAACAATCCGACGGCGTTTTGGCTGCCGTTTTCGGGTGTCCGTGCTGCCGTTTTCTGGCGCTGACTTGCCACTAAACCTCCCTACTCATGCCCCGGACAGCTCGGGCGCACGTGCTCTCCGGATTACCGTGTTTTATCAGATAACGCACGGGCATCACTTGGCGCACGATTTCCGGATGCCCACACCCACTGCTTTTAAGGCTGTAGAGCTCTATATAAGAGCTATTATCGCGAGATTTTCTAGTGGAGAGGTCTATAGAGCTTGAACAATTAATTGCTTATAATAATTTACATGCGAAACCTCTATAGGAGGCGTATATTTCTTATGCGCGTGCTAGGGCCAGATATAGGCTCCTTATTAATAATAGAAGAGAAATCGACCTTAGTAATATTAGGCGCTTTATATAGACAAGATAGAGTAGTAAAAGTAATTAGCTAACGTCTCGTACCCCTTTAGGATAATTATATATCTTTTTAGAGTTATTTTTTGGCCTCGCGTATAATACGTGCTTCTTCACGCGTAGCAGCCTTGCTACGCTGCTCCTAGAGGCGGATTTCTTTAGCGGCAAGCCTTATACGCTTCCTCTCCTTAAGTATGGCTTATTTCTGTTCTTTTTGCTGCTTTCGTAGAGCAAGTTTCTCCTCCTTCTATTATTGTTACAACTGCTCGTTGGCATCCTTCTGCGCCTGCCTATCTCGGGCGTCTTAGACTTTAGCGGGCGACCAGAGAACAGCGCCTCTATTATACTCTAGCGGTGCTTTAAGTAGCAAAGGCTTGCCACGCTGTCGCCGCTTTCTCTTATTAATAAGAGCTTCTTTAAGGCGGTTATTTTCGTGCTAGAGAAGCTACTTCTACATAGCTATATAATAGATTGTCTAAGAGAGCTACTACAAGTGTTTAGAATAAGTATTTTTAATAACCTCGCGTAGTAAGCGCTCTATCTTTCTCTAATCTAAAGCGCTAAGTACTAATAAGCTACTTTTAGAGGATAATAGCCTCTCTACTTCCGCCTTTTAAAACTTTTGTAACACTACCTCTGCGTTTAATGGTGAGAGGCTAGTAACCTTAAAGGACTTAATAATTATCTTATATTTAAACGCTATATTCTAGGCGCGATAGAATATGCGGAAGAAGTCGCGCTTTATAATAAAGGTAAGGCCTTAATAGCTATATATAAAGTCTAAGAGCTCGGTGGAGTATGCGCTAGAGAGAGGCTTAAAGAGGTAAACGTTAAGTGGCTAGAGAGTATAGGTAGCGTAAGGAGGAAAGATAGCTAGGAGAATTTAATTCTTATTATAATACTTAATAAATTCTATCGTTATATAGGAGCTATAGCTATTAAGGATAAGGAGACGCTAGGAGCGACGCGCCTTTACCTTCGTCTCGCGATTAAACACTTGTTTTAGCTATTATATGCTAATCTTATTATTCGTCTATCTACTAGCTAAGGAAGTAAAGAAACAGTTATGCTCTTATAGGTCAAAATCTTAAAGCTATAAGTTCTATATATTACTAGAAATAGCCTAGTAAATTAAGGTTAGCATAAGAGCACTGCCGTTAGCGCAAATATATATAATTATTATTATCTACTCTTTATTACTATCTTATATAACTTGCTTTACTCCGCTATCCTTATATCTTTAGCGGGAGAAGATGCGCTTTATCTTTAATAGTACCCTAATTAAGAAGCCTTTTTCGTCTATATTATATATATATTGTAGTTCTACGTTATACTATTCGATCTTCTACGCCAAAAGCTTAAAGTAGAGGCTATATTTAAATACTAAATTAGCTTTGTGCCGTAACGCGTCCATACTAAAGCTCTAATATAATATAAGGTTAATACGATATTAAGCGATAAAGTAGTTAACTTAGCATTTTCTAGCAGTTCTTCTAGCTATTTCTAAGGCGAAATTCTATATTATTTATCTTATAGGCGGTAGACCTCGTTAGTAAAAGTTATTAATATAAATTATAAGAGCTTTCTCTTACGTAGTGTTAAGGAGGCGTATATTATTAATTCGCTAAGCATAGGTGCCTTAAACCCCGCGATAGCGCTTTAACAGCGTTGTTTAATTACAACTATACTTTTTCGCAACTATAGTGTAATTAGGTGTTTCTCTAGGATTCAGCGATTTCAGCGACTCTAACGCAGCCTCAATTGGGTCCATATTGGTGTAGTTATGAGAGGGTGAAGAAGTCGAAAATTTGGCGGTGAGCGTGCGCCAAGTGATGGCTGTGCGTCATCTGATAAAACACGGTACCCACTTCAGCTAGCGTAGTCGCGCTACCACCCCAACTTCGAGGAAGCTCAGCAGCAGAGCTCTCGGCACGCATCCACAATCTAACGGCGCCCAGATCACATTGCATCCTGCGTTTCAAAACACCACGCCCTCTCCTTTCCCTCGTACGGATATCTCATCGCCATCGCCATGGCACTCTCGTCCGCGCTCTCGCCCAAGCGGCGGATTGCGGCACCCCTGCTGCCAGGAACGCGAGGGTAGGGCGCAGCTTTCGACACCACTTGCTATTCTTATCACCAGCAGCATGCTGACCCAAGCCGAGGCCGCCCTACCGGCGGCGTACTTAAAGCGGTTTCCTCGCCCTTCACAGAACCACCAGCAAGGACCGCCTCTTCTCTCGCTCATATACTCAACTAGCCGCCCTACCTATCATCCGATACCTATCATCCGATACGCACATGCACCCCCCGCACCGACGCAATATGCGACGCCGTCTACCCATCCACGATTCCTCTGACGAGAGCGAATATACCGAGTCTAATGCCGACGGCAGTGTCACTTCAGACACGGACCTCACCGACGACGAAACATGCAGTAACGAGGATGGCAAGCAAGGCGAAGAGGTAGAGGACTAAGCATGGCTCTTTGCTGATAAGAATCATCCGCCTCAGCACTACACCAGCATGCTGGAAACATTTGACGAAAGAGAGTACACCAAGGAGGACTATAAGGAGAGCAGTACCCGTCTACTAGATCGTATCAAAGACTAATGGAACCAGTAAGTCACATGCTCCTACTCTTTGGACTAAGAAATGTAATGCTAACACAAGATAGATGCTGGACCTACCTAGGAAGAACAGACCTCCGCTCCCATATAACCGTGTCTGTCGGCACCCTATACACCTTCTTTAACTGGCTACTTAATCAGCGTCAAGGAAAGGGAGGTTAGAAACGCCAGGGTATTCAGTTCGCCAGCTCCCTTGGGACGTATTAGAAGGTGTACCGCCTCGTATACAAGAGAGCAACAAGTCTTAAGCTGGACAGGAAGATGAACTGGAGCATGCATAAGGTCTGTCCTGCCTCTTGTATACCTTCTTCACCCTATAGCACGTCTAAGCTATATCGCAGGTGTTACAAAAGCTAGCCAAAAAGCACGGCTTAAAGAAGATAGGCTGAGACAAGGCCTGTATGTACGTGGAGGACCTCGCTCGAGTCCTGGAGACAAACCTTGTAACAATTGAAAAGCGATATTCCCACAGACGCTATTGGATACAAACCCAAGTCTACCTACAACTCGGCAGTTTTACGGCAAATCGGCCAAAAGCTCTTCTTAGCCTCTGCTATTGGCATGTCCAGGTTACGCTGCTCCGGGATCCAGAGGGTGGGCCTTATCAAGTATTACTTGAACTAACCTTTGAATTCACAAAGGAGTTCCTTAGGATTAAAGATATGCAAGTTTATTTCTTCTAAAATCTATTCGTCTTATAGAGATACTAATAATTTGGTTAGGAACACTTTCCCTATTCCTGAAATTATCCATGATGAGACCCTTACCTTTAGCCCCCACGTGTTCCTACTCGGGATGCTTTTCCACAATGGGGCGTTTGCTGCGTACAATTTAACATCTCCGGAAGAGCTGAGCAGGCTCTCTATCTCGCTAGAGCGTAATGAGCTCCTATTGTGTCTTAATTAAAAACTGGATGACATTCCCGTCTTCCGCGTGACAGAGAGGACTCCAGAAGGCTGGGTTATCTCTAAGGATAAATGTCTCCCAGACTCTACATTACAGCCTTGGATTAAAACCCTTGGGGAAATTACAGGTTTTGCACAGGTCACCCGGCCCTATTCACTACGCTACACTGGAGGCAAGGCATTTAACGAGAATGGTAACATTAGCCTCTGCTACCAGTCGTAGCAGATCTAGAACTAACATATGTATAGGCAACATTAGCGAGGCCATGCAAAACCTAATAATGGGACATGCTAACATACGGACGTTCTTGAAACACTACCTGTCGCGACGTGTCACGGTAGATACACAGGCGGTCGTGCGAGGCATACAACCCCAGGACGCGTTGATGCGAGCAGCTTGCACAATGAGTCGATCGATCGATGCCCGAAGGCCAAGGAGCCTCACACCGGACCAATCGGCATCGGTAAACGATGATCCTATCGTTCGCTCGCTGCTGGCGCAACAGGAGCGACTCAAACGTAGCCTTGCAAACGCAACAAGACATTCGCACTACCAAGCGCTTAACCGCAAGATTAACCAGACAAGGCAGCGATTGCGGCATGCTCTTCTCCAGGAGATTAAAGAGCGCTGGGAGTACGAGCAACCCGTGCGCGATGTTGAGCAACAGCTTGCTGGCATCGAAGCCAAAGACGTTGCGGCAGCGGCGATGTCTTGTGACGCTATGCTCTCGGCCCAGAAAGCATTGGTTGACACCGTCCTGACCCAACCAGGAACATCCCTACAAGAGGAAGTTAGCCAGCGCAACAGGGCCATCCGTGCCGTCATGGATTACTGCGGAATTGAAGAGGGTGGAATCCACCTTTCTCGACTGAAGCAATCAAAGGGGCATGTCGTACCACTGGTCACTAGGGAAGAGGAGTTACAGTGCAAGGTCGATAAAGAGTTAGAAGCAGCTAAGGTGTCGGTATACAAGGAGAAGAGGCCGAGGATATGTTTCGTATGCCTAGGCAACGAGAAATTGCCGACGGCTGAGCGCACACACTCGTTTCATACCCTAGGCGATCTTAGCAAACATTTTATGAGAAGACACCTAGCAAATGTACGGGACGGAGATCTCCTTAGGTGCGGCCTCTGCCAGATCGACATTGAGCACAAGATGCACTGGCAGCGACATGCGCATGAGGTCCATGGTACCGTCTCATTGCGCGCTGCATAAATCGAGGCTGCTAGTATAGTATCAGCCAATTTATCCTCCTTCTCAGCATGTCTTGCTCATGCTTCCTCAAGGCGCTGTGTGGAGATCGCACGTGTATTGTTATCTGTACATGTAGAACGGGGTGGGCGAGGAGTCTCGGAGAAAGAGATAATGCGAGAGTGTGTCGCTACAAAGGCGCGAAAATTGGTGGGGTGGGCAATTCGCTTGCCTGGGCGACTCGCTTGCCCGGTACGTTAATGCTGTGGAGCGAGCGTTGGCCCATAGTAATATCAGTGCCAATGGCAACTCTAATTACCGGGGAATAAGCCTGAGGCCACGTAGTTTGATAGCCGCACGCTGTCTTTCCCGCGCAAATACAGAAGACCTATCCTCTCCCTGCTTAGCGGTGTTGCCCCGCGGCTTCGAGAGTCCAGGGGAAGCAGGACGAGCTGGTCCCTTTGCCACGCAAGGTGCTGTACGTTGTATGTCCCTCTCCTACTCGGTTATCCATGGTAGTCATACTACTAGAGGGACCCTGTTTCAATAATAAGTTTGTATTAACATGTTTATTAGATCTTTTTTACAAATTAATAGTGCTATAGTACTGTACTGTACAATAACTAATAGCGATTATGCAACATGTTTCAACTCCCGGCAGAAATGTAGATGGTTAGCGCAATAATATCAACTCTGATAGCGCCGTCGGCATATCACATAAGCATAGTCATAACCTTAAATTAGACAACAAGGCATTATTAGCGGGGCAGCGCGAAGTGAATTTTGCGCTTCGCTGTCCTGGCTATAGTCCTTAGCGAACCCGGCTTCCCCTCAAACACAGTCGCAACAAAGTGTGCGCAACACTGTAAGCAGGGATCATAATGCCCCACCTAGCAGATTGGGCATTGCGTCACCCTGTCAGCTCCAGTGAACACACCTTATCCAATAAGCAAAAGAGGGTAGGAGCGAATGTAACAGGATATATACAAACCCTAAAAGCGCGGGGGTAGGTATTCATAGACAAAGCCGAGCAATGGAGGGAGACTGTTGGTATAGCGGTCGCGACATGCGAGGCAAAGCGCCTCTAGGAGCCTAGAAGTGGAGCATCCATATAGTAAGGCCACCATCTAGATGCGCCCGCAGACAGATATAGATAGCGGTCGTGGGGACAACAGGCTCTTGTTTACAGGAGTGAAGTTGGGTGGGGTGGAAGTTTCTTCTGCGTCGCGTCGGCTGTCTGGCACGCCAGCAACCGGCCATGGCTGTGGAGAAATCGTAGTTGAGACCGAGTAGGATCGAATTGGTCAATCAATCAATTATCTAGGCAGCGATACTAACGTGAAAAATCCCTAAAGGCCACATGACCTCTTATCGTAGTCTCGCTTTTTCAGAAATGCTTTGAGAAAATCGGTGGACTTTTAGACCAGGCAAAGTCAGCGCACCAAGACAAATTTTTCATGAACCTATGGAAGAGCTAATTTTATCAAGAAGTCCGAAGCCGTTCAAAGAATCGAGGACGAGTGGCCTTTCACAGACACGCTTTATACTATGGATATCTTGTATACGCCAAGGCTTTGCACAGTTTCGTATTCTAGCCACCTGTGACTTTCCACCGATTGGTACCCAGTCCAGTCTAACATGTCAAACGCTGATTTGAAAGCGAATAGTGTCCCACATCGCATGAACTGTCCCCTTGTAGCTCCGGTTGGCACAAGTAAAAGACATGAAATCGACCAAGACTCTGGATACTGGTGGAGGTCGACTAATATAGGCAGGCAATGAAGTCTAAGGGATGGAGGCTGGTAATCAAGCAAGATCTGTGCGTTCGGCATATCGTACTCCTTCCCGTTTATAAAAACGCTCCACCTAGACTTCTGCGATGATCGGAGCACCACGGTAAAGAGGTATCCGGAGAGTCGGATAATGCCACTCATCACCTCCGAAAATGGGTCATGAGTAGCAGTCACAACTTTATGACTTATGATGTTGGCCAATATCTTGATGTCTTCGTATGGGGTCTTTTCATAGTGACCGCTTGTCACTACAGTGTCTACGCTCGCCCACGACCAAGATGGGGCTCGATAGGGCTGCGGTTGAAGCTCGTCAGAACCGCTCAGCCAGAGAAGCTGGGTCGGGAAGGATTGTACCCATAGACCTGCACAGTACTCGTCGCGGATGGCTTCTTGGACGACTCGAGCGATGCCGGCTACGGCTACAAGTTTGTCTCGTGGGTGGCTTAGTTTGCATGTTGTATACTGCTTGACAACTTGGGACCAAAGTCGCAAAGCTAGCTCCTTCGTACCAGAGGACAAATCGCCTTGGACATGGGCCAGGATAGCCAAGATATCATTTCGAGAAATACTCCCAGCTGAGACCTCACCGGGAATACACTCTGGGTACGCCTCACACGCCGCAGCTCCGTAGCACTGCCAGAACATCTGATGCTCGTTAAAATGCAGTACTCTGGGGGCCAAAAACAATTCCTGCACAACCCAACCGCGTTTCATCAATGGCTGTCCCTCGAAAGCGTCGCGCCAAAAGTCCACGTGGTATATTCGATAGACTTCACTGCTTCCATCTTCCCAGGTGGACCTGACTAGGGTTCGCTCTATAGGCGGCACTTGTCGCGAGCGAAATAAGCCTCCATCACCATTCGCACTGGAAGTGGCGGCGATATTGAGTACTGCTCCGCGATAAATGCTCTGCATCTGTGGTGCTTCATGGTTCCAATCATCCTTTGAATCTTGAATTATGCATAGGGAGTCTATCCAAATGAATTCGTAGCCCAGAGCTCTTGTCACGGCAATTGCGTCTTGGAATGTTTTGCTGAGGAGCGAAATTTGGAATCCGGACTTCAGGTCATAGTGGGATGTGGATGTTAACGTGAATATAGGTATGGAACCCCAGCAATGACTAAGTGTCACATAGGGAATTGAAGCGGCGGTGAACTCGGAATACGGATGAGTAACTACTTGGATGTGATCATGCGTTGGTGTCCCGATGCGAACGAGGCGGGTAGGCGTGAAGAACTGAGAGCGCGATGGGTTAAGGGGACGACATGTTGAGTGCGTTGAGAGGCAGCGGGATAACCAATGGTGTGCGAAAGGTCGGAAAGTTGCAGCGTCAAGAGTTTCGGGCGGTGTATATGCCAGTAGAGGCCCAGCATCTGAACAGTAGCCCCTCAACACTTGCTTTCCACGAACGTAAGATATGTACATACCTCCCACCCTATTCAGCAAAAATCGCGCCGAAATGCCCAACTCGCCCTGCACTCCCGGTGTACCGACTCCGTTGGCGTTCACAGTAAAAACTAAGCTAAGCGACCGTTCCGGCCCTGATTGCCTCTGGACCCAATACGTCGAGACAGGCTGCAGAGAGAGTGATGCTGCTGTAGGACCGGGTATTAGTGGCCATTCGTGATGGCAAAGCATGTTCCAGAGTACTGTGCAGATTGCGCAAAATTTCGATGCTGCCTTCCATAGAGTTTGGAGCGTGGGCTGATGATTCTGGCTAATGGTGGGGCGAGGGTTTGCGAAAATTATGGTACAAGTGGTGCAGAGCATTGTGACGGAAAGGTGATGAGCTCTGAGATTTAAAAAGGTGATCGAGTGTACTGTGGTTGCAGCGGTAAGTGCCAGCGCTTGTGAGCGGGGTGGGATTGTCGCACGTTTGCTAGCGGGTTAGCACTATGCCTAATCTGTAAGGTGGGGCGTTATGTTCCCTGCTTGCATTGTGGCGCATACTTTGTTGCAAGGGGAAGCCAGTTTCGCTAAGGACTGTAGTCCGTAAATAATGTTCCGCAATCCGCCGCCACCATGTCATATGACACCAGGCGACATATGCGCCACCGGCTTCGACGATCCGAAACTCTAGGTATTTGACGATTCGGAGGAGACTCTGGACCTTTTCAGAGCACCATGAAGGGTCAGAAACAATGGTATTTCGGTCCATTATTACTGTAGATCCCTCGCATGGATCGTACAGTAACACAGCGCATCGACCGTCCAATTCTGGTCTAGGTGATCCAAACATATAGCGCTCTGTGCAGCATATTTTGGCGCAAGCCAAACGGCCATGCATAAAACGAGCCCCAGCACAAAACGGGGCCAGCACAGAACGAGCCCCCGTTTTGCTCTGTTAAGGACAGTACGTCTGGGTCCTTCCACCCCTTCCGGCCTCGTGCTGTGCGTCCGCTTCTCCCTCTTTCCACTTTACAGTCTCTAATTAAGAACATTTCATCCTAGATCTTTTCTGTGCTGCTACTTTGAACATATCCGCTTCCTAACGTTATGCGCTACGTCTTTCTGGTGGGTAAACCTCACCTCAACGCGACTAGTACTTACACTAAGCAGGATTCCAACGCCAATAAGTCGCTCCTAAGCCATGTGCGTGCTCAAATGAGAGAAGAGGGGGTATAATAGGTATCCTGCTAACGATTTTGCTAACTCTATAGTTTGTTCCCTCGGTTAGGGCTTTCCTGTCTCTGCTTGCGGTTGCGGAAGCTGAGGATCTAGACTACGTGCAGTCAAAGCTCCTGCCACACAAGCTGTCTCTCGATCGTGGCCCACCCGCTTCGCCTGCCTGCGAAACACTTCAAGCTACTCCGGACGAGTCCCCATCTCGCCCACGCACCACTGCGAATGCCCAGCCGTCCGACGCTCTCCCTGCCATGGGCGACTGGCAGTCACACCCTGCAGGTTCTGCTCCTCGACTAACCACACCGGAAACAGCGGATAGCGGAGGCCTCGTTGCCAATTACACTACGCTAGAAGATCACCCATCTCCCCATGAGCAGGCTGCAAGTGTTGATACGGAGATGTCAGACCGCGGTGAAGATACCGCCGTCGTGGCGACAGGAAGCTACCCTATGTCCCATATTCCAACGCTTCCAACGTCTGAAAATGCGAGTGACACACTAACTACAGCTGCCGACTCGAACGAGCCAATAAACACGATTATGGATGATGTGGCGGAGACTCCTCTACCCGGGTCCTCTCAAGCGGAGCCTTACACCGAATTCTCTTCGGCGTCACCGTCCCAGGCCTCCTCGAACTGGAGCCTGAGCCCAGTACATGATAGTATATATGCATGGTCGGCATCGTCGCCCCCGCCCACTCGATACCTTCGCGATTTGAGACGGCTAGACTCTCTATACGGAGGCAGTTCTCCGCGTGGGCTTAAGGATGCAGGAGAGATTATTGAGCTTGGTGACTCTTTTCTTTGAGGAGATGCAGTAAACTTTATAGAGTCTTTTTGCCATAGTTAGGGACAGAACAGCCTCTGGGATTGTGTTCTCCTAAGCAATCCAACTACTGGCAGCTTAGTAGTGGAGAATGTGCTTAGGAGCCTTTGTTGTGCTGAGACTATTAAGCATAACTGTGCTGTGGATCTGTTTAGGCTCTAAGTGGCGAGGATTCTTCTTTACTATTATTTAGAGCAAAAACGCATTAAGCTATAGGAGAATCTAAATCTCCTGAACCTACTTTCCTAAGGTAAGAGGATATTTAGCGTTGTTGTAGATGTAGTTCTGGAAGACATGTATGGCCGTCACGGTAAACAAGTTAGTCCACGAGTGAAGGCGCAGCAACAACGGAGCTTAAAGGATCATAAGAGGCAGGGTAAACGATAGATAGTTCTAGCTACTTATCTTAGAATCAGGATTATAGTAACTTGCAATAGGAGCCTTGAAACCCACATGTAAAATCTAAGTCCACGCTTTGTGTGCATTATCTATTAACACCTTTAGGAACAGCGCAAGGTTCACTGACAGGATAATAATGGCTCTGTTAACCTATATACTAAACGTATACCCCCAAGGCATCTAAGTTAGTCGTTTGGCAGATCCTTTTGTTCAATGCATAATTGAGGGAGTCCCATCGTCCACTTGGCCAGCAGCAGAAACATTGGCTGCTATTAACAGATATAAACAGGAAAAGAAGAAAGAGTGCTATAAAAAGGACAAATAGCAGCCGGTGGCGCCCCCAAAGACTTTTATGCGGCTCCTATCAATGTAGGAGAATTAGCGGTGTCGCAAATGTGGACTAGTTTCGAGAGAAAGATGTCTCGAAACCTGCTTATTAGTAAGCATAGCTACAGTAGCGCCACTCCTGCGCATCGTGCCTTTTCTGCTGGGCACGCTTACGTGGGGATGTAACTCACGTGGATTAAGGTGCCTGTTTTGCACCCACGGCCACGGCGGCTGGGTTCCTCAACTAGTAAGGGGACCACTCGGGACCCGGTACAGTTATAAATAGATATGCTGCTATCTCAAACACGTCCGTGCTTCTTATGAAGGCCCAAAAATGGTTAGGTTTCGCTATTACATCTTATCAGGCATTATATTGCTGTGTTTATAATATGTTGTAACGGTACGTAAATAGTGAGCTTTTCCATTAACTCCTCCCACCAGATCGCCTAAAGACTTAAGATAACTATATCACCAAATGCATCCCTTCAACATAATGATACAAACCGACCAACAGATCGCCCTACTAGACGTCAGCAAAAGTGTAGTAAAATATTTAATACTAAGGGCAATCTAACTCTTTTAACAATAACCTATCTCAGCATGCTTTCGAAGCCACCTCTTCATAATATTGAAGGAACCTTGGAAATGCAGAAAATGATTTTGCAGGGGTTAGCCAGGAAAGAAAATATAATTAGCAAAAGGCTTATTAAAATGTAAATCGCGGTCTATATTAGAGTCTGACCTTTATTATTTACAGAAGGAAGCATGCATAGCACTTCAGAAAACATGGGATAGAACTGGCAAGAAGTAATTAACTAATTAAGTTATAAGTTTATGACTAAAAGATGCTGGCTAGTCTAGTCACGTGATACTCTTTGTCCCAGAGCCGAGAATGAGGATCCTAAACATAAACAAATAAAGTAACGTCCCTAGGTGCCGAAAAACCCCGTGCGCTGGAAACACACCTGTGCAGGAGAGATTGTCACGGTTTATGGCCCTTACCTTACAAGATAGTTACTCTTACCTTGGCATGGTTGCGACTTACCTTCCACCTATCCAGGACTAGTGTTGTTTGTGCCTGCGCACCTATATCTTCTGTAGTTTCTAGATAGTATAACTTTAGTTTAATCCTTTAATTTCCTTGCGTACTGTCTAGCTCTGCTTACCGCGATAGTTATAAGCCTAGCTTACACCTAGGATTATTCTTACCTACTATTATAACGTTACTCTACTCACGAGTCGCACGTCGCTGTACTATATTCTTTATAACGCACCTGTTCACTTGCGCATCCTTACAGCGCACATACTAGGATCTCTGCCTGGATCTATTAAATACTATCGACTATAGCCTCTGCAATGGCTACTAAGTTTGACCTTGCTATAACGCGAGTCACTATCGTCCTAAACACACTAAATAACTAGTTTACCTAGTTATTTATTCGCCGAGACGTTGCTAATTAATATGGCCTTTAGTAATATATTAACCCTAATATAGCAAAGGAGACTCTCCCTAAGCTATAAGAGCCTCTTAAGCCTTAACTTACTAATTACAAGCTTAAAGCTACTAGACTCTCTTACTTATCTACTAATAATTAAGATTCCTATTAATAAGAATGCGATTAATAGGAACGCCGCCGTACTAAGTATTGCACTTAAGTAAAGGTACTAGCTAACTTAAATATAAATATTAGCAAGATAATTGCTGCACGTTACATACACTTAATTAAGAATTATAATACCCTATACAACTAACTAGTTACACTTAAGAAATTCTTTTACCTTATAGACGCGACACGTCGCCGCGAGCTTGCTAATAAGTATAACGCTCTTAAGACTACGCCACGAGCTATAAAGAAGATTAAGTAATAGCTATTAAACTAGGTATATATTATAGCTTAGGGCAAGGCTGTTAGCTTGCCTAAGACTAATAGTAATTAACTATAAAAGGACTTCCTTATTGCCTGCAAGGTAATTAATTAAGAATACGCCACTTCCTGCCTGCGCGAGATCTTTAAGCATAAAGCGCGAGGCACCACTACTAAGATAGTATCTTTAGAGACGTACGTCGCCGAGATAACTACATATCTACGACGCACCAAGCTACACTTAACAGGCCTAGTAGTAGCCGCTACTAAGCTTAGAGTTGTAAAGCAAGTTAATCTATAGCCTATAAAAGGTAATCGCGGTAGCAACCGTGACTAAGATAAGCCACCTAGAAACCAGAGCTAGCAACAAGTAAGTTAATTAAGTTAAGGTGAATTGCTTAATTAATTAACTAATATAGTGGCTTTTGCTTGACTTGATTGACTTAATAGCGTAAATCAGGCTTAATTTGTTAACTTAATTAACTTAATTAATAACTTTGCTAAGCTAATTAAGGGTAATTAACCGCTATAGATTTCGTAGATAGTCTCTAGCTTATTAGGGGTAATAGCGTTAGTATATTAATTATTTACTATTATTATAGGCTTTAAGCCAAGGCGCTTCTAGCTGCGTAGTAATTATAGCGCAGATAAAAGATCCACCTTTATACACAATTATCTTGTCTCTAATAAATTACCTAACTCCGAGAAGGTCCTCTTATAATTAGTAGCGGTAGCAGGGATACTAAGGATATTAAGAGTAAAGCGTAATAAGACAGGATACTTATTAGTTTTACTTATTTAATAGAGCAGCGGGTTGCGCGCAAATAAGGAGTCCTCTAGCATAAGTAGTTTAATTATCTACTACTCGAACTTATTACGGCGGAGGACTGGGCGGGCGTCGTTACCTTATAGGGTGGCTCTTATAAAGTCTAACTAGCTACTAGATGGCCTAGTACGTGCCTTCTTTAGTAGAGGCTCTAGCGTACTAATAGGAGATACGGCATCTTTAAACTCTAACTATAAGCGTTAAAAGCTAACGTGGCAATTATCTAGCCAGCCTTTATAGGTATGATACCCCTTATAGAGATCCTCGTCGTAATTAAGCGGTACAGCCTATATCTTATCTATAAGGCCTTTTGTGTGTAGGTAGAGATAGTAAGCTACGTAATATACTAGGGCGTCCTTTAGCTTGCGCAGGTACTTAAGGATCTTCGTGTAAGCCATATTATAGGTAGCTTTTATATAGTTCTCTAGGGCATTAACGTCGTTAAAGTCAACGTTATTATATTAAAAGAGTATCTTATTAAAGGTAGTAGCAAGCTATAAGAGCGTAGGGAGGACCTTTTATATTACACTTAACGTGCCAGCCACGCCCCTGCCCTCTATATAAATAGTAGCTTCTTTAAATGGTTATAGGATCCTTTAGTACTCTATAATTATTACCTAGTCCTTAGCAGTAAGGCTATCTTCTTTAATAAACTAACGTTACTTAATATTAAGTATATTATTGCGTTATCGGGTGCCGTGGCGATAATACTTAATAAGCTTATAATTAATATAATTATTAAGGGGTGCGCGGAGCTCGAGCGCGCGCGTAAAATAGTTATAATAAAAATTCTATCTTATCTTTACTAGCTTAACGATTTTTAACGTCTTTAGCTTGTTATCACCACCTAATTAGGCGTTATAAGTTACCTAATACTGTTTAAGAAGCTAGCGAGCTTAAGGGGTATAGATAAAGGCAACAACGTTAATAAGTACGCCTAATAGGCTAGCCTATCGCTACTTCTTAAGAAACGCTATCTTGTTATTAAGATACTTATCTACGTTATTAAAGGCATTATAATCTTTGCTAAAGATAATTTATTAGGCCGCAAGGTTAATTATATAGCAGGCGTAACGTAGACGCTAATAGCGGACGTTAAAGTTATATTTAATAGTTAGGGCGTTAATCGCAGCGTTGTTATTAGTAGTATTATTAAAGATAAAGTAACCTAAGCTATAGGTAGATATCTTAAAGCTTTTAAGCGTGGCGTTAACGATGGCGGCAATATTAGCGCCTGTATATTAGCCTATTAGTAATGGCAGGCCTAATACGTAATCGCGAGGGTTGCCGTCGCTATTAAGATAGTAGACGTAAATACCTGTTAGCGCCTGTTTGCCGCCTGTTAACGTCTAATTATTAAAGGAGATATAGATGGCTGATCGCGCGTCTTATAGATAATTAATAATAGCAGGTATATAAGACTTATACTCCGCAATTATATAGGCTCGTAAGGTGTTGTGAGATCTCCACATCTCCGCCTTAGCTAACAGGTTGGCCTACCGTAACATGTGGCGAAAAGCGACGCCCTTAATTACCAAGAGCGCCTAATTATTTATTACTACCTAATTAAGCACTAATTATAAGAAACTCGTGCGCGAGAAGCTTAACGCGATAAGATTAGTAACGCCTTAAGATACTATAAGGCCTTTATAGTAAATATAGGCGAGTAGAAATAACTAAGAGGATAATGTTATTATTATCGTGCAAAAGGTAGACTTTTAGCTACCCTTATTAACGTGGTGTCTGGCTTTACGCTTTGCGAGATAGCGCGTAATTAACGTTATTAATTAATTAGCCTAGTAGAACCTATCTAGTTACTTATAGAGGTGGCAATAATAGCAGAGCTAATATAGGCGGTGTTGTTTATAGTGCTAAAGGCAATACCTATATTGCTAAACCTAGCTCTTTCGACTGCGCTTTAGGGCGAGAGACGGCTTGTGATAACCTGGTAAGCATTGCTAATTAATGCCGTCGTAATTGTTATCGTTGTCTTTAATATTACTATTAATAGCTAATTACGCGTCGCCTATAGAGCTCTTATTAGCGTCTAGCTCTAACGGCGCGTTAGTGGCCATATTAGTGCTACTATCTTTAGGGAGGGTTTGTGACGCCTTGCTTTTAAGCCACTAGCTAAAAACTTAAGAGAGGTTGCGGTTCATGCCTTCTAAGCAATTAGGCAATGCTATATTAATAGAGGAGGGCGTTAGTAGAGGGTAGGAGGTAGGTTAAGGTGGTGGAGATATTAGACAATTGGCGCTATACTATATTAGGCAGCGCTAGGCTCTAACGCTAATAAGTCTAATATACCTTAAGTTAAAATTTACCCGCACAGGATCCCCCTAACGCCTATAACTTATAGTTACCCCTATATTACGGCCTATTAAGTCTGCTAATTAAGTTAATTAAACAGGCATAATTTGCTTAATTAACTTAATAACTTTTACCTCCCTAATTAACTTGATTAACTTGCTACAATTAAGTTAATTAAGTTAAGTTATTAAGTCGACTTGCTTGTTGCCAGCTCTGCTAGAAACTATGTCTGTAAAAAGAAGCATTGGTACACTAACTACTTTATTCTTAACCTACGCCACCCACAACGTCCGAAGGACTATTAGCCTATAGCTAAGGCTATACGCAAGGTTAAGGAAGCATAAAAAGACTCTAAGATTAATACACGCATTAAGACTACTCTTAGGAAGTAGGTAGCCTAATAACTTTAAAACACTAGATTACTACGAGTTAATAATAGTAATCCTCCTACTAAGAATAGCACCACGTTTATAGTAATTACTAGCCTATTATATATTAGTATCGATTAAGCTAATTCTCTCGAGCCCAAATCTCTTAAATCTCTCAAAGAACAATTAAACAACAATTTAAAAATAATTACATTAGACAACAACGCTGAGCCTAACGGAGAGCTTATAATAATAGTTAGAGACGACGCTAATAAGGCTAAGCTCCTTAACTAATAGATTGTCGATCTAGGGTCAAACACCCACGTTATTAATACAGAGTCATGGCATGGCTGGAAGAGGATAAACAACAATCCGTAACGTCGCTATATTCACGCTAATAATAGCTAAATCTTAATTATAGCTTAGGGCACGATAGAACTCGTCGCTCGAATACTATATAAGACATAAACGCTAGAGTTAACGCATGTTGTATATATTAAAGGCTTTCTTATAAGCTTATTAGGACTTGCTCGCTACCATACAGAGTCTATTTATTTTAACTCTAGCCGTGATGTCCTATATATGCGCTAACCATTAAACGTTATTACCTAACTCAAGTATAATAGAGGCTACTAGCTAATAGATACTAAATTATTACATTAACTACCGCTATCGCTTCTACGCTTACTATTAAGTACGTTTAGGGCATTATACCGCCTATTATATGCGCTAAAGCCTACTAATATTATTAATTAGCGTGCTGCTTATCATATCTAGGCCTATTTAGGCTAGAAAGTAGTTAACTATCTTAAATTAAACGTTAAAGGTGTTTAATTAACTGGAGAACACATGGACTATTAATATAAGACATATATTAAGACTTAAATAACTTATATTATCTTAAGGCGCCCGGCCGAGAGCTACGCACAAAAACCGTTCTATTAAATTATAATAGACCTTATCTATATTATCCCTATAGGAGAGGAGTGTATTAATGGCAGTAAGTACGCCCTGCACTCTATAGATAAGTACTTAAAGTAGCATAAAATTACCACAGTTAAGCGAAAAGACAAGATAACCCTTATACATTAGTTTATATCCTTAATCCGCAGGATCTAGCGTGTATACAACGCTAACGTAGTCGCTATTTAGTGTAACAATAAGAGAGGATTTAGAAATAACCTTATTAATATAATAGAAGAGCTAGGTATGCTATATAAGCCAGCACCTGCTAGAATAAAGGAACCAAATAGACTTATTAAACGTGCTAGTAGAGTACTTACACAGCGAGCTCGCGCTATGCGTATACACGCTAAACTACTAAAGAACCTATTACATAAGATGTATCGCACTGTCGCGTACATCCTTAACCGCACGCCCATAGAAGCACTAGGCTGGAAGACGCTATACAAGGTCGTATAGGAATAAAAGCCACTCGTCACTTATATAAGGCCTATTAGCTATCGCGCCTATATCTATAATCGCGATCTAAGAGCTACTAATAAGCTTAAATCGCGCACTCTTATTAGCCACCTTATTAGCTACTAAGGCACCAATATCTTCCGCATATAGCTACCTATAAAGGATACTATTATCGTCACACATAATATTATATTTAAGCCTACACTCTTCTTTAATAGGATAGATAGGTATCCGTTAGAATTAGTGCTTAAGGAAATAATTAAACTACTTAAATACCTAAAGGAACATTAATATAATATTAATATTAAAGATTTATTAACTGCTCGTTAACGTCGCCGCCTAGTAGAAACACCTACGACCTTAGCTTTAGAAGCTATAGGCTTCCAAGTAGGGGGTGAACAGACTAATAACGCATTTAAATTAACATAGCAACAGCTGCCTACTCCTAGACCTATAATATTTACTGCCACAAGTAATTAGACTCCTAAGAGTAATAAAGTACCTAAGGGCTATCGCCAACGCGGCGAGAGAGCTCTATAAGATATTAATCTAAATCTAAATAATATAAGTCTTATCCTTACTAGCAAACGCAATTAAAAGTAGAAAGATCTTAATAACTTTATAATTTATATATACACTATAGCGCTAGGAGCTATACCTTTTGTTAACTATCTCCGTGCATTCTCGACCAAGATTCGCACTATACCTACTATAGATAAGATACTAAGAATCTATTAGTCTTAGCTACCACCTTTACCTAAGGCAGTGAAGTAGCTTAATATATACATATTTAGCAATTAATTCCAACGCGCTATAGAGGTTAAATAGCAGGCTCTACGCGCTAAAGGAGTCTTTAAGAAGACTATAAAAATAAAGGCTACTACAGACGCTGAGGTGCTACCATTAATATAGGTATTTACGTACAAGATCGATAGAGATAGATACCTCTCACGGTTTAAGGCTTAACTTATTATTTAAGGAGATCTTTAAGCTCTACTTAATAACACGTACGCTACTATACTCGCGATCCGTAACTTTTACGCTTTTATTATAATTACTAATTACTTTAATTTAGAGCTAAAGTAGTATAATGTTCCTACTGCCTTCCTAAACGCTAAGATTAATCGGAAGCTATACGCTAAAACACCTAAGCTATTCCGCCACACTAAAGGCGAGATTATGCTAGTACTCCGCGCCCTGTATGGCCTAAAGGAGTTATTACTACTATAGTATAACAAGCTACGCCGACAGCTTGTTAAGCTAGGTCTAAAGCTAGTTAAAGGCTTTCCTTACTTGTACACGAGCCGCTAGCTCATCCTATTTGTCTACGTTAACGATATTGTTATGGCGTTTCATCGATTAAACGCCTATCTCTACAGGCCCTTTGAGAAGAATCTGGTGGACCTATACAACATTAAATCTATGGGAGACCTTACCTGGTTTCTTAAAATCTGTATTATCCGCGATCGAGCGTTGCATAAGACTTGGCTAGTCTAAGACGCCTTTATTAATAAGGTATGCGCTTAATTTAGCATTAAGGCTATAGGCAAGGCTCTAAACATCCTACTTACAGAGAACTAGCTGCCATAGTCTACTAAGGAGCCTAATATTACTTAAACGAAGCTTTATTAACAACTAGTTAGCTTACTTATATATATTGCTATCTAGGGCAGACCTAACGTCGCTTAAACGCACGTTGTGTTTGCTTGCCATCTTATTAACCTAGGATAGTCTCACGTCTTAAAGATACGCTAGACCTGGCGCTACCTGCTTAGTACAAAGGCTCTTGCTCTTAAAGCCTTTGCCAGCACGCAAGACGTGGCTAAGTATCTCTTTAATAATCTAATATACTACGATCCTCTCTTCTTTAGATTATCTAACGCCTCATACGCTAATAAACCTAAGACTCGTTAGAGCTCTTAAGGTTACGCATTTAAGTTTAGTAAGCTAATAATTAACTAGAAGTTAATAGTACAGCGCATAGTTATAAAATTAACTATAGAGTTTAAACTACTCTCGCTCTTACTTGCTACCTTATAAATAAAGAAGTAGATATGTTTCTTTACTGGCATTAATCTTACGCTTAATTATACACTTACTATCTAGTGTAATAATTAGCAGACTGTTAGTATTATCACTAAGTAATAAGACAAGCTCTATATAAAAGTTAAACATATTAACATCTACTAGCTTTAGATTCGACAGGAAGTTAAAGCCTCTCGTATTAACGTCTAATAGGTCCCTACTAACTATATGCCTGCCAATAGACTCACGAAGATTCTACCTAAGTAGAAGTTTACAAAGTTTATCTACTAACTTAGTCTTATTAACATTACTAAGCGCCTAAAAGGACTGCGTTAGGTTAATAGGGACGATCTTAACGCCCTTTATATACACTAATACTAATTAGCTATCGTTAACTTACTAACCTTTAAGTCTACGCTAGCTAGGGGGTGTGTCACGGTTTATAGCCCTTACCTTACAAGATAGTTGCTCTTACCTTGGCATGGTTGCGACTTACCTTCCACCTATCCAGGACTAGTGTTGTTTGTGCCTGCGCACCTATATCTTCTGTAGTTCCTAGATAGTACAACCTCAGTTCAATCCTTTAATTTCCCTGCGTACTGTCCAGCTCTGCTCACCGCGACAGGAAGGCATTAAGGCCAGAACGCGAAAACAGCGACTCACGCGAGTATTTATATGCGACGACCGTATCTGCAGCCAGGGGGCGCGGAACGAGGATACCGAGGACGCTATCTGAAAGAGGGGAGGTGATGTTAGGATCTGAACATGTACGAGACGCGGAGGGCCAACGGGTCCTCAGCAAGGGTAACACTCGGCGGGGCTGTTCAGCCGAGGTCACGTGACATGCCATCCCGCCAAGCAAAACTATCCTGAATAGCGAGACCGTCCCGGATGGTGAAGCCATCCCGGATAGCAGGAGGATAGAGGATGGCAGGATTCACGTAGTATATAGAGAGCTCGAATATCCCTCCCGGATATTCGTGTTTAATCTTGTTTATCAATCTATCGTTTAGATCTGAATAAGCAACCTTGTTAATTTAATTATGCTATACACACCTTTAATACTAACGCTCTAGTAACAAGCGCAAGCTATCACTACGACCCTCTCTTATCCTACTAGTACTCCTGCCCGAGAACTAACCATAGCCCGTTTAGGACCAGCTATCCTAAATGGAACCTAACATAGCACTCCTTATAGGACACTATCTTGCCTACTAGCACCTACTAATAGACGCGTTTATAGGTAACGTAATTAATATATTAGCGCTTAATTATCGCGCGTAGCAAGATTAGACCCTAGAAGTTAAGCTTGTTAAGTTAGCAAGTGCGCACACCTAGGCTAACAAAGAACTAGAAAGGAGGTTAGAAAAGTAAGGAGGCAAGTTAGAAGGTAAAAAGAAATAAAAAAAAGTGTAAAAGAGGGTTTAGAACTTACTTTATAAGTTTTAAAAGGACTAAACTTCTTAATAAGCTAGCTAAAAAGGATTACGCTAGTATTAGATATAGTAGCCTTATTTTAAGAAAGCTTAGTTTTCTTAAGTTAGTAACTAAGTAACTATAATAGAAATAGACCTTTTTTTATCTTATTATTAGAGTTAATAGCACGCGTCTAACGCTTAGGTATTTTTATTATATAATTATTATGTAAAGGGCTAGCTATCTTATTAGAATAGTAAGGGGAATTAGGTCGCGAAGTTAGGGAAGACTAGGTTAAAAGTAAGACGTTATATGTAATGAGGTAAGCGCCCCGCTTACTAAGCCAATACTATGTGACTTCCTCACCTGCACCAAAAGGTACGCACGAGAATACTTAAGCCAAGTATTACTCGTATAGTATAATATATATAGGATATGCTAGGGTCAGCCACTAGCGCTAGTGTTTGATCCTAGCCTAGCCGGAACCTCTATAAGCGAGAGAAGGCCACGTGTTCGACCGTGCCTACCTCGTTACATTATAGCGCATAAAGTTAAGCTAAGAAAAAAAAGAAGCTTAAAAGAGTAAAGTCTAGAAGCTAAGTAAGAAGCAATTTTATATATATAATAATAAGTAAACGCACTAGCGCGAACACACTGCTATAGTAACTACTTATAGTAAGAATATAAAATTAGACACGCGAGAATAGAACTAGTAAAAGGTTTATAATAGTAAGAGGATCGTAAGTAGATAATAAAATAATTACAAAGCTATATAAATAAGATAAAACGCGGGGATTTTTTTTTTACCCTTAATAGAGAGAAGGGAGGTATGTAATAGGCTACGCCTAGTTATTACTTTAAATCCTTAACCCTTAGTTATGCAAACCCTAAATATATAAGTTTGACGCTTAAAGCTTAACTTCGGACTCTCTATTAAATTTATAAGTATTCTTCTAGCACCTTTGGCTCCTTGAGCACCCAGCCCCTTACAAAAAGAGAGCATAAAAAAGTAAGGTTTAGAAGCTAATTAAAAAGTAATTTTATATATATAATAATAAGTAAACGCACTAGCGTAAATATACTATTATAGTAACTACTTATAGCAAGGATATAAAATTAGACACGTAAAAATAGAACTAGTAAAAGGTTTATAATAGTAAGAGAATTGTAAATAGATAACAAAATAATTATAAAGCTATATAAGTAAGATAAAACGCGGAGATTTTTTATTACCCCTAATAAAGCAAAGGGAGGTATATAATAGGCTACGCCTAGTTATTATCTTAAATTCTTAACCCTTAGTTATATAAACCCTAGATATATAAGTTTAATACCTAAAGCTTAACTTCAAACTCTTTATTAAATTTATAAGTATTCTTTTAGCACCTTTGGCTCCTTAAGCACCCAGCCCCTTACACCTAATGCCTTTTGATTAATATTGACTATATAACACTATATTTAGTAGTAGTTTTTATATATAAGAAAGTTTCGTCTAGCTTTAGTAATTTAATAGTATTAATTATAGCTTAAATTAGACCTATATTAATAGAGTTGTCGCATATTAAAAGTAGGATATTTTGGTGTTCCCCGCGCATCACGCGCACGGACACGGTATACGAAAACATACCTCGGCTCAACAGCTAACTCAACCGTGGTGGACGTCTTTCATAGCTTTCGCGTCTTTATGTGTACCCCTCATCTAGACATGAAATTTAGCTAGCCCTCCTTGTGTTTGAAATGGCCACTTCGTAAAATGCTTGTTTTCCCTTACGGTGGTGTACGGAATATCACTCTAATTAGGAATACAATATTAACATCTTGACTTTTCGTCGCGGAGTGGAACGATTTCCCTCTACCGTTCTGCGGCAGAGAACGACTTGGCGGTGTCAGATCATACCTTCTGAGATGTGGGCAAATCAATGACAAGAACGGGTTTTACATACCTCGGAAGCGACGACAGATGCTCAACTTAGGAGAGCACACAACTGGAGAGTTGCCCGGAGGGAACGGAATATAAAGCGGGCTGTATATCTCCATAATCGATTACCACGAGCAAGCTAACGATTGCACACTGCCATATCATCTTGCTCCTCTCACATCTATCATTCGCCCTTCGTTCTGAACAGTGCGAACTATCCACACCAACCATTCATTCCAATCACCTCCAAACACTCCCAAACTATCACCATGCGTTTCTTCCAGATCATCGCTCTAGCAGCCATTGCCCCCGCTATCCCAGTCGAGGTCGTTGAGCGTCAAGTGGACCGCCCGAGCATCACCGAGAACGAGTTTTCTCTGAGTGTGCGCTGCGTAGACGTCGTCTTCGTCTGGGCCCGCGGCTCCACCGAGGCGGGCAACATGGTATGCCACACTCCTGATCATACTATACCTTCATATTCGCTCACTGCAGAAAAGGTTCTATCATTGGCCAGCCCCTCGGCGACGAACTCCGTCGCGCGTACGGCTCTAACCTCCAAATCAAGGGCGTCGACTATGCCGCCCTCCTGTCGACGAACTATCTCTCAGGAGGCACAGATCTCGCGGCCGAGCTCGAGATGCGTGGCATCTTGAATGACATCCATAGTCGCTGTCCCGCAAGTGTTATCGTGACGGGTGGCTACTCGTGAGTTCTTTGTGGCCAACTTTCTCGGCGTGCAGTGTAGCTCACAGACGGTCTAGCCAAGGTGCTGCAGTCAATCATCGGGCGATAGAAGACTTGAGCGCGGATATGAAGAATCAGATTGCCGGTGTTGTCACGTTCGGCGATACACAAGCCAGGTAAGAATCTCAAACCCTCCGGGAAGTACTCGAAGTCAGTTACTGAGTCTTGACAGAGCCGACGGTAGGCGTATCCCCAACTTCCCGCAGGACAAGATCAGGATCTTCTGCGGCGAGGGTCGTATTCGCGACACTGTCTGTGATAGTAACCTGATAGCTGCGGTGCTGGCTCCGCATCTGAGCTACGGAGCGGACGCTGGAGCGGCTGGAAGCTTCTTGATTGGCAAGATTAACTGCGGCGAGGAAGAAGTAGGTTGTTGTCTTTCTCGTGGGTCGAGGTTGTGTCTTTTATTTCCAACTCACTTTAGTCGCACTTTCCTCTGTCTATACGCAGTCTGTGATCGCCCTTTCCTTTCTAGTCAAGACTCTTCCTTTGGTTATCAACTTGTAACCGATTTCAGGAGGAAGGGTTCCGTTTTCTGGCTGCATCATTCCCTTTGCGGTACAAATCGAGTTCTTTTGCACGCGGTTTACCGTGGTTTTCAGAAAGCTTGCGAAGCTCCAAATTGATTACTTCCTCTTTTGAAGCACTTTGTAGTTTCAGAGCTAGCTTTAAAAGTTAATGTTTTCAGCGGTTGACCATTCACGATGACCAGTGCACATTGTTTATCTAAAGCGCTTCGTTGCGCAAAATCCTGGGCTTCAAGGTGCTATCGTCGCTGACGGAGAGAAAAACCTGAGCGTGATAAGCCCGTGTGCGTCCTTGTTTAGGGGAGCACTGCGTGTTCAGACTTTTGACCCTAGAGCTGGCTCCAGCCCTAGCGCATGTCTGCAAGCGTGGCTCTCGCGTAAGGTTAAAGGTTGGCCATGTAACTAGAGTAATAGGTAGCCAGTGTGTTATTCCAGGATGAGCAATACAATGGCCAACTTTCAGCTTTACGCGAGAGCGTGGTGTACTATCTTTTGCCACTTTCTTTTGTGCCGTCTGTAAATACCACTTCAAGCTCATCACCAACCCTCCCGTCATCTAAATCGCCCTCCCACTTCACAAAATTTATCTCAGCGCTCAAACCCATCCTGTCATCTCCATTCAGCACTCCATGATTTTGCAAACCTTGCCACACAAGGCGAAACGCTTCGCCCTCGCCTTCCCTCTCATTCTCCCGATCTTCAGACTCTTTGAACCAGACACCTTTCTCCATAATCCTCTGCAGACTATCTGCAGGCTCCATACTCGCCCACAAATCCTGCGGCTTGTATTTGACACGGAGCTCTCGCAGCGTGAACGATCCGTGCAGCATAACCATCGCGTGAACACAGACGTGCACCCAATATCTTATCTTGAGTGGCAGCGTGTATCCTTGGCGCGTAGCTCTCCGGTTTTGATACGACGACTTGGAGATAAAGTGTAGGGGAAGGGTAATGCTAGAGATGGCGAAGACCGGTGAGCAGAGGTACTCGAAGAGCGGTGTGACTTCAAGTGAGACTAGGAGATCAAGCTTAGTACTCATATCGTCTGCGTAGAAGCCAGCGTCATCGTCGGAAGTTGGCTGGCGGAGAGGGTCGGCGAAGGGGTAGTGTCTGGAGAAGCCAAAGGGGTCGTTTGACGCAGTAGTTGGAGCATTGTGATCTGGCCACGGCGGGTAAAAAGACTCGTCCTCTGGTTCGTAGAAGTTGTCGTCGTAGTATCCGCCAGCGTGGTCGTACTCGTCGTAGTGTCCGCTGTACTGCGCGCCTCGCACGTAGTCGACGTCTACTTCGTGTCCGTCATTTTCCCACCACCACTCATCTTGGAAGCCGGACCTTTCCGGAGGGTACATGCGCAGATTCGGGAAGGTGATCCAGTTCAGTTCAATCCTTTTCATGCACTGAAGCCATTTTCTGCCGAAGCCGTATTCAATATGGGTCAGGAGCTGCTTCAAGACGTATGGACCACAGCTCCAGTATACAGTGTGGTTCTTGAAGAGGGCATCGAGAGCTTCGCGAGCCACTTGGCGGTTCAGGAGGAAATAGTCGTGATGGAGCAAGAGCAGTATGGAAGCGGCTGAAGGCTCGAAGTGTGCTAGGTGACGTCGTTCGATGACGAGGGCCTGTTCGCCGCGATCATCTGGAATCGCAAAGGCATAATTGTAGATCTGGGTGAGAAGTGAGCTGCTGTTGCCGTACGAATGGTGCAGCGCCGACTTACCTGGTCGCGTAATTCGCGAGGAAGGCGCAAAAATGGGAAGACGGCTTTGCCGTCCACTGGCACAGCTTCTACAGGCTGCGATCCAATCGTCGCCGTGCCACCGGGGGGCGCAGCGTCCATCTTGTCTATGCCAGCTACGACACACCTAATGGTCATGGTCAGTTGTTGTTCAGACCATGCGCAAAACGGGCGGTTGGTGTCGCTGTGCCGGCATCGCGGTCAAGTCGCGTTTCAGCTACCCCGCGGCGCGAGACTTTTGGCGGGCCCCAGGCAAACGCTGGCACGTGACCATCCCACCTCCAGGGCTTTCATCTCCTGCCATTTCCGGTTAGTGCTCCGCGGAGCGATCGAACGAGATCTGGCAAACGGGCCGTGACCTGCACAGGCGACAACAGCCTTGGATCCTTAGTGACTTTCAGCGCATTGCACACACATGCAAGGATGCTTGCAGCAGCGTGGCAATCCTGATTCTTTTTAATGGCCTCATTCCGAGATCAAGGCCTTACGAAGTCCGTCCGTCAATCGCTTTGCCCATGCGACCTGGACCCCGAATATCGAAAGTCTTAGATTCATTTCGGGCATGCCCGATTATCGAAGGTGTCAGCGCCTTGTTGCCTGCTCGTGGAGTTGCAGGTGCAAGTCTGGTCGGGCTGCACGCGACGGAGGGTAATCATATCTGCGACTACATATGCATTGTTGACTGCAGACGACATCTGGATGCTGTGTCCGCGGCAAGGCAGAATTGCTGACTTGTCAGGAAGGGTTGCTCCTTCCAAGACAGGACAAACCCTTTGAGTCGGCTGCATGTCGTGTTCCCTTATTGAACACTTGATGCAAGCAACCCTGCTGGTGATAAGAATTGCATAACAGCAGTGGGACAACCGTGCCACCATCAAAGCCCCCAACAGTGACACCCAGAAGACTTACATTTCCTGGCAGGTTAACATTTGGTACACAACAGAGACGTTTGAACGGAGAATTTCTGGCCATTCAATGTGTCTGTGTCCGCGCAACCATGTGTTGAATCGATCCTGCATGCCATGATAGCTTCGATGGGAAATCAGATGATGGAGGAAAATGTTGTACGACCATGTGTTTGATTGGTTGATATATGTCAATCCTCATTTCCAAAAGGACTGGACACTGCTGGGAGGCCTACTCTCTCTGGGTTATCCACCGTCTAACATATGCTCCATTGAGCCCTAGTCAAGATGCCCGGAAAAATTATTGGCGTGGTGATTGCCATACACGACAGTTCGGTGTTTGAGAAAATGCATCTTTTGCCGGCTACCGACGCTGTGTGCCTTCGTAAAGTTTCATGATATGCAGTACCGCGCACGTTGAGAGTGATTACTAAGTACCCGTTGGTACTCCTAGATGCGTACCTGCGAGGCGCGCAGACAAACTTCGTGCGAGACTTGACGCTCACCAATTAGGAACACGCGGGAGCTACGATACAGATCAGGGAAACACTTGTGGCATCCACCTGAGTACAAGCATGCAACTGCGCCTCACACAAAGCCGTTCGACTGATACCTGGTTCTCGGAAGAGTGTGGTCGCACCTGCCAGCTCGGGGGCGATAGGGGAGGGTGACATGGCGACACACCACGGTGTTACATGCGGCTTTATCGCATTCGAGCAAGATGTACAACGGAGTTTGACTGATGAATGGTGGCAAGAGATGTGGCAGATGGGTACAATCGAGAAACATGCTGAGGCTTTTCAACTTTCGGACAGTTCGGTCTACCAAACGTCTTTAGTACTGTCTCCTTTCGAATTTAGACGCGTTGTTTGAGTTGAAGCAGCGGTCAGGGGCTTTTGACCGCCCATTTGTGTAACACATTGACTTTGAAACATGTCAAATGGACGTATGGCCAGTCAAATGACCACAATGCTACCTCACTATCAAGCGTACGGGACCATTCCTGCTAGACAGAGGCTCAAACATCCATGTCATCAATAGCAGTGACATAGGACGTCACGACCGGTGCCAGGATCCCAACGTACTTTGACATTGGAATCGTTTCCTGTAATTAACTCTACGGTCAATACTCCGAGTGGGCCACGTTTGTTGTACCGAGAACATGCCGTATGAAAGCTCAAGGGCCGCCGCAGCGATCACCACCCTGGTGCAGTGTGATACCAACGTGACTTTGTGATGTTGTGTTACGTCCTGGGCACTCATTGAGCCTGCTGCAGGGGAACATGGCCTTTTGCACGCGGACTCTGACATACTGGGCTCCTAAACCCGGGCTACTGAACGTGTTAAAACTGCAACTGGATTCCGAAAACGACCTATCCCGCCTGACACACAACAACTGACAAAGGTATCGTTGAACAGAAATTGAACATGGGTTGGTGCTAAACAGCCGTTTCTCCACCGGCAAAGAGAGCAGCATTCTTGGTGAGCGGGGTTCATGGGTAGGCCAGACTGGCAAAAAGTCAAGCGAGGATTGCAGCAGAGCGTCCAGAGCGAGATGAGGCCACGGAGCGTCGTTCCAGGATCGGGGTTCCGCAGCGACAGGGAGCCGTTCGCGAGTGCATTGGCGGCGGCTGTGTCATAAAAAACGCCGGTGCGTCAACCACGGTGAGAACGTGGGTGGGCATGGTAGGATGAGCCACGGCTTTCTGCATGTCCTAACATGTCGTAAATTGCACATTCCACGGTTCCGTTTGCTAGCAGACGCGAATAGGTGTGCATGTATAACTATACTGATGATCGCCGTGGGCCACCACGCGCACAGGTCGATAATGGCCGACGCACGAGGGGCTCCCGCACAACAGCCCAATCGGGAGCGGATCCTCGCGGCACAGTGTTGCTTCTTCCGCTGGGTCCATGCTTGGTTGGGCAGACGCGGCGCACGGAGAGGAGGAGCCCTCGTGGCGTGTCTTGCAGACGAACAGGCATGGCCTTGGACGCCCGGTTTGGCCAAGCAGCCAAAATCCTTCCCACACATGCCACCCTCCGTGTGCCTGTCTGTGTACTCGCGGTGAAATGCCCTGGGCGTCTCTTGCTGTCTGTCGCTGTCAGCCGTCCCCGCTGTCTTACCCAGGGCGGTACCTGTTCGCGCACAAGACAGGGCGCCATATTAAGTGCAGCTAGCCGCTCACTAGGAGCCCTGCCGGGCCTGCTTAGATACACGAAGCCCTTGAACGATCTCCACGTGCGGCCGAGGGCTGGGCAAGCCTCCTGGCAATAATTGGGCGCCGTGGTGCCCTTGCGGATCGTCTTCCGCGACCGAATCCTGCTCCGCTCAAGATTCAGTGGCCTCCACTCGACTTGTTGTACACACGTCCAGACCCTCGAGCCCCGTGTCGCCCTACTACACTTAATCAATTGCGCTGCTCCCGCTGCAGCGGGGCCTCTCCTCGGGTCGTTGTATGCAAGGCACGCCTGTCCTCGCCCACCTGTTCGAGGGAGCCTGCGACGTGCTTTGAACTTCTCCTTTCCTCCAGGTTGCCTCTGCTTCTGCCCCGGGCTATGTTTGCGCGCCGGACGTCTGACGTGCCTGACTTAGTCCGACTTGAACCACCACGACTGAGCTCGCTGTACGCCCCCACCAGCCGACTGTAGCCCTTCGTTTTCTCCGTCTTCGTGACGACGAGCCCAATTGCTGTGCGACGGGCACACGACGCCACTCGAAAGCTACTCGACGCTGCCATCGAGTCCTGATCCGGCTCCTTCTTAGTGGCACCCCAGCACACGACTCCAGCGCGCTCCCCAGATCCAGCGATCTGAACGCCGTGCGCCTACGTCGCTGCCAGTTCTCTCCACCGCAGTGCCTGCGCGGAGACTTCTGCAGCCACGTCCCGTTTGGCCGCGTGCGCGCCGGCAGCTTAATGTTGGACGTGTAAAGGCGACGCGGCTATCTCTGCTTTGGCGTGGTGTTGTTGCTGCTGCTGCCGCGCCCTCAGAGACCACCCAGCACTGCGACCACCCACGCCGCGCAGTGACTGGATTCCTGGTATTCGGCACGCAGGACGCTTTCTGCACCTGCTCCCTGCCATCGAGACGGGAGATTTGCGCAGCCGTACTCTGTTCCTGCCCCGCCTGCCTCGCGCCGTGAGTGAGTTCCTAGAAGGGACGACCAGCATCCCGTGCGCCGCGACTGCCTTTCCTGTCGTCCCCCCCGCCTTCACTCCTCTCTCGTCCCGCTGCTCCAGCTCCAGCTCTTTTACCAATTCCTACACTTACTGCAACCGCTGCCGCCAACCGTCCTTCCACCCAGTATCGTAGAGCGCGCCCAGACAGGCAGTCTGCTAGAGTGCTCGCTATTGGCCCGCCTTCCCGCTGGCGTTCTCTGCATCACCCTTCCCTCCAGCTCACGCCGGGAGTCGTTGCGAGCCTGCCGGTAGTGCAAATTACACGACGAGAGTGCTGCGTCTGCCGGTATGGAACAGCAGCGTTCACAGGTATGTTTTTAAGTTCAATCCTCGCCTGTCTCCAGCTTTGCGCTGGTATCGCTCCACGCATGCCCTCAACAACCAAAGCAATAGATTGGAACCGCATCTCTCAGCACACGTGCGTGCTTGGCCGATTGGACCTGGGGTGCATAAAAACAGTATAGCAGCCACGTCACTGAACCTCTGCTAATGAGTTCCTCAGCCTCCAGGAAGCCTCCCCCAGGCACTGCCTTCGATTGCCTCCCTCACCAGCAATCTTTCTGCCGAGCAGAGCCCTGCGCGCCTCCGCCAGGAGTCGGAGTCCCGCGAGGCGCGTGACTCTGGCAATTGGTCCGTTTCCCAAAGCAAGCGTAAGTGATTCGCCTGCCATTTCTTTCCCGCCCCTGATTTAGTCCTCACATGCCAAATCCATGGTTTGCTGCCGCTGACCCACACCAGATTCCTCGATTGGGTCGAACACGATGGGCTTGCAGCTCCACACCATATTAAATGCTGAGGACTCACCTTCACGTAATGGCGCGCCTGACACGCCATCATCGGCGCGGTATCCTTCGGGCGCGTCCTCGTTGCAGCAGGTGCGAATGTCCACCCCTGGCTCGAATATGTCTAACCACGTTGCAGCCTAATGCCCTGCCTTCACTCAACGGCCTCGTCGATAATCGTCTGAGTTTTGAAGCAAGCTCGCAGCTGGGTTCTCAATATGATTCCCGCCGTAGCAGTGTAGACAGTCGCATGAATGTTGGTATGACGCATCTTGCCATTAGCCCCAGCTCGCCATACGACAGTCAGAATGCTTCCCGTGCATCTCTAGTATCGAATCTGCAACAACAACGAGGTATCACAGTTGAGCAACGCCCGAATGGCGCCTCACCGCTATCACCCCTCGGCCCTAGGGCTGGAGTTCGCACGAATCAACCTCCACGGAGAGCACCTGTAATCAACCCTAACCCGCGAAGCGTGTCCGGAATGCCTGATCCCATGGCCGCTGCACCGACGAAAGGTTATGCTTGGGCTTTTCCTGCTGAACCTGAACTTGACAGAAGAGGTTCAAGCAGCGGCGACTCCAGCGTCGGACATTCGCTTCCTTCTCGTCAAAATAGCTTTGCTGCTTCCCTCAATAGTAGTATCTACACCGCGGACTCCAGCCTCCCAACGGGACAAAAGAGACTTGATGACGGTACGTCACTCGTTATTCGGATTATAGATCGATCGCTGATGTCGGCAGATATCCCTACAACTCACCATCATTCAATGCAGCACCGCAATGTCACCAACTTGCAGACCCCCGAACAAGTGGCCGCTGCGGGAGGCGGCAACTACAGTCGCACTCCTGAGCTTCGAGTCAGCCACAAGATGGCAGAACGAAAGCGGAGGAGCGAAATGAAGAATCTCTTTGACGAGCTGAACGCTATCTTGCCTAACTCGCCTGGCAGCAAGTCCAGTAAATGGGAGATCTTGACCAAATGTGAATTCCTTGAATCCTTAAATTGGTAAAACCGCTGACACATGGTAGCTATTGAGTATATTAAGAGCCTCGGACGAGCCCACGAGAGTATGCGGGCTGAAAACGCTCGCCTTCGACCGGACGCTGACTATTGTCGCCGAGCCCAGGAGGAGAACGAGCTGCTAAGAAGTGAGATCGCCGCAGTTTGGCAACACCTTCAACGCGCGGACCCGAGCAAACCCCACGTATATGGGAGTATGACGGGCATGTTGGCTCAACAGTATGCAAATACCCCGGCCTCGACCACCAACATACTACCGCCGCTTCAGCAGCAGCAGCAGCAGCAGCAGCAGCAACAGGCTCCCACGCAAGCGCCGCAGTGGGCAGCCCAGGCTTCTTCAGCAATGCAAGGAGTAGAATTTGCTCCTCGCACCTACGAGCATCCTCACCGTTAGCCCTGCCTATTTGCAGTCCAGACACGGTCGAAATGATATAAGTTCACCACATCGAGCGACATATGCCACGAGTCAACCTGGACGCCTGGCAATTAATTTCAACGTTGGTAAGCGAAAACCCTCAACCCATTTTCTGTACAATAGCATACGCTTGCATTCATAATTCACTGGTCTGTCACATATTCCACCTCGGTGTCGTTCATGATACCAAATTTCCTCTGTTTTTAGAGAAGCTAAGAGACGGAGCTACTGGCATATGGGGTTTTCCCGGTGGGATTTAAAGGCGAATGACAGAAGTTGGAGTGCTGTCTGCCATTGTTGCCTATCTTGGAGTAACGCACGGGTCTGAATTTTTGTCCTAGTGGATAGGCCATGATGCTTCTGGCGCGACGGGAGACCCAACACTACATTCTAGATATCCAGCATCGACAGGGGGCATTTTGTTGGATGCTTTCGTTCAACAAAACGCGAGCTTGCGTGCTCGCAGATGATAATTGGGCTTAAAAAAATACAGGCTTGGGATGCAGCCAGCGACTGCTAAAAGTATGTCTCGCTTATGTATCGTAATTAATATGGTGGATTGGTGTTTGCGGTGGATGCAGGCGATGTCTCTTAGCTGGAGAGACTTCGGTCGTGCATAGGGCGTGTTTTGAGGGCTTGTTCAGTTGCGATGATTCACTCTCCGCGGGCAAAGCATCGGTAGACGCCAAGCATTGTTTATATGCGTTTGAGAATGACGCACCTCTTCGCCTTACCTTCCCACATCTGCATGTCGATGTGCTTCGTTGTGCTAGTCTTTGCTTACGGGTTCATGCTTGCAAGGCTTCGCGTTGTCTCAGTGAGCTTGCCCAAGATTATGGCCCACCTTTCGTGAGTGACGATACGGTTCCAGATACGAGTCAGATATCGCAAAGGCTGATTTTAGCTCCCGAGACGTCAGATTCGATGTAGCATGGGGCGTAAGGCCACGCTCTTTCCACGCGGCGCCTCAAACAGCGGTTTTGCGACGATAAATCGATCCGCGTGCCCGGTGGTTGGTGCACATGCTAATTTTGCAAATGTATCCCCCGCACTGTCAAAATCTGCCACAGGCGGACTTCTTGCTAGTGGCCAATCGGACGATAGCTCCGATTCTGCATGAACACCGAGATTTATGAAGTTTGGCTGTAGATTCTTATACAATCTGCATTTTTACTCGTACTTAACTTAAATTACTTAATAATTGAGCTCTTGGTGGTGTTAATTGACTTGATTGTTTGCAGTCGGCGGAGGTGCTCCTGCCAGCACTCAGGGCGTACTTCAGGCCTACACATAGGCAGTTGGCAGAGACTACACCCAAAGCGCGTACGCGGAGTACGCTGAGGAGGTCGAGGAGACTGTAAATTGCCTTGAACGTGACCCAGAGCTACCCTGGGAGGCTGAGACTTGTGCTGGCGTCGCCCACGCTCCGCACAAAGTACACAAGTCTTTGCCTGTTTATACAGGTTTGCGGAGCGATGGGAGCTCTCCTCAGCGACAACGACGTCGTCTGATCTCTTGCGCTTTGCTCCTGCGTTGCAGAGACGCGTCCCGCGGTCGAAAAGCTGCTCAATGAGGTCGTATAGGAACCTTTTGTGGCCGCTCCTTTTGGCGGCGGCAGCGTCAGAGTATGAGGACAGCCTGTACGCGTTGTTAAGCGTCAGGTCGAGCAGAAAGTAGAGCAAAGGTCGCCAGGTACGACGCTTAACTTGCTGGGTCGAGTAATACGCCTTCGTCTGATCAAAGCGATCAACCTTAGTTTTGTGATAATTGTAGTCGTCAATCATCTGCGGTATGCCCAGCAGCCTCACAGGCTCGTTGCCAAAGGCTTTTGCAAAGATCCCCTTGTTGTTTTGGCTCATTTTGGAGCGTCGGCGGAGCTTCATGATGACCTGGATCGCTGGTGGCGACTATCGTCAGCGTGCCAAGGCCATAGTGTTGAGACGACAAACTTACGCTCTGCGACGGTAGAGGCAAAAAGGACGACCTGATTGTCTCTCCACGCTGCCTGTAGGACTTCTCCGCTCTTTGACAAGTCCCATCTGATCTCTCCCCACTCCATGTGCTTTGTAAACTGCGTTTTCAGACGCATAAGGCTGCTCGAAAAGCGCTCCTTTGCCACCTTCTGGCGGGCGCGCCCTTTGACGCTGACGTCCTCGGCTTGCAACTCCACGCGCGCAGCGTCTTCAAAAGTCTCTTCGGTCGTTGTCTTGGTCGTCCGGACCGTCCCTGCGCAACCCACGCCTTGCCGCCGCAGGTATTCAAGCATGGGTATGGTGTTGAACAGATTGTCGTCCCACACAATGTGGAGACCCGACGGAAAAAGGCGCTGACCATCAGCGTCAACGGCGAGGACGAGAGCGACGGGTACTGACTCTGTGGGTGTAAAAGCCTGCGCGTCAGCGTCAGTAAAGGTCGGTAAATTGACAGGGCCGCGGCCTTTGCCTCTGGCATGAAATAACCAGTTCAGGACGACTCCATCGTTTGCCAGACACCAGATTTTAAAGCCCTCAGGTGTAGGCTTTGTCTTAATGATTACCACCTCGCTAGCACGTCCAGTAAATCTGGCAATAGCCTCGTCGACGCAGAGGTGCTTGTCAGGGCGCCAGTACTGCAGAGAGCGCGCGCGGAGGAGCTCTGAGAGATCCCACACCCTGCCAAAAGGTGACTGAAAAGTCTGACTAACTTCCGCAGTGTACAGGTAGCGATCTAGCTGGTGCCAGCGCGTACAGCCCATGAAGTCGTTGAGCTTGTGAGTAGGCGCGTTTTTGTGACCGCGACTCCAATATTCTGCCAGCGACGGCTCTCTGTGGACGGCCATATATACGACAATTGCAAAGTACGTATACAGCTCTCCTGGCGACGTAGGTTTCCAGCCTCTCGCGGAGGGCAGCTGAGGGTGCGCATGAGCAGCGCGATCGTTGGTAAAGTGTGCGATCTGCTCCATGACCTCGGCGTCGAAAAACAAGTCAAAGAGGGCAATTGGAGAGCCTCTGTCAGTACCCTCAGGTAAATCAGCGACTCCAAAAGTACGTGGGTTGTTGATTTCGAGAGGTCTCCATTGCGGTAGTAGTAGTAGTAGTATTGATTAACGTCCAGGAACATAATGTTCTAGCCTCCCATGGGGCATGGGGACGTGCTAAGCTGTATTTACAGAAAGCGTTTCGTGCCTGTCGGCTGGCTACCATCACAGTAGCCTTGTTGTACATAGCCCATCCTCCCTTTAATAGGTCTACCTGCTACTACAGGCACCTAGATACCTATAGTAGCCGGCCCTCATCTGTGAGGGTGTTGTTGTCCTGCCCCTCTCTCCCTCGCCCTTGTAGCTCTGCTCCCGTACTGTCTTCCTCCCCCTACCTCGTACGAAGTAGGACCTCGTACGAGTTAGCAAGCTGCCTTGTACCTTGAGTAAAAACCTCGTAGGGGAAAACCTCAAGCTTGAACAAGTAGTAGTAGTCGCCTGAGCGGTACTTAGTTTGGGTGAAAGGTTTTGACCAAGTCTTGGCAGAGCGAAAACTCTGCATCTTGGCTTTTGGTCTCTTTATCGCAACAGCGCCAGCTTTTTGCGGATAAAGAACGTGATTCTAGTAATCAGCTTGTTCAGGCGAACAATTTCATACTACAGGAACCCCCCACACGGTCGTGTGGGTGGAATCACGATTTTGGTGTTCCTGAGCGTACTCGAGTACCTCACACAATGACTTTTTGTAAGCGATTCTTCAAAGGTTACCTATGGTAAGTAAGATAAGAGCTCCAAACTGCATTAGTGGAGACCTCTCTTGTGGTTATGACTCCCACTCGTTCTTCCACTCACAAACAATATGACGCCGTCCAATCGCATCGTTCTTCCGCCGACGTTCACAACACGCCTTGATCATCATCACACACCTCGCACGTGCGGAGCGTGTTCCGAAAGTCAGCATTGCTTCTCCTCGAACGTGATAGTTGCATTTGGAATTATGCATGATCGATCTAGATGTGAACCATGGTTCGGTCTTGATTCGCTCCCAAGGTCATTGGGCGATTGTAACGTTGCAGTAGTGAACCACCGGGCAGATTTTAAACTTTCAAACCGCGGTACACTCTCCGAGCGCTCCCTTGCGGCATGCCCTGTGTGCATACACATGGAGATGCCTACCGCGTTTACCCGCGTGCCGTGGGTGGTTTGGTGGGGTGCCGGCGAGAAGTTCGGCGCTCAACATGTAGCCGGGTGATTTCAGAGCTGCAGCAGCAAGCTAGCGTGTGCCCATCGGTATGATATGCCATTGTGGCCTGATTTTGTCGAATGAGCAAGATTTGAATGTGACGTCGGGCTGGTATTAATGGGATACCAGAAGTGGCAGTGGCGATGGCGTGTTGGGAGCCTGGAATCTATACGCTAATGTGTTTGCTGGGTACATGCATGTGATATACATGGAGTATTGGTGTGATCGTATGTATGGACCGTTCGAGTAGAGTTCCGCTGCCGGAAACGAGGACGAGCTGTGGGGCTATGGTGCCATATATGCACGTTGAACAGCCTTCGCGCAGGGTGGTCAATATTTCACGTGCAGTGATGCCATCCTCGGAGAATTCTCGCCCTACAAGTCCCCTCCCCGTAGCATGGACTCGACATAGTAGCGTGTGTGGTTTCATGGAGAAGCAGCAACCGTTTGCAAACATCTTTAGAGATCAGACCCCTGAGACTTCAATTCAGCACCGCTGTGTAATGACATAGAAGCAAAGGCAAAACCAGAAGGCTACCGATGTTGTTAATGAAAAAAGGGGTGTGCAAACAAAACACCCGCCTTTTCCATTCGGCTCGAATGATGTCCAACGAGGAAGGGCATACAGACCTCTTGGAAGGATGTTTACCTAGTTCATATACAAATATTTAGTAGATTTTCCGAGAAAGAAGGAGGGAGCAACGTACCATACCGATATTAAATTGATCCAGCGTGATGCCTGGAATTGGCGCTAGTCACGGTACACCTTTCTGAAGTGTGCCTGCAGCTGGCTCATGCCTCATGCCTCAGAGGCGATTCGTTTGCTATGCTGAGAGCCGGAAGGAAATAGATTATGAACAGAAGTCGAAGACTCCATGACCAACTCGTGCACCCGCTGGTGACGCTGCGATCTGTAGTGGGAGTGCTGCGGCCTTGTAGACCACAATCATGACCGTACTGTGCAACGGTAGGGCTGCTCAAAGATGGATACAGTATAACTTTATCTACCTTTCGTACATATCCTCCACACACACACACAGTATGGTATAATTCTAGAGTGAGGATTCTGACTGACTCTTACGGAAACGATGAGCCTACAAACCGTTGTTTTCCCAAGGACTGACGACTATCGCATCGACGACAAGAGTTAGACTATTCAAGGAGGCGTAATAGTCGGTAAAGGAGGTGCCGAATCCTTGCGCAGACGGCTCGACATCGCCCAGGTCATTGCGGTCAGGCGAAGATCTTGTTCACAAATGTGTGATTGAATCAGAGTCTATGTAAGAATATTTGTTACACACTACCGATTCATCACATATTGGAAATTGAATGAAGTGTAACACAGATAATTTTCATTCATGATTTACAAAGACGAATCAGCGAACCTGCTCCTTCCCAACACTACAGAAGTGTTGTTGATACAGAATACAGACCAACGGAAAATACTTTTGAACCTATAACGCCGAAGCCAGGGTATGAGGAAATATTACATCGCAGATGTCATGACATGCGCGTATACTCCATACTGTACCAAACCATCCAATCGTAGGTAAGCGATTATTGACAAACCATTACTCAAGGCGTGATAAATCTGCAATCATGGACATGGCGACATGCGACACTCTTGCAAGCAACAAGCCGTTGAATGGCCATCCTGGGATAACACAGTCAAGGTTGCGAGAGGTACCTAGAAGGTCACCTTCTGGCCCTTGAAGTCACCGAAGCCGCCACGGTTGGTCGAGAAACCACCACGGCCTCCGCGAGAACCACCACGGCCGCCACGGCCACCACGGTCGCCAAAGCCTCCGCGCCCACCACGGCTACTGCCACGACCGCCGAAGCCACCACGGCCACCGCCACGGCCACCACGATCACCACCACCATTGTTGTCGCGAGCAGCGGCAAAGTCGATGCGAATGGAACGTCCATCGACTTCCTGACCGCTCAGACCGTCGAGAGCAGCCTGGGCCTCCTGAACGGAGCCGTACTCAACGTACCCAAAGCCCTTGGGGGCACCGGTGTCGCGGTCGGTAGGCAAGGAGACACGAGCAAGCTCGCCGAACTTGCCGAAGGCCTCGGCGATAGTATCGTTGGTAGAGTCAAAAGACAAGTTGCCGATGAACAGGGTATTACTAGGCGCGCTACGCTTGTCACCAAACTGCTTCGCGCGACCGGCTGCCTTGTCCTGCTGCTGCGGGCGTGGCTGGCTGAAGTCGACGTTGAGGGCACGGCCGTCGAGCTCGGTGTCATGAAGAGCCTCCTTGGCCGCCTTCGCAGCATCGGCGGTGGCGAACTCAACATATCCGAAACTGTCAACAAAGTTAGTTATAAGGCTGTGGCATGATAAAGCATGTGCGACCCCAAGACATGCAAAGCAGAGATGGAAGTACAGGAATCATCCTCATCTTCTTCACTTCTGTAGAACGCATCCTGGGGTAACAAATAGGACTCATCACTTACCCCTTGGAGCGACCAGACTCGCGGTCAGTGATAATACGGCAGCCCTCAATCGTGCCATATGGCGCGAAAGTGGAGGACAGCCACTCCTCATCAACGTTCCAGCTCAGGTTACCAACAAAGAGGTTCTTGATGCCCTCTTCACCAGCAGACTCGGTCTTCGTCTTCTTGATGGAGAGCTCAGTGGCAGCTTCGGCCTTGCGCTTCTTAGAAGGAGCCTCCTCTTCCTCCTCGTCGCTGTCGCTGGAGTCGGAGGAATCGGAGTCGGCGTCGGAGTCGGAAGAATCGTCAGAACCAGACGTGGCAGCCTGAGATTTTGTTAGTGCGGGCAACACGTGGTAACGGCAATCCACATACCTCAGCCTTAGCGGTCTTCGCAGCCGGCTTGGCCTCCTTCTCAATCTCGCTCTCAGAGGCAGAGCTGTCCTCAGAGACGGAAGAGTCGGACGAGTCAGACTCCTCCTTCGCAGCAGCCTTGGCAGTGCCATTGGCCTTGGGAGTGACAGCCTTGGGGGCGTCCTCCATCTCCTCGTCGCTGTCGGAGGAATCGCTGTCAGACTCAGAGCTGGAGTCAGCCTTGGCCGCTACGGCAGCCTTGGCGGCTCTGTTGGTCTTCTTGGTAGCGGGCGTCTCCTCACTCTCAGAGTCGGAGCTATCCTCGGAGTCATCCTCTGCGGCGCTGGAAGAGGACTCCTCAGACTCAGACTCGGGCTCGGGAGTAGGAGCCTTCTTGGACTTCTTCTTCTTGTCGGCGCCGGTGGCGGCAGACTTGGCGATCTCCTTACTCTTCGCCTTCGGCGTCTGAGCAGGCTTGGTGACGCGGCCCTCCTTCACCTTCTGAGGGGCGTCGACCTTCTTGGAGGTCTTCTTGGAATCGACCTTGGTAGCTTTTGTCTTCGACATGATGACGATATTCAGTGGCTATTAGCTTTTGTATTGCCTGTTCTGCGGTAACACGCGGTCAGTATGCTGCAGCAAATGTATACCTTGAGGGATAGGAATTTGAGCAAAGGAAAGAGGTAAGACGCAAGGTCTCGAAATTCAAGCGCCGGTCTCAAGGAGAGCCGTGGTGCGCTGATAGCCAACTGTCTCGGATCGCGAAAAGCCCACAGGAATCTCTCAACAAAATTTTGCGCCTCGCGGCGAAAATCTCTGAAGCCCACGTAAAAGCCCACGGTTCAAGGCGATGTGTTCCCACAAGTGCCGAGAAGACAAGATAAATAGCCCTCAGTAGCGAAAAGCCCACTGGTGAATTGCGCTGTGCTCCAACGAGCGACAGGCGCGCCCTCTGTTCCTCTGTGTGTTAAGGAAATTGTTCGCATGTGCCCACTGACTTGATAGAATGTGTAGTTGAGAGTCGCAGTTCTCTCGTATAGCCCTCAGTAGACCTGGAAGCCCTCGTAGCCACAAAGGAAGCCTCGACTGGTGTGTAGAGGAAAGAAGTGTAGGTCGGTGAGGAAAAGAAAATGTTTCGTGCGGTCGTACCTTCTATTTCTAGGGCAGAGAATTTTAGCGGGGCGGTGGCCCAAGCTCGAAGGCGGTGAGGGGAGGCGACCCTGAAGCCTAGCGCTCGCTAGCGGCTACTGGTACGTTGGTACAGCGGAACCTTGGAAACGTCGCCTATGACCACCAATTCGTCCTTCACCACGCCCGCAGTGCAATTATCCTCCCATGGCTTCGCCGCAGGGCTATAAACCTCGCCGGCGGAGGAAGATTGAGGAGGGCTCCCTTGCCCACGTGACCCACGGCACCCTCGACCTGGACCAGTCAAGCCAGGCTCGCAAGCCTGCATTTCCGCTCGTTGCTTTCCTCTGGCCCGCCAAGGGTGTAGTCTCACAATGGGTCACCATACCCGTGATCCTCATGGTCGTTGGGCTTTTTAGGTGGACGACTGGCCTATGGGGATATTCAGGCTTCGATTCACCACCTATGCATGGCGATTTCGAAGCTCAGCGACACTGGATGGAAATAACGAAACACCTACCCGTCTCGCAATGGTATTTCTACGACTTAGGGTGGTGGGGTCTGGACTATCCACCTCTTACTGCATATCATAGTTGGCTTCTGGGTACCGTGTACGTGCTGCCATATCTCCTTTCTTTCGGTAGCTAATCCCAACAAGTGGTTCTGCTATCAACCCGGATTGGTTCGCCTTATTCGATTCTCGAGCCCTCGACGATCCTTTATTGAAGATATACATGCGTGCGACGGTGCTCGCCTCTGAATACTTAATATACGTCCCCGCTTTGATCATTTTCCTGCGAAGATACTCCAGAGTCGAGAGGGTTAATATCTGGGAGGGGTCGATCGCTCTGGTTGCCATTTTGATGCAGCCTGCTACGCTCTTGATTGATCATGGCCACTTCCAATACAATACGGTCATGTTGGGTCTTGCCGTTGCAAGTATGTCGAGCATGCTTGCTGGGCGTCACCTCTGGAGCTGCGTGTTTTTCGTCGGCGCACTTGGATTTAAACAAATGGCATTGTTTTATGCGCCTTCTGTCTTCGCCTATCTTCTCGGCGTATGCGTCTTCCCGCGGATCAACATCACGAGATTGCTCTTGATCGCCATTACCACCATTGCTTCCTTTGCGCTACTCTACCTTCCTTTCCTTGCTGGAGTAGCTTACGACACATACACGAATCCATCAGCTGGACATCTACAAGGGTTCCCGCTCCCTCCACTACTAGAGTCCCTTCCGATTGCGTTGAATCCCGAATCTTGGTATTATCCCTACGTCCTAGAGGTGGGCCAATCGGTTCACAGAATTTTTCCATTCGCTCGAGGACTTTTCGAAGACAAAGTAGCCAACATTTGGTGTACCATTCATACCTTTCACAAGCTCCATCGGTACTCTGGCCCTCTCCTCCAACGAGCATCTCTCGTAGCCACTCTGGCCTCAATCGCACCGCCATGCCTGATCATTTTTCTCAAACCACGCAAGCAATTGGTCCCTCTCGCCTTTGCCACCACGGCTTGGGGCTTCTTTCTCTGCTCATATCAGGTCCACGAAAAGAACGTACTGCTGCCGCTGCTACCGATGACTGTCTTGCTCAGTGGGCACGGTGGCCTTCTCCCCTCTGTCCGGGCCTGGGTAGGATTGGCCAACATGTTGGGCGTCTGGACGATGTTTCCGTTGCTGAAGCGGGACGACTTACGAGTACCCTATTTTGTCATCTCGTTGCTTTGGGCGTACCTACTTGGGCTACCCCCTGTATCCTTCTCTGCCTATCACGAAGGTACGGCTGGTGGACTGAGCCTGTTCACAAAAATACTGCATCTTAACATGTACCTTGTCATGGTTGGCTGGCACGTTGTGGAAGCTTTCGTTGCGACACCAGCAGACAAACCAGACCTGTGGGTCGTGGCGAATGCAATCATCGGCTGTGGAGGCTTCGGACTCTGCTACCATTGGTGTTTGTGGACGTTACTCAGCAAGAGTGAGCTATTGGGCTCAAAGGTGAAGAGCAAGACACAATAGATGGACACTCGAAGTTTTGTTCTGGACACTTCTCAAGATACCCATCTCTTTGGAGGCTTTACAGCGGAGAGAAGTTGATTCCATTCTTGTACAGGTAGCTCTTGTAGCCTCTTACAATGCTGGACGCCGTGCCGATGCTCGTATTGTACAATATATGCCGGTTCACACAGATGTTTTACAGCTCTCCCTTCCCATTGCGTCGTTATATCTCAAATCCGTAGCCCTTCATGCAAAGTTTGTATTTCGTTACGAGATCTGCGCATTCTTCTTGAGGGTTGTTGGAGTTCGAAAAGAGCATGCATTCGTCGCGCTTGGCTTTCTCATCGGTGCAGACACAACATGGCTGCCTAGAAGTCAGCCAGCGTCTTTGTATACTCTCGGTATGAGCTCATACCTTCGGCTTCGCGGGCGTGCTGGGGGTCTTGAGGTCTGCGCCTACGTTGGCGGCCGTTGGTGGCGGAGGAGCCGGAGCTGCCATTCTGTTAGCTTGTCGTAGTCGCGAACCATCCTAGGTGCATACTTGATTGATTTGAGCCCATTGTGATGTGTGGTGTGAGTGAATCGGCGCAGAAGACGACCTGCTTAGCAATTCGAAATCCACTTCGAGTGTCTTGGCTTTGCCGCGGCCAGGAAACGCACGGGGCACTGTTGGTCTAGCCCTACCGTGTCCGTGCACCCAATGCACGGAGTCAACCAATGCACGGGGATCGCGATTACCACTACCTTTTAAACGCGTATTTACTTAACTACTATAACAGGAATATTAGATGCGCTTGCAGAGATTAATAATTTAAAGTCTAGTAAATAACTTATGTATATAAATATAGTAAAAAAATATAGTATTAATTACTTAACGTTGTCGCGCGCGTATTAACTTAATTAGGTCCCTTAACGCGTTACTAACAAGAACTAATAAAAGCTTAGCAACTAACAGGAATTAGATCTAGTTAAGTATATAGAGGAGCTTTTAGCGCGTTACTTACTACCTATAAAGTATATAATACAAAATTTTGCATCCTTAGTTACTTTATAGTCTTACTCTAATAGCTAGGTTAAGCGCTTCCTGCACCGTCACCGCGATTAGCTTACCCTCTAATAGTCTACTAGTATAGACTCTAATCGCTATAACGCTAAGTCATAATGCAAGTACTAGTTGTACTTTGAGGTTCTATAGCAGAAGATCACTCAATACGACATTGCGCCAAAGAACACATACAATATGGATGAGAAGGGCTTCGCGATTGGGGTGCTGGGTAGAACCAAACGGGTGTTCAGCAGGCGTCAATATGAGAAGAAGGAGGTCAGGCAGGCTCGTCAAGATGGCTCACGTGAGTGGGTGAGCCTGTTGGCCGCGATCTGCGCGGATGGTACTGCTCTTCCCCCTGGCATCATCTTCGCGTCAAAGAACTCCACTATCCAAAGCCGCTGGGTGGCGGATATCGAGGCGGGAAAGCACGCTATCCACGTCGCCTCATCGCCAT